>OX459037.1:36830623-37323623 GCA_949775005.1 Orthosia gothica
ATGAAGATTATACAGCTAATTAATACGAATTGTGATCTGACAGTAAAATTTTGTTCAACAGAATGGTAGAATTCTAATACTTTACTAATTGTGTGCCTATTGTTCTCTGTGCGTGTAAGTCGTGTGACGGACGACGGTCTATTCATTTTTACGTCTCTTTGTAAATTTATTTTTGGTATTAGGTTCTATTTTTATAACCTTAGTTAATTATAGAACGAAATTATTAACTCCTATATCGTTTTATTGGTAAGAAACTGAAACAGACGAAATATAATTGATATAAAGCAGAAATGCCAAATCATTCGTGACTCAAGCTTCATTCTCTAACGCAATCCATACATAAATACTCATTCCGAAACCAATTTCAAATATCGTCCATGTCCAATTCAATAAACATTTCATCTTGACAGAAATACACAGAATTTACGATATCGTACGTCATTGAATCCGGGTAGGATAGAATGTTTTCGGCTCAGCGGAGAAAATAATTAAAGTTTACGAGTTTCCGATAGCTGGTCTTTACGAGGCTGTAGTGATAGATATGTTTACGTTCAATCGGCCTTCTGGAGGCTGGGCAGTTTTAAAAGTCAAGGGTTTGTAGTCATGGTCGGCTTCAACTGCAACTTTTTTCGTACTTGTAACACTTATTTGCGTAATTTACCACTTATCTTTGTTGGAAATTGAAAAATATATTCAGTGCTTTGTGGCGCAAGAGTATTAAAATTTATGAACTTAAGGTGCGTTGATCTGAGGATCATAAATATTGCTATTACCATATTCATATTTATCAAGTGGTTTGCTTAAACAAGCGATGTAAAAGACTACTAAACTGGTGTTATAACTTCCAAGCTATGAACATTTGTAAACGTTGGATACGGTTAATTTAATCAGAGAAATGTATACTAACTTGTCCATAAAATTAATTGAAGACACTGTAATAAACCTACTACTACTACGGCCATTTTCTGAAAGCGAAATTTCAAATTATGAATAGGATAGAGGCGAACATTTTCACGCAAACAAGTCATTAGTACTAATCAGCCCAGCTATAGAAACTGAAAATAGGGCTGTTAGAATTAATTACCGAATTGAAACTAATGCTTTCAAGTCTACCTTATTAGGTCAGAAAGACGATTTGCACAATTCATCTTCATGGTTTGACACAGTGCATAATAATAAACAACCATTTCCAAACAATGGCAAAAGACGTGATGTCACTAACCCTGTTCATAAATCAAACTCAGGATATGCTTACGCACGATTTGTGATGATGAAACATATCGAGGTGGTAGAAATGACGTCCACAATATCACAGCACAGCAGAAGCTTTTGTTTCTAATAGCGCTAATGTTAGAGATAAAACAAAACGTTGAGCTTCCTTTAGAACCAAACGATGGTTGACGAAATTCATTAACTGTCTGTTTTGTAAAGTTTTGAATAAAGGATATTATCATTACCCAAAGTGGTGACCTTTGAAAACCCACGTCGGCTATCATTATTAAGCAAACAGTTCTCATTGGCGTTGATGCTAAATAATTTAGTTACATGAACATTTCAATCATAGCACAGGGTGAAATTAAAAAAACACGTAAGCTAAGCCAAACAAAAGCACATAAAGACCAAAACGATCGTACAGAGCCAAAAAAAAATGAGAGAAAAACAATGAATAATGCTTACCTAATACGACATAACAATAACGAAGTTACGAAATGTTATGTAGAGGAAGTTGTCAAACACATAAGAAGTGTAACAATGAATCTGTAACGTGTAAACTATCTGTGTGAATGTGAATCTTGTTTGACAAGCGATTCTTTGAATATTACAAGTTCCGTGATTCCGTTTGAGAGGTGATTTTTTGTGGGAATAGAGGAAAGGAATGCTGAGATGTATTTGAGAGGATATCTAAAGTAATTTATAAAGAGGTAAACTGTACTTACAATTACATTTGTTAAAGGCAATCTCTGAAAGTTTTGGTAAGATTACGAGATTCCTTCATAGAAATACGATTATATCAGCTACAATATAGTTGTGTGCCATAGATAACTTTTCAGTGCCGTCAAAATGCACAGTTCCTACAGGATAGAATGCGGGAATAAAGTCGCGAGAAAAGCCAGTGTAACTATTAAAATTGATCAAATTGGAGTCCTTTATTCTTTGTAAAAAGAGAACAAAGTTGAGAAAATATAGCGGGCGCACAAACAAAGTATGAATGCAACAGATTTATTATATTATATGTTATTGTACGGACTGTTGTAATGAAAAATGAAGTGTAACGTATAATTAATATTCTATTGCGTGCATAAAGACAATATTTTTTATAACCCTGTCAAACTAATTACGAACTGAATTATACGCGTAACTAAGAAACAGAATTGCAAATGATAATTTATAAACTGTCGGCAAAAAGCGTGTTAGAATTCCAAGGACTAGGTATCATTGGTTGCCTTGTTTCCACCCACGGTGGAGTAATTGAATCTAATACACCTGGTTGCTTAAATAAATTGTTGATATTTACTGAATTGCGTTTCATTTACCTTAGTTTTGCCTCTTGTTTTCGTTTTCCGATTCATAATATTTGAATGATTTGTTTGCGATGACGTTGACAGCGATGTGGACGAATTTTATGACGCCCTATGACCGTCGTTTTTTTATTTTGTTTTTATTTAAGTGTATTTATAGGTAGTTATTTTTAATTAAGTATTTTATACTATGTAAATTTTAATTTCGATAATTGAATAAAACAAGAACATTCTTTGTTTGCAAAATTACTCGTATATTCGTTATGAGCATGTTTTTAACTTTTGAAGGACTTCCAGTGACGTACCCATTCTAATGTACGGTTGATGTAAATCTATCAAATTAATGTATCAGGTACGACCTACTCCCTCTCACAGACGGAACGCCTGTATCCTAGCAGTGGTAACATTAGGCTGATGACGGTATTGATGTATACCGGTTTCTGAGGTACTAGATCGTTCCTACAATACACTCACGGTCATTAACCTATCTTATTAGCCAACACAACAATTAATTAACACTAACAAGAGAAAACTCATAATGAATGATGACAAAGTATCTCGAGCCGCACATCGTAAGCGCTGCCATCAAGAATGAAAGTAAATACACAAGTATTACGTATGGCGTATTATGTATTTGTATAATAAGTAGATAAGTTCTCCCACGCTTTACAGATAGTACAAGGAATGCTCTTTGAATTACTTTTGACAAGACGTGATCATTCATGTAGTAAAGAAACAAATATTTTGAATGAACATGAAATATTACCGTCAGAGATGAAAAGAAAATAAATTCATGTTATGCAAAAAACTATGTTGGCTCAATAAATGATGTAACAAGCGATGGAGAATACAAAATATACAGAGCAATCGGAAATGCCGCAACGATTTTCATATACTGAAAATCAATAACATTGCTTTACGAGTAGTAAAATTTGGTCCTATGGTACACACATATAACATATTTTTTTTGTAAATCAAAACCATTACCAACACTTTTTAACACAAGGACATAAATAAAGGCATCAATTAAGTTTTATAAGTTGATGATACTTAAATTGTTTTAACAGAGCAAAAGAGAGAGTAAAATAGTAAAGTACTATATGACCTCACTGACATCATAGAGTGGAATGGAAGCCTCAGTAATAACTGCAATTACTGTGAACGCATGATGAAGACGTACGGGTTTATCTGTGATTGTATGTCATTTATTTGAAATATTTGTTGATATTAACGTAATTGTTGTTGATTTCATGGACGTGTCTGCCACAAGAAGCGGTGGGCCCGTAAAATACAAGAATGGTGGCATATATTCGCACGACTGAGCCGTAGCGCGTGGCAGACCACCACGAAGATGTTGGAATGACTTAGAATCTTTCTTAGGAATTAGAAAGAAGTTGCGCAGAACTGGAAACAATGATAAGAACGGTGGGAGGCCTTGTCCCAGCAGTCAGACAGGTACAGGTCAGCTATAATAATAATAATCATTGGTCAGAAGAATATTAATGCGGTTATATGTAAATCAAATGTGACGTTGGTCTTATCAAGTGCCCATGTGATCACAAGCTAAAAGGTACGGCATTTAAAAGGGTTGAACCGTAGGGTAAAATCCAATTAAACCAACCCAATGTAAAATATTTATCAGATTAAAAAAGGTCACAGTCACATACGGTGCGATAACTCTTTCGCACACAGGTAATACATTAAAAAAAATATAACAGAGAGAAAATTATTACACCAACCGTAAAAAGAAAGTATCTACTTATATTAATATTATATAAAAAAAAATAAACGCACTAAGCATAGAGCAAACAAATTAATTACCAAATTAACATAAACCTCAAGTCTTACATAATCTCGTTCCAAAACAATACATTATAATTAACCTTGAGTTGGAGTTAGAAAAATTCGACAGCCATCAGCTCATTAATAACCATAAAAGGTTGGCAGTTCCTAACTTCCTCTGGAAGTGCCGGCAATTTCCGAAGCGGACGGGGTCAAGTACCGTAGCCACCGTAGGGACAATCACGGTGAAGTGCCGTGAAGATTGGAAGGAAACCACGGCCTGAATTTCGGGCTAGAGTCGCTCGAGACTTCGGAAGTCGCTGATCGATGGGCGGAGATAAGTTTTGCTGTGTAATGCTGGAAAATATACTTTGATGTTAAAAGTATTGCTCCAGTTGTGAATTAAAGATCGTGTTGTATGTTTTTCAAGCTTTCATTGCCAAGCTATTTATATGTTTGTCAAGTTTGTTTTATGGCACATTGATATAGAAAGAAATCAAGAGAAGAATGCCCAAAGACATCTAATAGATAAAAGAAGAAAATCAATGGCTTGAATAAAATAAATTAAACTTACGTCCACTCCAGTTATTAGAAACAAGTTGGAACACATAATACTCGTACACACACTAATGCGCTGGATCTATATTAGGATTACGATTTCGTTTGATGTCATCAATACAATAAAAGCGCTATAAAAGTTACTTCTCCACTTGGTAACGACAATGGCAACGGAAAAAATAAAACTCAACGTATTTGTATGCAAATATGTATATTACTGACCGCACGCCTTCATCTGAACCCCGTGTAAGGCAATGGAAGGTTTGGTAGCATACAAATTGTCAGAGTGGGATGCTCAAGACAATGTTTAGTTAGGCCTAATGTTAACAAGACTCCGTGGGCGAATCACAAAGGACTATACTAGTACGGCAATAAAGATAATAGGACCAAATTACATTGAAAGGACCCGGATTTGGTTACTAAGTGCAATAAGTGCTTAAGTGGTTCCAGTTTGGAAAAGATTGCGTTTAGATTGCAATTGGTTTATTCCTCAATGTTGACTGTTGCCAGGATTCTTCGAATAGAGCATTTGTATCAAGTTCTGTGCCCAGGCCAACTGGTGCATTCGTTGATTTGAGTGGGTCAGGAGTTTTGAGTAAATGCATAAGCTTTTGTAACATTGATACTCGTAAACTATTACTGATCATCGTATGACTGGTTTTCAGTTTTGCTTTCATATTATTTCTCCATATACAAGAAGTTTTCCTTATTAAAGACAGTTCTATTTTGACGTTATCAACCATTTCATTAGTGCGCCAGGTCGTTAGAGCATCATTACAAACAGCTTAGTAGCTAACTTTATCTGTTTCCCTTTCGTAATAGTCGTCGTCCGTTTCGTAATAGATAGTGCAACAGCTGTCTTATCCTTTATGAAGTTTTATTTTAGCAGTGGCTTTCAACTTCTACACTGGGGCACCGTTAGTGGTGTTAAAAGTTTTTCCAGCCACGATATAATTATATTAAGCAAATATTTCTACACTTATCAAAGGATAAAAATCTAAATATGGAAGAGAAACGTTACAGATGGTAAAAACGTATAACTACAAGATACTTAATGAAGATGCTACAGGAAATATAACAGTAAGTAGTTACACAATTCCAGAAACACTCAACAGATATGGCATAAATCATGGAATTCTGACAAGCCTTCGCGAGCATTTCGTTCCGTATAATTGATTGCCTAGTGAAAGCAAAGTGTAACAAAAAGTAAAATCAGAATGGTATTCGAAATAATTACAGATGTAATCAAAGATACGCAGACAATACGCGAAGGTAGACAATACTCAAGTTATTTGTCACGGTACAAATATCAGTTTCTATTGCACAATCGAAATCAGCTGAGATACATAATGCAGATTTAAAATTAGACCGTGAATACTTATCAGCGTGAAATGTTTAGAAATCTAGACAAGTAACTTTTGATACGGAAACATTGCGACTTGAAAAGCAAACGAAAAAAAAAGAAACTGAAGCCGTTTAGAAAGTAAAATTCGCAGCACAAAGAATTCGCATGAATCACGAGCGGTATATGGATTAGATACGTCTTGAAGCGATGACCTTACCAAACTCGGGTATGGAACACCTCGATAGGATAGATATGCACAGGTCAAAAAATATAACAAGTCGTCCCAGACCCAGCAGACGGTTTTATTGCACATCTGATTCTAGAGACAATCGAATAAAAAAGAGGACCTTATCGAATATTTTAACACGAGCCTGTTGGCCAAGGTGAAGAGGCGTAGCGAGAGCTGTAAATAATCATAATGCAATTAACTTTGGAGGATCCACTTTAGAAATTCAGAGAGCAACTCTCGAAAAAGATTTAAACTTTTTTATATACAATTTTGATGGCACAACATTGATTGATCAACGTTACAAATAAGGGCACATACTTCAAAACAAGTTGCTATAATGAGCTGCAAATTACAAAACGTGCAGAATATTTTCCCAATAGGGCCAGCCAGTAAAAACGGTCTAAATTCTACCTGAGACCGGTTGCCATCGCCCACTGGGTGAGTCATCCAGGTTGAATCGCGTGATGTAATGATAGGCCGAGGGCCGAGGTGCAAGTTACGTCCGCACGTAGGTGTAAGATGAGGCGATGATGCATTTAGTATGCAATATGTAAATTAAGTTTGACATTGGGATGCGCCAAATGATTTCAGTAATAATAGACGCTTGTTATACAAAGATTAGTTTGAATTAGAATCTAATGGGCTGATAAATATCTTGAGTGTTGGGTGTTGCAATGTGCACTAGTTTAAATTGGCAACAATTCACTGTAACTTTTCTCAGAAAGATGCATATCTTGTTCTGACATTTGCTTGAGTCTATGATAGTTTGCTAACGAGAATTATCACAAATATTTGCTTAAAGCTTGGAAAATTAGGGTGTGAGGATCTGAATTACATAATACCTAGTTCTAGTCGGGAGAAGAATAAGCTCTATCTTATCAGAGTATTACTTACTTAGTAACGAGTTATTCCGAATCACGACCTCCACAAAAAAGACGTAAGCCCACAACCTGAGTAACATATCAATTAACAAAAAACCGAACGCAATCAATAGCTCATTGTAGGAGCCGCGTCGCTTCACTACACTCATAAATAATAATGTGTTCTTAAAACAATAGCCGACATACTTCTGTCATGACGTGTAGCACATTGAGCTGTATTTTGAGAAGAGGAGTCAGGTTCTATATGGAATTCCCTTTGTTATCGTTTGGAAAGTTATTTGTTTTTTTTTTTTAGTCAATTGAATTTTCACCTTCTGGCTTATTCAGAATTTCAGATTGCGTTGGTCATTTATAATTAAGATAGCTTTTGCCCGCGGCTTCGCACGCGTAGACTACATGCTTCTCCTTACCATATTTTAACAGTATGTAGAGAAAAAGTAAAAAATAATTATGATAAAAATAATGTAATATGAAAGTGTTCTTAGGACAGACTTATACTTATAATAATAATAATAATATTATATTATTATTAGTATTTACTTGTAAACAACATTTTTAACCATTTTGGATGTCGGCGCCAATATCACCAGACTATTTGATGAGCTAACACGTGAACACGCTACATAGAACTGTCCATGGGAAAAGCAATTCTCCCTCAAATCAACACCAGCATACTTCCAAACACAAACAACAACACAACACAAACAAACAAACATCCACTTTCATCCCCTATTTCACTCCCTTAGGGGTGGAATTTCCAAAAATCTTTACTTAGTGCTCACCTACACAAAGGAACCTACATGCCAAGTTTCATGATTGAAGCTTCAGCCGTTTGGGCTGTGCGTTGATGGTCAGTGAGTGAGTCAGTCAGTCAGTCAGTCACTTTCTTCTTTTATATTAATTAAGATATCACTGCAATAAATATTTGTATTATTCGTAGAACGTAGATATGTCTGCATAGACATATTTAAATAGGAACAGAGCTTGTCAAACGATAGCTTGGCGTCACCATTCCTTTATTAAAACATCAAATCAATTAGGACCACTTGCTTCAGTCCCATGAGTCATGCTCAAGAAAATATTAGCGACGCGTCACTGCTACTATTAAAAACTAAGAGAATGTACAGTATTTTTTTTTCTACATCTAGTTAGCTACCTACGTTGAACAGCATTTAAATTTCCATCTACTTGAAGCTAGTTATTAAATCTGAGACCTTATTCAGACGATAACTTTTAACCAGCTACGTACAAACTACACCATTTAATTTCTGATAGCTAGTCGTAGCGAGTTATTAAGCTGTGGTTGTAATAGGCCTCCGCAGCGCCTGTGTGTCTTGCACAAGCATTACTAATGCATATTTCAATCTCGTTCCCTCTATTTTCTAGTAAGTATAGCAAGTGATCTCTTTTATCTATGCTGAAGTATCGTCTGAAATCCGTGCCGTAAACCCCTTCTATTCTTTTACTATCCTATCTTAGGATGAAAACCGTGTATCGTGTTACCCAGTTACTGGGTTGTGGAGGGCAGATTGGCAGTCGCTCCACGTAAAGTACTGGTATCCATCTGAATCCGGATAGACTGGAAGCTGACAACAATACATTATAGTGTTGGAGTTTATCAAAAATAATTCAATACTATTCAACACTATAGCCTTCTCTCTCTCTAACCATTAATTATATAGTTTATTATTTGAGCCCTTGTCAACACTTGAAACTGAAATGCTAGCTGGTCACGGTACAGTATTCCGTAGACCATAGTTAGAACCGCATGTGCTACACACACCTTTCGATATATAAAACAAAGGGTAATTAAACTGTTATTATTCAAACCCTAAAACAGTTATTTTCTTTGGTGTCCACCTTATTAACCCCAACAGGTTATGGGCCCAGAGCGCTAAGCCACAGTGAAAATAATTATTGGACACTAAATAATAAAAACGAGTTGTGCATCTAGTGAAACAAATAAAAAGGAATAAGACTGTTTAAAATCAAAAGGAGTAATATGAACATTTAACATTTTTGATGGAAATAAGTAAAGTGTGTAGACATTTCAAATATCGAAAATTATTAAGTGAACTTGAAGTACCTACTGAACGTTATCGACAGTGAAGTTCCAACGAAAATATATGCTGAAGTGCGACGTAGCTGTCTCTTGAAAAAGATTGCTGAACTGTAAGCTACAAGTGTAAAGTCAAAGGAATTCTAAAAAGTTATAAACCTTTTTCATGACTTTAGCGAATGCAAAAAGCAATATTGTCACCGCAATCGAGACTGAGTGACAATTGACTAAAGATAATATAATACTAGCGTTTGTGAAAACGAGATTGTTCGATCATGAAATCAAACTTACAAAGTGAAGATCATGATCTAAGTCTAAAAGTACTTCAGGCTGCAATTTCGAGGCCATAAGTCACATTTCTGAAACAATTCAAGAGACCACCAACAAGTGCAAAAGTCAATAAACCGTTTAAGAACCCGAGAGATGTTAATTCATTGGAAACAAAAGAAGGAACAATACAACGGTGCTGATGTTTAGTTCAAAACCAGAACCACATGATATACGTCTGGATTTGCCTTCGAGACGGGCAAAGATTACTATTATATACTGGGTGACGGACAGTCATGATGGCGCGTTTATACTCGCGACGAAGGGAGATTTGCCGGATACCTGTAAGATGGGCGTTCCAGGTGTGCTCCAGAATGTATTTTTCTACGAGATTCCATAATATCGGTAAGCAAAATGCAGCAAGCAGACTGTCGTTTTTGATAAAACGGCGGCGTCATTGTGTTCAAAGATGTTAAACTGGTAATGAAGGGTAAGTCTTTGAATAATCTAATTGACGTTAATTGTCTGCATTTTATAAACGCTTTAATTTGCAAATGTTTGTAAATAATTTCGTAAATATTAATAATAATTACGATTTAATGTGGAACGAAATGTAAGGCTATAAAGGCAAATTATAATATTGTGCCTTACGAAAAATTGTGTGAAGCTTGTATTTATGTGAAACAAACTTGTTTGGCAATTGACAAATTGAAAACAAAAGTTTTGTTAAAAGTAGATATTTAAAGTGCTCACTGATGAGTTACGACACTTGAGTCTATTGAAAACAAAAACTGAGTATTGTTGTTTTTGTGATAGGCCATATTTTTTTTGTTGTTTCGGGATTTAATTTTGATCTGAGCATTATTCCTAACTTATGTTATGATAATCAAGCGGAAATTGTATCCAATTAAATGAAAGATTTCTGAACTCGAAATGGTATTAGTTACCAATACAGTGCTTTGTATAACGGCATTGAATGGAATTGTCGAATGGATGATAAGAACATTGAATAATATAGAACGGATTCATACATGTAATTAGTAATAAGTTTTACTTACTATTAGGGTCTTAATGTGTCAAATCATTTAGGGATAAGATTGTTCTGGAGAGCACTGAGTTTAATAACACACCTTATGTGTTATGGCATAATAAGACGCCACAAAAGTATTTAAATGTTTTGGTTTTACTGTTTACTTTGTAATAAGTAGAAGAAAACGAAATTTGGCAGTGTTGTCAATATGAAAATAATTCGTTGGTTATAAACGAAATGGTATACCTAAGATGTAGGTTGTGGTAAACAATTAGTTTGTGAGAGTCAGTGATGTGATAATGGATCTTATCAAATAGGCCAGTGAAACCTGAGCCCGAACGGATTATGGCTAAAAGTAGCAATAACTCTGTTGATAATTCTGACTTGGTACACCCTGGCAAAGTGGTGTGGATCTGATAAGAATATATCAGATTGTACATGTTAATTAATAGGATTTAATTCCTGGCATAACTATATGCGATTGGCATGAGTTGGTACACCCTGGTGAAGTGGTGTGGATCTGATAAGAATAAATAATATTGTACATGTGAATAAATATGATTTAATTCCTGGCATAACTACATGCAATCGGCATGAGTTGGTACACCCTGGTGAAGTGGTGTGGATCTGATAAGAATAAATAAGATTGTACATATGAATAAATATGATTTAATTCCTGGCATATCTGCATGCAACTGGCATGAGTTTTTACACCCTGAGGAAGTGGTGTGGATCTGATAACAATAAATCAAAATGTATATGTGAATAAATAGGATTTCATTCCTGGTATAATTGCTAATAAATCTGTTAAAGAAACAGTGGAGCATTTGAACCGATCTTCATATTATCAAATTAAATAAGAGTTAACTTTACCATAAAATAATGAAACATAGAAAACTTAAGATTAAGTGTTAGGATGCAAAATAAGTTATCTGTTTCAAATAATTAATATTATGAAGGCTGTATTTTTGGTAAATATTATCTACTGATTTATTGTGTGCTCAATCTTTACTTATTCAGAAATTGAATCTATGTATAATAAACATGTATGGGAAAATATCAATCAGGAATATAATTCACTTAGTAAATAAATGTTGCCTGATGTATAACACTAAAATCATGTATAATAAATATTTTGATCGATTGTAAGTCGGGCATTTACGATTAAAGATGATGAGTTTGGAAAATTTATGAATAAATGGCTAGTGGTTTTAGATTACTTACAAATTACTTAAAATAATTTACTAGTACATCTTATGGGTGTTAAATCATTTTAAATGGAAATTTATCAAGAAAAGTACATATTTATAAATAAATTTCCAAGCATATCTTGACTGAATATGTTATACGTTTATATGTATATGCATTATGTCCATTGATTGATGCAGTTTGAAAGCTTTTAGTTCCGAAACTTCCAAATGTTGGGACAAGCTTTTAAAGTAAGAGGTTTTCATTACTCATCAGTAAATCGGTGCATTAATATTTTTAATGCAGATGAAGTAAAGCCTAGAGTCTGGACTTGTGCCCCGTTGGCGGCAATAGACTCGCCCCTATACCATAAGACCTAAACATAACTGGTGACATGTTGATGTACTATAATGTACTATGTTCATCTGCCTAACCCTTCGGGGAACACAGGCGTGATGTTATGAATGTTAAGTTATGTTTTGAAAAGAATTTATGTAACTGAAAACAATGTGAGTGTATTATAATATAGTGTACTAAGCCTCTATCTAACCGTTTAGGTAATACAGGCGTGATGTTATGTATGTTAAGTTATATTTCAAATTGTATTTAAGTTTTACATGGATGATCTTGTGACGATCACTGATTTATAAATTCTTGATTATAGATTATTGAAATATGTACTATGAATAGTTTTAAAACATTCTGACTGAACACTTTTAGTATGGTAGACAGAAAAGTGATAAAAGGTTTTCTGGTAAATAAAATAATCAACTCAGAAAACAAAGTTACTTTTGTTCAAGATATGTAAACATTATTGAGAAGTTTAAATATGAGTAATGTAAATAAGTAAATACTTGTACCCAAAGTGGAAAATAAACCATATTATGCAGTACGAAGTATTAGAGTCGTGTGAAATTACAAGTGCCCCTTATAGAAATTTCGTTGAGTGCTTGAAGCTTATCATGCTGGCCACTTAACCTGACCTAAGTTTTTCTATAAACATTCTGAGTCAGTATGCAAGCAAAAACAATAGTTCATTATGGTCACACTTCAAAGGGTCTTGACTCTTGAGAAATTTAAAACGAACCATAAATCTCAAGTTAATAACCAAATTAATTTATTTGAAGTGGCTTTCTTCATTGTGACAAAAGGCTATGACGTAATTGATAGAAAAAGTACTACGGGTTAATTGTAGTATTTGATCATTGCACAATGTGATTTGTATGCCACAAATATACAGTAAACATGGAAGTCGAGCAGGTACTGACATAGCTCAACATTAAGTTGTAAAGGAAACTCTGTGGTTAAAGTAATTGATGTCGAGTGTTTGGCATTGTGCTACTACATTATAATTAAATAGATAAGGATAATAATGGATGCAAAAATACCAGCAATCCAACCAGTCACAGACGATCTAAACACATTTAAACTATAAAATTAAGTTGAGAAAAAGTGTGTGAATGTGTTTTATGTTTCTATTAACCAGCTGTCTGTTATCCTGACAAATTCCCCGCGGTGTGTCTCTGAATGAGTATGAAGTTCGGGGTGGTGTTGCAAATATGTATATGCAACGTGGTAATAAGGATATGTTATTTAAAAGGCTTGGTTATAATAAAAAGGATAAGTTAATTATAAAAGGCTTGGTTATAACTACAAAGATGATTACCTACATAAGTAGATAATGTGTTAATAATAAAAGCTTGGTTATAATTATACGGATATTTAATTATAAGAGTTTGGTAATAAGTAGATGAATAACTTTAATATTTCATTAATTACTAGAGATGAAATGATTGATTGGTCTGATTAGGTTTTTCTGGGTTTCCCTAATCCTGCGCAATGAATGTTGGACCATGATGATATTGTTTTCCCAGAAAGAAAGGTGTGTGTTTTATTATTGTATAAAGATGGTAGGAGATACGTATTATTACGATGATGTTTTTAAAGAGAAAGGGATTTATTTTTGAGGGGGCGTGTTGGAGTTTATCAAAAATAATTCAATACTATTCAACACTATAGCCTTCTCTCTCTCTAACCATTAATTATATAGTTTATTATTTGAGCCCTTGTCAACACTTGAAACTGAAATGCTAGCTGGTCACGGTACAGTATTCCGTAGACCATAGTTAGAACCGCATGTGCTACACACACCTTTCGATATATAAAACAAAGGGTAATTAAACTGTTATTATTCAAACCCTAAAACAGTTATTTTCTTTGGTGTCCACCTTATTAACCCCAACATATAGTTGAGAAAAGACTAGACAGATTCATTTCTTAGGATGAAAACCAACCAAATCCCATAAAAGTTTAAATCTTTAGCCGAACCTACTCGAAGGATTCTATTTTATATTGCCTCTTTCAAGTGCTCTTTCAGAAAAGCGGAAATGAACACTAAATACGGAAATTTTTATTAAGATTCTCAGAAAAACTATTTTAATCTGAAATTTAATTCTAACACGGAAATCGTAACAAAATGTTGGAACATGATCCCAAATCCTAATCCTCCTTTATTTACAGTTGAAAATGGTCGACCCATTTTACTATATAAAAGCATTGTAAGGTTTCTATACAGTTGGTCGGTTGGTCGCATGCGGCTTATATTGCTCAGCTGACCTAATATTACGTTTCTTGCTGCAGTTAGGTATATGAAAATGGATTTGGTTGTTCTTTTACAGTATTTTTTTGTGCATTGCGTAACCTAGTTACAAAGACCCCTTGATTAACGTTTTTTATTTGTTTATACTCATCTAAATCTTTTTTACTAGCTTTTAATTAACTTGTGTTAGGTTTTGATTCTTTTTAACTTATAATGGCTTGTTTTAATTAAAAACAAATGATCTTATTGTTACAGTTTGGTTATTTGTTATGGTTTTTGTTTTATATAAATACCTATATGTCTTAATAATTCCAAAGGGCTGCCATGGAGGCGATATTTTTTAAGGTAAACACTTGGGAGCTTGTCGAGTGTTTCTATCGGTATGCGCGGACATTCGGTCGTTGGTCGTCGCCTGAGACGCTTGGTTATGTCAAAGCCATAGACATCTCTTTAAAAATGTAATCCTTTGTTAACAGTTTTCTCAGATTATAAACCTAATTGACCAGTATGAGTTTGATTTCACATATCACATCCAAATATTCGTAGCAGGCATAGTGATTTCTACATTTCAGAAGTGACAAGAACAACCAAAACGTAAGTACACGCCCAAATTGTAATTATAATTTGATTGATGTGATCATAGTTATTGATGTTGGTCAGTCACGGATCTTTACAATATAACGAGACCCGTGAGACCATAGTCTTCTTAAGATGATACATTGACTTAAACAATTAAGTACCATTACTTTCTTGTTTTTCATTTTGCCAGCATCATGTATCATCATGCTGAACGTTAAAATTTTGAAATCTTGTTTGGCTTGTCTATCACATTTTATATATTACTGATTAGTTTTGTGAGTTTTTTTCAAGAGTTTTTACAGCGTGAGCACTTTTAAATCTAAATCTGTTCACACCTTAAACAATTGTCGATTTATGTGTCTTGGGTTCGAATCCTAGTCATTACTTAGCATCTTATCAATAAGATGAGAGAGCCAGAGAAGTTATAAGGTTATTTAATAACAATCAACAAAGAAAATTGTGTCGTATTTGGTATATATAGATATCCCAGAATTTAGTCATATTGCGTTTTGACGGCGCTTATCAAGCGGGGCGTCACCCGGTACCCCAAGCGAAACACTTGATACCGCATTCTTCGCATGGGACTCAAGTGTTTACACTTATAACAAAGGTCCCTTTGTTTATTTTTAGAACAGGACAAGTTAAGTGTCAAAGCTTGTTTGTATAACATAACATGCTGACCCGCGTGAATTAACTATAACAAAGGAAATGATAATCATGCCTAATTGGTGATAATATGTTGAACGTAATGTCTAGACAATTACGGTACATATAATTAATTGTTTTTACCTTTTGAGTAATGAGTGACTTGAAAAAGGGTTAGACGGATGCAAATTTATTGTCTTCTTACAACCACTTCCCGATAGGCTTAAAATGCATTAATCTACGGCTCTAAAGTTCTTTTTGGTTACGAGATTTCAGACTATGCCGAAATCTCCGGGCTACGGCCCACTCTGCCAAGCGGCGCGGAACTCAGCTGCAGCGATGAAGCCCAGAAGCAGACATCGAGACGGGCCGTGCGCAGCTTAAGATGCTGAAGTAGGAAGTACGGCGAGAGCGCGAACGTCAGCGCGTCACCGAGACGACTGTGCTGGCGCCGCCGAAGACCTGCGGAAGCGTCGCGTCGTGGCAACGAGCTACGGGCGGCCAGGCGTTGATGTAGCAGCTCAACGTCAGCGCGTCGTCGAGACGACTGTGCTGGCGCCGCTGAAGACCTGCGCAAGCGTCGCGTCGTGGCAACGAGCTACGGGCGGCCAGGCGTTGATGCAGCAGCTCAACGTCAGCGCGTGGTCGAGACGACTGTGCTGGCGCCGCCGAAGACCTGCGGAAGCGTCGCGTCGTGGCAACGAGCCACGAGTGGTCAGCCGCCATCGCAGCGTCTCCGTGTGAAGACGAGACAACGAGCCACGTGAAAAGGAAAGCGCGAGGCGCGGACAGCGGCATCGCGACCGCGAAACATGGATTGACAGGTCACGTAGTCCTTCTTTTTATTTGATAGCATTAAGAACTTTAGGAACGGTCTAGCTTTGCCAACCGTGATCCAAAGCGCAGCAAAATCACTACAGAAACATGATCAAATTTGATTTTTCGTCCAAAAACCATCGAATAGACGTTTGGTTACATATTCTCGTGCGTAAGTTGAATGCGTGCGGTTCGGTATACAGTTGGGATGAAAGTATCACCATTAATTTTGCTAACTAAAAATAACAAGGGTTGTCCACGATGTGGCACAATAGTTTAAGTAGGTGCTATTCTATTTATTGGGCAAGAATGGCAAGATAAATTATTGAACGCGTTTCCGTGCGAACTAAACTACGCCTAGAACTTTAAAAATATGATTAGCAAAGAGCAAGCGTAACGAGGTGTTTTATTATGTAAAATAACGTCTTATTTATCAAAGCGAAATACAAGATAGTTGTAGGCGCCTCATTTTTCACACAGCACTAAGCCACTGTGAAGTGCACACGTTGTAATAAGATTGGTTGTGCAAAAGAAAAGTTCTACAGTAAAATAGAAGATAGAAATAAAAAAAAACAGTAGTGATGCGGCACACAAGCTATGACAATTTATTTTAAACGATTAAACAACAAAGACTGTTCATAATGAGTAATAGAGTCTGTTTCTAATCGGTATATGGATAATAATTATTTCTCAAAAATGGTATGTAATGTTGACATAACATCTCTAAAAAGTATCCAGAAAGTGAACTCTACCGGAGACTATTCACAACTGTCCGGTAAGAAGCGAGATTTTAAATTTGGAATCTCCTACTGTCCAGTAAGTAAGTATGTAATTTACTTACTGGACACTTGGTCATCCTTCATCCCTTTTTTTTTTTATGGCTTCGCACGGTTTAGGTCATCCTCTTTAGATCTGCTTAGAAAAAAAAAACATAGTACCAGACACAGATTAGAGTTTAGCCATTATAACATGGTTAGAGGGAGGCTCCAAATATATATCTATCTCTTTTTGGTATGACATTTTATGAGATACATAATATATTTTGGAGCCTTAAACATCCATTTTATTGTCTGTGACACTTTTTTTTTTTTTTTTTTATGGGTCTGTGACACATAACGCGACGCAGAAAAAGTATGCACGTTGCGTTTTGTACTTAGTAATGTTGTAGAAGTATAGTGTGGGATTTTATGTTTGTATTTAGTCATTTCAGTTTATAAATCATGTTGGATTAAAGAGTCCGTTAATCAAGATGTACAACAAACAAATATAAATGCCCCCGGTAAATCGATCACAATATCTATCAGTAATTGCCCTAATATGAATGTAACCTTCAATATTAATTAAACGAATTTGTTGTTAAACTTTCTTTCATTTTTGAGAAAAGCATTATACAAACCTCAACCAGTAAGAAAGCCATCCTGGCCTCGTATATAACCGGACCTCACCTGCGGTTCGGTCCGGTTAACTCATACTCGGCCAGGAAGGCTTACTTACTGGATTCTGCTGTAATGTACTATTACCTACAAATAAAACAATAGCGTAAGTTGTTTTGTACTAATCTCACGATAATGTGCCCACGAATATGAAGTAGTGGTGGGCGATACAAACCGTATATAGTTACGAAATCTATATATCGGTACAATATCTAAAAACCGCTTACTGGTTCGTTTGAAAACCATGTATTGCAAAATCTAGATATTTACATACCGCTCGCTCCGCATCGGCTTCGGCAGATTTCGGCCCGATGCGGTGACGTGACTCGTGTGCGACAGAGCGCAGGTGATATAGATTTGCAGTAGTTAGAACGGTATAGGTATGGTAATATTATTTGCAACTTACACAATACAAATTTGAGCTCATTTAACATATTTTAATGACATAGTTTAGATCTTAAGCTCGTGTATTTAAAGTTTAGTATAACAACGCATTTCAAATATTAAATTAAATTATTGGACGCTTTCATTGGTGAAGATACTCATTTCGAAAGAGACCAATAATTTTTGGTAATACCTAATTATATAAGTGAATTTGTAATACTCTTTTATGGGATCAAAGACTTTGCCTTGCCGAATTCACTTACGAAATTAGGCTGCACAATAGTTTTAAAAATACATACGCGTTCGCACAGTATCTAGTTTAATTCAAACAAATCTAAAATACCGATTTTCATCAAATATCGTAGCAACCAAAAAGCAGCGTATTGGATCAGGTTTGAAAATATCGCGTACGGACAATATCTAGATATTGAAATATATAGTTTTGGGATATTGGAACTCGAAATCTGATTTGGGTACGATTCTCAGAAAAAGCGATACGACCCCAGGCCTAATATGAAGGGTTCTGGAATAGCGCGACATGGTTGTCAATGTAAAGACTGTTAATGTCAATTTAGTGGTAGGTCATGTGACTAACCATTCTCTACCCTATGTTTACAGTAAAATGCAATTTGAGTTTTAAGTTGTTGTATACCTATAATCTAGTGTTCTACAGAGAGAGGATTCCAAATCGTTAAATGTGATGAGTTATTAGTGTTTGATTGAATGTAACTAATATAAAAATAAATACCAGCCCGTTACTGTCTCACTGGATAAAGGCCTCTTCTCATACAGAGACAGCACGAATATTGATACCACTCCTGCTTGAGGTGGTTTGGGGTTTTACAATTTAAATTATCTGTAAGTCCAGACTTTTACACCGATTCCAGCGATGTCCAAGATAAAATTAGAAAGTATTAGGAACTGACTGACTGAAGTAACATCGGCACTTTTCCGGATTTGAACTCACGACCTTCCAGCTCGAGATACGATGTCTTAACTACTGAGCCACCACGGCTAATTAAGTAATGCCATTTAAATATTAGATTAAGATAGTTTAAAGGGTACAGTCAACCTAATTTATGCATAACAAACTTAAAAAATAGAAGTTCTCTTAATGTACAACTTATGTTAAACTGTCAATACCTATGGTATTGTAATTTTGACCATAGTGTTCATTGTATTAGATCATAAAGAGAATAAAAAAATAGATAACGCGATAAAGCAGACATTATGTTTTTACACAATTGTTGTTATAGAAAGAATACAGAAACATATTTTATTACAAAAGTTATAAGAACTATTTATAGTCAAATGATGAAACGTCTAGTAGATATTATCCTAGTGTCGAGTCTTTTAGTAAAGCAAGATGGGTGCACTAATCGCCACCATCTTACTCAATTGATACCAAGTTTGTTGAATAAGGAAATATCACCTTTAAGCAAGGTTATTCGTTATTATATTAGAATGTCAGCAGTAGAATACGCTGAGGACCAGGAATTATTCGAACCAACAGTGGTTTCGTTTTGATACATTTTTATAACATTATTAATGGTTCATAGTCGCACTATTGAGTTGGATTTAAGATCTATAAAAGATGAATATGAAGAAGATGTATTAATGTTCATTCACGGAGCAGTTCTGAGACTTTTAAAGACAACGAAAGCAATTTTTTATTTGCTCTTCCTAGGCGAGCTTATAGAAGAAAAATGAGAAGGATGATAAGAACTATATAACAATTAATATTGGGAAGGAGTTGCTTTGTTCTGAACTTGTGTTAATATTGACATCTTGTTGAGGCTTTCACAAACTAGTATCAATATGTTTGGTATAACAACCATCGTTTGAGGTTCTATACGAATGATACGAAAAACATTGACTCATTGCTAAACAATGTACTATTAATTAATACAATTTAAGAATAGTATGAAAAACGTGATAAACGAGGTAGCTCGACCTAAAACAAACGGGTAAATAAAGTACGGGTATAGTGATGGATAACCACACCATGTTATCAAAGTTTAAGTCATGGATTGGTATGTTTTAACAATGATACCTACCGCACCAATCAATACCGAAAGCAGACGCAAAACAACAGTAGTTGTGGAGCGTATGAAATTGTGATTCATGTAACCAGTGGTCCGATTGTACCATTTACCACCGTAGCTAGAGATTTTTGCATGAAGTCGTAATAATGCCAGTTTATTATATCCTAAAAGTTGCTAGAAATAACTGACAAAAAGCATTGAGTAATGTACTAGAACTCAAAGTCAAAAAGTAAGATTTAAAACAAATATTTGTTTTAATTTATTATTCTTTCAGGTAGAACCTCTTTGTCGAAGATTTAAAGTAAATACTGTTAGTATGGGTACAGAATGCCAACTTAACAGTTTAACTTATAGAGGATGATGTGATTGGCTGTGTTTCTACATCCTGGGAAATTAATGGCTGTATGAAGCCTTTCTTATACTAATTATACCGAATTTAAGAAACTGTTATGTACAGAATATTATTGGTTGTAATTACAGGTCAGGACGCGAGGCATCCTGGCTAAGAGAGTCCTTTCGGCTATCGGCTTGAGCGTAAATCGAGGGCTCTTGCTGCTGTCGCGAGGGATGATAATGGATGAATGTCAAGGTCCACCGAACTGATGGCGCGAGGGATGATAATGAGTGAATGTCAAGGACCTCCGAACTGATGGCGCGAGGGATGATAATGGGCGAATGCCAGAGACCTCCGAACTGATGGCGCGAGGAATGATAATGGGTGAATGTCAGGGACCTCCGAACTGATGTCGCGAGGGACGCCTGCTGCCCGTTTAAGAGAAAAGTCCTTTCGGCTATCAACATGAGATTTAACTGATCGGCTCGTGTTGGTGTCGCTAGGCGTCCTGATTTACTGATCGTTCAGGATGTTAGGGCCCTGATTTTCTGATTTTCCAGGGATGGTGTTCGTTCACGACAAATGATCGGTCGTGATCTTTCTCTTTGATGTTGGATATTAATTAAGAAATTGATAATTTCTACAATTGTATAATTGTTAAAAGTTCAATAAAGCTATTTTGTTGGTTTGTATAAATAATAATGAAAAGTTTGTTCTTCATTGGTGTCATAGCCCCACGGCGTTCCATTGCGAGTATAAACGAATCATAAATAAATGATATTGTAATAAGCTCGAGGCGCATTATCCTCAAAATATTGTAAAACTTTTTAAAAGAGTAAGTATGGAGTTTCTTGTCCGTTCTTCTCCATTACAATCTACATTTCCGAATGGACAGTAGAATCAATAGGTATCATATTTTTTTTTTTTTTAACTTTAAATTTAAATTTATTGAAATTTAAAAGATAAATGATTTGACTAAGACTTTGACACTACTCTGTTAGTATGATATTTGTTTGTAAAAATTATTAAAGTATTTAATTAATCAATAAGATTGAACGAGTAGCCAGGAACCCGATTGTTAGGTTTCCACCTGGAGTCGTGTGCAGGGACCCACACGATGTCAGGACGGACGATTGTTAGGTTTTGATTCTTTTTAACTTATAATGGCTTGTTTTAATTAAAAACAAATGATCTTATTGTTACAGTTTGGTTATTTGTTATGGTTTTTGTTTTATATAAATACCTATATGTCTTAATAATTCCAAAGGGCTGCCATGGAGGCGATATTTTTTAAGGTAAACACTTGGGAGCTTGTCGAGTGTTTCTATCGGTATGCGCGGACATTCGGTCGTTGGTCGTCGCCTGAGACGCTTGGTTATGTCAAAGCCATAGACATCTCTTTAAAAATGTAATCCTTTGTTAACAGTTTTCTCAGATTATAAACCTAATTGACAAGTATGAGTTTGATTTCACATATCACATCCAAATATTCGTAGCAGGCATAGTGATTTCTACACTTGCAATGTATGAATGTATGTGTGTTCAGGTCAAAACTTGCAACTGAATTTTAAAGCAGTTATCCTCCACCAATTAAGATGATATTTTGCATACACGTTTAGTTTGGATGACAATGCATGGTTAGCTCAGTGACGTTATTCTAAATCCAATATGGCGGACAGCCCAAGATGGCGGATTTGTTATTTTTTAAGCACTGCCATGATAATTATGACTGTATATTATGTGTGTGTGCATAAATGGTTAAATAAATAAAATACAATTAAAATAAGAGCTAACATTGTTTGTTTGCCGGAGGAAATCACTGGAAGCACTTACTGATTCTAATACAAAAATCCTACTTTTGCACTGTTAGAAAGCTATCGCTGAGAGGGATCCCTATATGCTATCCCAGAAAATTACACGGTTCCTGTGAAAGATGCTACACAAGCGAAGCCGCGGGTAAAACTTAGTTACCAATGTTTGTAGATTATGATGAGTACGAAAAGTTATCAAAATCTTAAACTGCACAAAGACTAGTATAACATCAACTAACTTAAACATCTTGTCTTTCAGAGTAGCCCAGCAGCACTTAAGTAAATATATCATATCAACACAAAACATGCCTAGCACCGGTGAACCACCTGATACCAGAACAGTACTTAGCAATCGATAGGTATCTGCTACAAACTAGATTACAGCCTGGTTCCATTCTCTGTGCTCATGTAGCTAACAGGTTATAGAAGCTGGTCGACGCTCGGAGCGATTCGGTCAATGATCGTCAATCAAGCTAACGACATGGTCACGACGCCCTGTGGTTATCGATACCCGAGATGTGTCTCGGTTACGACATCGAGTGGGCGGATCGGCCACTGGTCCTTTGCGAAAAGCTCTTTCAGTAAGTTCTGAGTGGTCTTCTTAAGTACCATCAGCGTTTATTTAAAACTAAACAAATGAATTTCCAATCAAGTATGTTTTATTCCTTACAAATGGTTCACAAAAACAAGTACATTCATAATCAATATAAGGCCAGTAAGATAGGTTCCGTTCTGTCCGACAGGCAAGCATCGAGTGAGCTCGACCTGTTTTTATTTTTTTGATGAACTTATCGCAGTTCAATCACAGTGATTGGCTACTGCTTAACTGGGCGATCCTGTGGAGTCTAAACTAAAGCCTCTAGCCAGGGTAATAAGGTTGCCCTCAACGTAGCAAGCAGCAGTCACAGTAAAGGGACTGCTGGATCATATCTATAAAGCTCGCTCCGTTGTGTGCGGCGTGTTTTATATCCCTCCAATCGATCCGTGATGGGGGTTAGGATGAATCATGTAACACATTTAATTAGTTGTGGACAAAATGAGGAGGGTTATAACGAAAGATGGACTGCCTATTTGGTCTAGTCATCGCAAGCGCTACTACAGACAATTAGGGCCAGGTTTCGACTCCCAGGCCGAAGTGTTATTGGGCTTTTCAATTTGGATTTTCCCAGTAGCAGCCCGGAAACCGTCTCGTGCTCGCTTGATGATCACCCCCTATTAGATGGGACTTAAACACAACTGGAGAAATGTGGGGTACAAGTATTGGCGCGGTTTAAGAGCGCTGACCTTGAATGCGCAGAAGTCGATTTTTGGGTGTGTTTGGCGGGGGGAGTGAGGTGCAACGGTGAAGCGACCGGCGCCAGCGACTTATTGGTCAACCATTGTCACCTTCCCCCGTCTCACCACGCTTATACGTCTCGTGTCCCCTAGGTACAGTGATACAGTTGCGCATTATTGAGTTAAATAAGATGTTCCGTTGCATAGTGTTTAATAATTTCGTTCGTTTCGTTGCCGATGAAAGAAGCCGAAAAAAGTGTTAATGAGGCAAGCACGAAAAACTTATATAAAACTGTGTTTTTCTCTCTTTCTATATTTAATACTAGTTGACCCGGCAAACTTTGTTTTGCCATAAAAACATCAAACATTTATCTACCCTATCCTACCCGACCCTACCCTACGCTACACTACCCTATCCTACACTACTCTACCCAACACTACCCTACCCTACCTACCCTTTTGTGCATTCTTCTCCATAACTAGCTACTTTCCGAATGCACGGTAGAATCAACTTGTATTCCATTTAAATTTAAATTGTGACATTCAAAAGTGCCGCTTGGTGGCCCAGTTGAAATAAATATCTTTTGTCTTTTGTCCTACGCTACCCTACCTACCTACCTACACTACACTACTCTACCTACCTACCCTACCCTACCTACCTACCTACCTACACTACACTACTCTACCTACCTACCCTACCCTACCTACCTACCTACCTACACTACACTACTCTACCTACCTACCCTATCCAACCAAACTTTTTTTTTTTTTTTTTTTTGCTTTTAAACCTTCCCTGTATTCTGTCGAATATAACAAAAAAAGAATTATTCAAATCGGTCCAGCCGTTCTCGAGTTTTAGCGAGACTAACGAACAGCATTTGATTTTTATATATATAGATAGATAGTGCCATATTATATACATCCGCCATTAAAGATTAGGCATTTATTAATTTGATGATACGCTAATTGTGCCTAAACCACACTGTGTTAAAATTAGCTATTTAAATATTAATTCTTCAAAACCTACATAATGTGGGTGCAACTCTGCCTTACCCTTTGGAGAATACAGGCATGATGTTATGACATGTCATAAGGAATGATATGAAGGACTATGTGAAAGATGAAAATGATTGATGAGAAGACGTAACGGCTGAGAGATGCAAAATAAATTGGACGGAAGACGTTGAGACACGTTGACAACAAACCAGGAAACGATTCACCAGATAAAAATATCGTTCAACACTAATTGACAACAGACGACAGATCTATAAAATCGCATCTAGCTGATCTGGAAGCCAACTAACTTCCTAAGGAAAAGGCTCTTGATACAAGTGGGCGATGCATCGATTCCGTATCTATAATTCCGAATAGGTAAGCTATAAATGGGATCGTAAAGCCTTTAAAGGGATTAAGTGAAGTGTCGTGGGCTTCTTTATATTATAAGACATGGTTTAACTAGCCAAGTATCGAATGGAGTGCTTAGGATTAAAGTGTTAATAGAAGCTAATTCCTTAGCTATTGACAAATCGAATAACTTTAAATGAAAAGGACCAATTTATTTATAACTGATACTGTTAATGGGTGTGACAATTCTGTAAACAGAAAATGCGAGCAAGACAATTTAAGTCCTTAGTCTTATCTAGTAACTAAAGTAAATAGCGACAATTGTTCGATTGTTGATTGAAGTCACCAATCGATCTAAAATGGACAAATAGATAAATTCGCGCAAATAGGCTTCCAGTTCAATGTAATCCTGGGGCCTTGGTCTAGAAGTTTAATATGTATGGTTCATAGAAAAACGCCTACATTGAAGTCGCGTCAAGACTGGTGGCTTTGCATCAATATATTTAAATACTGGGTTTATGCAAAGAATATTACCTAACCTACCTAAGACTAGGCTCTATGTTTGATATTTTATTAAATGTACCTAGTGCATTATACTTATTATGGTGGGTGGGTAAGACAATGATGTGTCAGTCAATGTGACGATAGATGACAATGTTGCAACAACTGCAGTTAGAATAATTCACACCGATTATTGCACAGTTGTTACAATCACACTCAATATTTTATGTATGATGTTGCAACTTCGATAAAGTATTGCAATTTGCAAGCATATAAAATATTTTAATATTTTTAATTATTGATAGGCTCGCGCTTGACCACTATCTCTCCTGATGGTAAGCGACGATGTGTTCGACGGTGTAACACGCTTGCCTAGAAGAAACCTATTCACTCTTGACTTAAAACCCTGAGGTTGTAGCCATCGGGAAACACAGACTCCGGCAGGGAATGATGGCTAAATATTTTTGCCTAATAATGTACTTACTCTCATGAAACTCTTGAAGTAGAGACTGAAGACACTGATGTTGACTACAGAAGACAGCACACAAACGGATATCTAAAAGCTAAAGGCAACGAAAGATTGTCAGCAAGTAAAGTAGCAAGCATAACCTAAAGAAGAACCAACTATTAATACCAACATAGTATTGCTGTTATTGCTTATCAATGCATTACTGATAACTGAATATAGATCACAATAGACTAATTACGACAGCATACCACGGGCTTGCCAACTATTTGACCGCTCTTGACGCACGTATGGGGTAAGCAGAGAGGATTGACCAGAAGGTTCTGAAAGCCTGACCAAATCTTTAATCAGGAAATCTGCTGTGGATGCGAGACGCACAGGACCGACCAGTGTGGGGCGCTTGGGGGAGACCAATGTCCGGCAGTGAACGTCTTTCGGCTGAAATGATGATGATGTTGAAATCTTCGTGCTAGCCTTTAACTAAAGACAATAAAGAAGAAAAGATACGAGTAACACAAGAAAAAAAAAATGTGGAGGCTACAAGTAGACTAGATTCAGAATCTGAATGAGCCGATCTTTGAAAAATACAAAAATAATGTTGAAATCCAACGCACCTAATAACATTTAAATAAACTCGTTGTTGAAATAATCTAAACATTTAGGTACACTGACCTAAATGTTGAACCTGTTTTCATATACAGACAGATTGAGGGCAAAACTGTTCTGATCATGCAAGAGTTATTGTTTAAGATTAATAGTACTACCAGGCTGCCAGAGGACTGAAATAATAATGTGGTCATCATCTGTAAGTTTAAGAATATAACATGACTCCTAAGTCACAGTAACAGAAACCTGGTTTAGGAGTCAGAGCGTTTACAAAATTACTTATAATTTCGAGCGTTTTAAAATTAAGATTTTAGATTTATTAGAACATTGCTAACACGTGGCTCTGAACTGGTTAACTAGAGAAGGCAGAGAACCTTAACAGGGGTGTGCATTGCGGAGGCGAAGTTATTTAGCTTATTTTTTTTTCATCTAGCAGTGTTATTTTTACTCTGTGTAACTTGTTACAACAAGCCAACCCTTTATAAATTCAACGCACCAACCAACCACGGCTCACCTTCTTTGTGATGCGCATTGAAATCACCATTCATTTTTTAAGATTCTGTACAAACGTGTACAATAATTATGATCTAAGACACCCTGGGACTGATTCTTTCTATTTATTTAACGAGGGACCAGAAGCTCTAGAAAAAAATCATTAATTCAATGAGGGATAAGGGATAGAACGCGATAATTTGATATTGCTTGGCAATGTCATATTTTTTTGACGATTTTATAGATTTTTGACGAGTAGAATGCTAAAATGTCTAGAGTGTCTGTCTCTGTACTTGTTGCGACAGTGACGTATACAGTTAGCAACGAAGCCTGCTACAAAATGTCACGAAGGATTTAAATTCTAATGTCTTACCCAAAGGTAACTAAATGAGTGAGTTACGACCGTGTCTGTTTTAAGATTCTGTATTTTTAATAAATGATCCAAGGACACATTGTGACGTCTGTCCTCAGTAAGTAAGGACAAATAATTGTGACAGTGACATACAGTAACTAACAGAGCCTGCCAGTTGACAAGGACATAAATTCAACGTCTTATCCAAAGATGCCAGTACCTAAATGAATGAGTTACGATCGACTAGATCACATACCAAAGCCCGTTGATCTCCCAGGAATGTAAGAAATGGTCGCAAACCATCCGGCGATGTAGAAACGAAGATTTATATATTGGAACCCAGTCAAGATTGTTCCGAAGCATTGTAATTTTAATTTGTTTTAGTTGAATAGTTTTTTTGTGATGGGTGAATGGAATGGAAGACCGATGAAATCGATTATGGGCTAGAACATTTTAATCTCTGCATTTAGCGTCCGGTTCTTGAGTTGTTATTTTATTTTAGAATTTTTATAAATACTCGGTTCATACACCGATTCATGTTTTATATCTTTATGATATTTAACTGATGATTTTTCACGGGTAATCTTACCTAACGATCAACCAATTTATCTTTTATTTTGGGTCTTTCAGCTATCCGAATTGATTCACCAAATCTCGGTAGCAATAACTGACTCAGAGAGCTACTCTCAAAGTTTAGTGGGTCAATATTGCAGGCCAATGAAGACATTTACTTTACAGGCACATAAACAAAACTGCACACTGTACATTCTACAGACATCGTAAAAAAAATACGAGAATTTACGACGGACATTCACGAGTTCACTAAAACCACTTTAAAAATATAACAAAAAAATGAGGCTGATCTTTCACATACACCAACAATGACTGTACTTGAAAACGTATGTTCTTCATAATTAGTTATAAGTGGGTCTTCGTCCCGTTTAACAATGGACTGCTCTCTCCTTTACAAGGTGTCTACAAGAACTTCGGTAGGGTCAGAAAGGCCTTGGTCAATGATCCATCATACTTGACCGTGAAATAAATTCATTTGCTCACTGATTCTTTGATAGATCGGTTCTTCTCGGCTTCAATTCAGCCACGTTGTTTCAACAGAAGGATGTTCTTTGTTGAAAATCAATGCTACCGTTGTGTGTTATTGCATAAACATTATAGGTATTTGGTATACATAAGTAGCGTATGAAATGGTATTTTAGGAGCCTTTTGGTATGTTCATTATTTGTCTTTTTTTGTTTATTGTCTTAAGGCGGTACCCCGAGCAAAACGCCGCGCAAGCCGTTTTTTGTGCTGTTTTTAGGAGCTATCTACTCGTTATTTAAAAAGAAATATCAATTAATAAAAATACATTAAAATTCTACATAATATCGATTCTAAAATGGTAGATTTAGTTTTTTTTTTAATGTTGTATATATTTCACTAATCTCCTTCCAAAAAACATAAAAATGAGAAATAATTATTGATATTATGCATCTCCTCGTAAAGTGTTCATTAATTATTTTTTGTACTAAGACTAATGGATAGACAATTTAATAACGAACATTTTTGTAGTATTTTTTTTTCAAGAGACCCAAATTCGATTTTATAAAGATTTTATTCTAAAATCTGGGCGTATTCACTACTGTAATTCATGCGCCACCAGTGCCGCTAGACCAATAGGAATGCTCAAATCTCATGCCGATTTTTTGGTCAGGGTACCGTCTTAAACAATGACCTCAAGTTTGTAAGGACCATTCCAATGTCATCATTGGAATGGTCCTTACAAACTTGAGGCTGGCTGAAGAGAGGACTATCCCAATGACGATTACAAAACTGACAAACATGAACACGATTGTGTGTCATCGGTCTGGGCAGACGCTCAGACGCTACACTCACCTGCACGTGAGTCATCGTTGAAGCTTTAACTTATTTTTTTGCATCAGTAATGTGTTTTAATTTTATTTAAAGCCTTCATGTGTTGAGATTGCCGCTTGATATATTTAGAGCGTTCCATTAAGAAGTAATTAAACAAGAATTGCACCTGTTTGTTAATTTGTAAAATAACATCATCTGCCTAGCCTTTTCCAACACTTTGACGACAATTGTTATTGGGGTCGGCTTCCAGTCTTACCGGATTCAGCTGAGTATCAGTGTTTTACATGGAGCGACTGCCTATCTGACCTCCACAACCCAGTTGGGTAACACCATACCCCATGGCAAGACTGGTGCCAGATCATAGGCTTCTGACTATTCGTAACGACTGTCAAAGATCTTCAAATGACAGCCGGGACCAACGGCTTAACGTGCTTTCCGAGGCACGGAGGAAAACTCGGTAAGTTGAAACATGTTGGAACTAATTGTATTTAAAGCTATAAAACCACATGGTGAAACCATTAAGCAAAGAATGGAGCATCGGGCGTAGATGAAGTGCGACACAAAAGAAAGTACAATTAAAATCGCAAATGGCACATCTACAGCAGACATCAAAGAAGCAGTAAAACCAATAGTTTTCTAATCAGTAGAAAGCAAAGACGGAATTAAAAGTAACAAGTACAAGTGTACTGTTTTACATATTTTACATGTTTCGTGATCGTTCGATGGTAATGTCGATGTCGTTGGTTCCTGGCTTTCATTGCCAATGTCGCTTTATGTTTTATCGATTCAACAACTTTACTGATGGCTGATGATATAAATAGTTATGCTAATTCTAGAAAGCTCTGCGTAGTTACTGTAAAATACCTGAAGACAAAGCAATATCATATTTAAAGGGCTGATGGTTACACCATTAAATATAATTCAATATATTGATTTCACGAAAAAGCAGTATCTTATCCTTTTCCTAATTTATTAAGAGTCGGCGCAATGTATCTTCTTTTGCCATACTTCTGTATTAATCGTAAATTTTAGCCATATATCCGTTTTCCGTTCCTTAATCTTCATATTTTCCTATTCTTATAACCATCACGTGCATACTCAAAATTATCCTCACGACATTTTCCTTTCATTGAAATGAACGGTTAGCTACATTTGCTTCAATAGCTGTTCAATAATCTAATAATCAAATCACTTGATACCGCTCCTTTTAAACCCAGCCACCTGTTCCTATTTCAGCACCAATACAAGCCATAAATCACGACGCTGATAATCAAAATGTAAATGTATGCATTGGTGCACTTTGGTGCAAGCCCGAGCTTTGTGAAGCACTGAACGTTGTATGCGCGACAAATGCAAAGCGAAATGAAATATCAAACGGGAAGCTTCCTTTGTCCTTAACCCTTTCAGACCTGGCGTCCACAATTGAGGACATAAAATATAATCTATAATATAAAAATGAATCGCAAAATGTGTTGGTAAGCGCATAACTCAACAACGCCTTGACCAATTTGGCCAATTCTTTTTTTAAATGTTCGTTGAAGTTCAAAGATGGTTTTTACGGGGAGAAAAATTCTAATAATTGCCGGCAAAAAATAAAAACAGCCCTATTCTTTTTCCCATACATACAAAAGTTTTCCAACTAAAACGTAGAGTCAATTTGAGCTTTATTGCTATTATAAAAGCTATTTTTGCTTTGTGTAGGGTAGGGTAGTGTAGGGTAGGGTAGTGTAGCGTAGGGTAGGGTAGTGTAGTGTAGGGTAGTGTAGTGTAGGGTAGTGTAGTGTAGGGTAGTGTAGTGTAGGGTAGTGTAGTGTAGGGTAGTGTAGTGTAGGGTAGTGTAGTGTAGGGTAGTGTGGTGTAGGGTAGTGTAGTGTAGGGTAGTGTAGGGCAGTGTAGTGTAGGGTCGTGTAGGGTAGTGTAGGGTAGTGTAGTGTAGGGTAGGGTAGTGTAGGATAGGGTCGGGTAGGGTAGGGTAGGTAGTGTAAGGTAGGGTAGGTAGGGTAGATAAATGTTTGGTGTTTTTATGGCAAAACAAAGTTTGCCGGGTCAGCTAGTTAACTATAAAAGTATTACTTTCGTTCATTCGTACAGAAAAACGGTTGTACTCATTTGTTCACATAAAAAGTCAACAGAAACACTACAAGTAGCGGCATCTAGTATCGTGCTTCAACATATTTTTGTCAAGTTTCATTCGGTGATCGTACAAGTTTCGAATCGGTCAGGTAAGCTGCTATTTTTATTCCTAAATTCAAAGATTTTGCGAAAAATTTGCATGCACATAAATATGTTTCAATAAGTGATATTACTAAGATTATGTATGATGTATTTGATGCATCATTTATTGTTTTTTTATACCAAAATAATAGGTTTTTTGATTTGTCCTCAAATGTGCCCATCAGGTGTCAATTGTCTTTTCTGCGTAGTATTCCAATAGTGTAACGATCTTTGAAAAGAAATATGTTTATTTTTATGAATACAATTTTACGTTGTTTTCGCAAGATATTTATATTAGGAAAACATTATCTAACATATTTTTCAGAAAAAGTCTTCAACAAATAGGTAATGTTTATACGAAATGCCTTGGATCTTCTACGTGATGGAAATCTCTCAGACTTGGAGTTATCTTCTGATGACGACGATGAGAATGGAGGTAGTTTTGCTCGAGAATCGCGGTATGTTCGATTCGGTGTAGATGCAGTTAGCCAAAATCTTCCCCCCAAACTCTGATGAAGATGAAACGGATGATATTTCTCTCGACAACATGTTTATCCCACCAGCTCCTATACACAAAGTGCCTGACAATTCTGATGGAGTATTTGAGAGTCAACCAGGTGCAGCTTCGCCAAATGAAGATATTTTTGGAAAACTGACATCAAAGGCGAGAATTAGGTGGAGTAACAAAGAACTGGAAGACACTAACTCAACAGACTGGTGTACACCAAATAGCTATTGACCCCAAAATCGAAGCTCCAGCCAACCAACAAGAAACCGAGGGGCTTTGTTCAAGAAATAAGTAGTCCTAATGGCGATGTTACAGCAGTCAAGTGGTTGGATAAAAAAAATACCCAACTAGCTTCCAATTTTATTGGTATTTGGGCAAAGGATTTAGTAGAAGATGGTGTAAAAAGGGGACGGCGATTTGTTGAAGTTGAATGACCAGAAATGAAAAAGAAACACAATCATACGATGGGAGGATGTGACTTGCTTGATCAACTCATGAGTATTACAGGACACCCATAAAATCAAAAAAATGGCCTCTACGCATGATATTCCATGCATCAGATCTTGCAGTTGTTCAGGCTTGCCGGGAATACCAGACTGACAACGAATTACGCGGAGTCCCGATAAACAAACGACTCTTTGCGAAATAAACAGATTGGAGTCGCTAAAATAGGCCGTCCAAGTGGTAGTAGCCCGACGCCACCCGTAATTATTACTCGAAGACGAGGAGCTTTACTATTTGTAGTAATTATTGTTTTCCTAAATTTTTGAACTTAGATTTATATAATACCAGTGCCAAAGGAAGATCCAATTATTATTTTTTTACTTTATTGGTTATTTCTAATAAAAATAGAGCATAATAACAGTGTATATTACTCTAGAAAAATCCCCTACACATTAATCGTAATTATAATTATCGCCGGATGACCACGTTTGTGCACATAAAGAAAAACAAGTTTTCTCAAAGGCCCCCCAGGACCCCCAGGATTTTTTTGATAATTTTTTTCCTAGTTCTTAATGCCTATAATAACACTGAAAATTTTCTTAAATCCGTACGCAAAAATAAAAAAAGTCAGGTCTGAAAGGGTTAATAGAGATAGAGATGATGCGAGAATTGCTACAAGTCACATTAGTGAAAAATGGGAACGTTGCACGCTTTAAAATCCTAAGCGAAATACAGAACTCGAAAACAATTCCTCCAAAAGAGATATTCTAGAGAATTCTATTTAAATCATCCGTGTGTTCCGCTCTGTTTTGGACGCTTTTGAAGAAGGCGTTGATGATGGATTGCCTCCACTGAATATAGATCACACGTTTCATTGAAAATTGGAAGCAGATGGACTTCGCGACGCGGCTATTGCTCTCGACGTTAATGTGATCTTGTAATCTATATCTCGCAAACAAATTATTATTTCAGCTGATGACACACACGACAGAAGCTGTTGGATATAAGTACGTAGAAGTAGTGAAAAGAGTAACAGCACATTGTTATAAAACTAACCATAAAAAGCTTCCACTGTGTGCATACTAAAACTTTTAACAAAGGTTGATAAACGTAGACAGACTGCATGATTTTGCGCAAGCTATCGAGCGTGACATAATTATACTGTGATCTGGTGAAGACAACGATCTAATAATGAAACTATCAAACAACTCTTTCTCTTCAAATTTAGGAATCGCGCTTTATATTATTAAGATCTACTTCGATGTTTTCTCTGGTATCAAGGTAATTCAAACGATTTACACAGAAAGTAATATAGCGGTAACTAACAGATGAGACTTTGCTCTGGCTCATTGTCAACAAGCACCACAATAACCCACTTTCTTCCTACACTTGCCTGCCATTCTAACTAGCTCACTTGAGATTTTCTTTAGATCTAAGAACAAAGAAAGTACGTAGTAGTATTCTATTGTGATGGAGATATAAACACAGCACAACTATGACCATGGTATAGTTTATAGTACCCATAGTCTTATATTTAACCCTGATCATATTTTACCCATGGTGTTTTATCTGGAACCCTGATCTATTGATAATAAGATGTTCGACGATAAACAAACAGATTCAGAAACTATCAAAAAAATAGTCAGTCTTACAAATTAATTCAAGCCACATGTTAAATGGTAATGGTCCAGCTTCTAATTGGAACCTCTGAAATAAATGACGCGTTAATAAGAAGTGAAGCACAAAAACAATTGCTGCACAGATGTGCACTCTCCCAAGCCATAACTCCTTGTTCACTAGCGTTGACCCGTTTACTGTAGCGCCACGCGCTTCTATTCCCGAGGCTGACTCACCGTACTAATTATAAGCAAAATTACTCGAGCACGGTCGTTACTCCACCGACCGGTTGTAATAAGTTAGGTAATTCAGTATTTATTTTTAGGAGAACGTAGGTCAAGAACGCTGCAGAATTTGGTATTGGTGATGTACAAATTCTCAAAAGGTCTGAGGAGCCTTCAACACATTTATGGTTTGCACCAAAGGAAACGCCGGGTTCAGTACGATAAAACCTCTATTTTTACTATACACAAGGGGAATCATTTCACCACCACCATTCAGCAGTGTGGCGAAAATTTACAACGCTATCTATCGATTTGGAGCGAATTAAGTAACAAATAATTGTGATAATTCGAAAATTAAATCTTAACAGTGAGGTTTCAGACAAAACAGCGGCCAATCATGATGTAAGAGAGGACGACATTAGTCCATAAGAGAGATTTACTGATGTCTGTTCCATGTTTTGACTATGACTATACAGAGAAACTTTAGTAGCACACATAATAAATAACATAAACAAAGGAGAGGATGTGGTAGAGATGTGTCAATATACTCAGGATAGTAATGATAATTATGATCCCGGTAAAACCATCGCACGATTAAAACGATAACATCAGATACCAATAATAAAGAATACGTATAATATAATAAATGTATTGAAGCAGAGGATATTAAATTAGATGATTCACATTCAATGAAATTGTAAGAGCTCAATCAAAATGTATTATTCGATTCCTAAATTTATTGGCTTTTGTCAAGCTTTTGTTGGTTAAAGTTTTTGGTACTGGTAATGTCAAGTCACCTCTCTCCTCTACTTATACTAATATATAAAATATTTGTTGCGACGACTCTCACAATAACCGCTCCAAATGACAATGATTACAAATTAATATTGCACATGAGCCATAAACGGTAATACTGAGAATCATACAAGTTGAGAAACTGTGTGATCGTGATGCAAGTAGGCTCTATGCTCTAATGGATGTAAGAATGTACGATGCCAATGTAAATTAAAGAAAACAATAGGCATTACTCATTATTGATGAAAGATCGAATATAGAACTTGACAAGAACCCAATCTCAAATTATTTCTCATAGTAGACAAGAACTATCTTGATATATGATTAAAGAATTTGAAGTTAAGATTTAAGTGTCAGACTCTTATTTAGCCTGAAAGCTACACAAACTTTGATAAGTAGGGTTTGACACGTTCTTAACTCCCAAAATATCAATACTGAAACCAGGTGTTATTTGCTCCTAATACTTTCATAACACTGGCAGCAAAACGTTAAATTGGGAAACCTCACATTAATCAGGCTACCTCTTTAATTCAATCCAATTTAAAAGCTAGTCTAGATCATTCATTAAAGAAGCAAGTATTGCAAATAATCGCTTAACAACGTTACCTTGGATTACTTGGATATTGTTTAGATAACACCTCTCCGTACCGCAAAGCAAAATGTTTTCATTCACTCTCTTAGCTGCAATCTCAAACATTTACAGTCTATAAATCATTCATTAGCATTTCAGAAGATATTATAAGTAACCTTAATGCTCAATGGTTAAGATTTATTAACCACTCCTTGTAATGGTCTTCATTTCCTTTCCGTGTCAAAGTTTTTCGTTAATCGGTTCTACATTCACTTTCTGACACCGTTTTGCCAGTTCAATGAACGGAGATTCGCTAATGTCATTTTCGTTTGGATTTTTTGTAATATCTTTCATTTCATCGGTGGGATCATCTGTTATCCCAAACTTGACTTTGTAATCAAAGTTTTAATTTACCGTTTTTAAATGGGCGTTCGATTTAACGGTAATCTAATGTCCGATGCCGATATTTACAGTTTAAAATTATTTAGGCTTTTATTCTCCATTTACTTAATTGACATATTTGTCTGCCACACTTTCTTGTAGTATTACAACAGCTACAAAAGTTATGACTAAGCCTTTACCGTCACCTATAGGATTGGCTTTAACATAAAATAAATCTTGTTTTTTTTTATTGACGGTAGGCTCGCGTTTGACCACTATCTCACCTGATGGTAAGCGATGTTGGTGAAGCGAGCTTGCCTAGAAGTCACCTATTTACTCTTGACTTAAATACTCATTGGTAAAGATCATTGTAACACATTCATTGTTTGATTTATTATTTAGTTTAGCATTCATGAGTGATTCAGGCTTAATGTTCTCAGTGTGTTCCAAGTAAGGTGGCGTCGTGGGCAGGTGTGATGTTTGAAGGTTGTTCTTTCAACCGTTAACTCTTCAATTTGATGGCATTGTATTGTGGTGTTACAAAATAATTATGTATGTTTTGAAAACTATACATGATTGGTGTTGTTAAATTAACATTGAAGTTATTCGCATAGTAGAAATGAAATACTTATGAAAGTATGGGATTACCCACATACGACAAACCTTGGAACAGCAAACCGTTCAATGGCCTATACTTATTTTAAATCAATAAATTATTCAACACTTTCATTCAAAACATCGGCTTCGATGCTACCATCCACAATAAGGGACTCATTAACACTTCTGAACGAAATATAAATATAAATCCTAACTACCGAATATCCAGCTCCTGAAAATACGGATTTAGAAGTGAGTAGAATGACGTACCATACAACACTCCAGCTAGTGAGTTATACACCCTATTGTTAATGTGTTAAGGTACAAGGTGAACGCAGATGGAAGATGGTATGTCGAGATGCACCCCCACAGTAAACATCCGGTAGTTAAACCCGTGTTCGAGATGTCTTCATTCTATAAAGTGCTTTTTCTTGTTAGAAAAATTTCGTGAATTTCCGGAAAAGGCCTTTTTATGGAAATTAAAGTGTTCGCTACTTTGATGAGTGTTCAAATGAGCTACATTACGGTGGTTAAACATTAATATGGTAAGATGGACCATAACAATACTTGTTAGTAAACACTAGTGTGGGGTAATATATATAGAGAAACGTACTAACGGCTGCCGACGCACCAGCCATGAAACAATAGCCAGCGATGCCTGAAATCGACGAAGGTACACTAGTTCACTATCCGATGGTTACCTCCATGATATGTCTTCTATTGGATCGTTCATGCGGAACGATTTCTACACATTCCGCCGATATAGTTGCGTTCCGTGCCCGTTTACTATTCAATTAAACCCCGGGGCTTTGTTTGCGAAAAGTTACAAACAGAAAAAGAAACACTGCAGAATAAAATCACTTCTTAGTCACTTTCCATGTTCACAGATACAAAAGTAAATAAACAAAAAAAAAAACACAAAACAATTTAGAATTCGCGAACGCGCATCGAAATTTGAAATTCGAATGTAGAAAGTAACGTCGGCGGTTGTGCGCCCATTGGCCGCGTGGAGCGCAGACTGAGCGCGGACCGGCGCGTACGCAGTGCGTGTGCAACCGCATGCGCAAGCCGATATGGTGGGATATTGTTTCAGCCGATATAATCATGTTTACTTAGAGCGGGTTCGTTTACCAGTGCATCTGTACAGTGTTAAATCGAAATAGAAACAGAAGACAGACTCGAGAGGCTTACTTGGAACCCGTAATATCACATAAACTTGAATGATATTTATATTACGGACGTGCTTGCGTGCGTAATGTAACCCTTTCATCCTGTTAGGCGTTAATCTTTAACGCTAAATGTAAGCACTAGCTGACTCCCGCGGCTTCGCTCCCGTCAACTGAAAAGCCGCTTACCCACCTACCTTACCTACCTAACAACCTACTCACCTGCCCTACTGATCAGCCTACCTACCCTACCCTATCTTCTTACCTACCCTACCCTACCTACCTACCTACCAATACCAATTTGTTAAACTATTTATCAGAATGAGAATTAATACTACGTACGAGTACATATAATAACACCATTGTAACAGTGTTTTCTACAAAACTGAATAATTTTATTTGATTTGATTTGAGTATACCTACAATACGAATGTAACCAACTTTTGTTTCAACCGGCGATTTAATTAAGTTTTAGAACACAAAAGCTGCTATTGTGACTTAAGGCGGTACCCTGAGCAAAACGCCGCGCTAGCCGTTTTTCGTGCTGTTTTTAGGAGCTATCTACTCGTTATTTAAAAAGAAATATCAATTAATAAAAATACATTAAATTTCTACATAACATTGATTCTAAAATGGTAGATTTCGTTTTTTTTTAATGTTGCATATATTTCACTAAACTCCTTCCAAAAAAAACATAAAAATGAGAAATAATTATTGATAGCATGCATCTCCTCATAAAGTGTTCATTACTTATTTTTTGTACTAACACTAATGGATAGACAATTTAATAACAAACATTTTTGTAGAATTGTTTTTTTTTCAAAAGACCAAAATTTTATTCTAAAATCTGGGCGTATTGACTACTGTAATTCATGCGCCACCAGTGCCGCTAGACCAATAGGAATGCTCATATCGCATGCCGATTTTTTGGTCAGGGTACCGTCTTAACTATGATGGTGAGATATATTTTCTCACAAACTTTTTTGTAGGTAATAATTAGTACTTTAATCATGTTGTATTTAATTTTAATGCATCATAAATAATTTTTTCAGCGCACGCCAAATAATGAATTTTAAAGGCAAAATTTTGCTACTTTGGGTTACATTAATGCAATTTGCATAAGGATCTATATTTTTTTTAGAAATAAATTATAGCCTATGTTACTCGGGAATAAAGTAGCTTTCCATAGGTGAAAGAATTATAAATCGGCCCAGTAGTTTCGGAGCCTATTTGGTACAAACAAAGAAATCTATCCTACCTTTTTTATGATTGTTATATACTAGCGTGTAAGAATCTTCCATAGCATATTCACATTATTTCAGTAAACAAAATTAACATCAGAATCATTACGAAAATTAAACGTTTGTCCATCATAATCAGTATCTGTAACAACATAATCTGTCACGTAACTTGAAGTAACACGAGAAAGCGATGATGAACACGAATTAAAGGCTGGTGCAATTGCTATGCGATCTGCGATCGCTATTAGAGAAGTGACTCGGTTAAACATGAGTGATTTACATTGTAATATAGAATTAATTCGTTCGGTTTCTCTGTGACAAGACATGATGGAGTCGTGGTAGCTAATGATAGTTGGCTAAAATTGAAATAAAACGTGACATGGGATCTTGCAGAAAATTAAGTAATCCTAACTATTATAAAAGCTAATGTGAGTTGGTTTGTCTGTTACGCTTTCACGTCTTAATAGCTGACAGGTATAGCATGGCCTGGATTATAGCATGCTTTTAATACCTGCTATTCTGGGTGCATCGTCCTCACATATATTAATGTATGTACGTATGTTAATATTGTAAAACACCAATTTTTTTTTTTTTTAAAAGAGTAAGTATGGAGTTTCTTGTGCGTTCTTCTCCATATCAATCTACTTTCCGAATGCACGGTAGAATCATTTTTTTTTTTTTTTTTTTTTTTTTTTTTTATCTGTTTTTTTTTTTTTTTTTATTACTTATAAATTTATTTTTTATTACTTTTAATTTTTAATTTTAATTTATGTGACGTTCAAAAGTGCCGTTTATTGGCCTAATTGAATAAATATATTTGACTTTGACTTTGACTTTGACTTTGACTACCGGGAGTACGTGCCCTCGGGATGATTTCTAATGTTTATATAGGTAAAACCGCGGGCAGAAACTAGTTTAATAGTAAAATATGTTTTCAAGAAATAAAGTTAGCAGATACCTACGTTTCCAAATGAAATTAGGAAAGTAATTTATTTGTTATTCAATTTTTCTTTTTATTCCGAGCTCGAGAGGCATTAGGTAATTTTAGAATTAAGGCAAAAAGCACAAAGCGAAAATACAAAGCTTTCTAAAATTGTTTTATGAAAACTCGTGAAGCGTGCCAGTCACAAAGTTAATTGGAATGTACACCTTTATGAATTTGTAAATGATTTTTACTGTTACTGCCAAAGTGACTTACGTACTTTGGGATAATTTAATTTAAAGACTACTGGTTCTAAAAATTCATCACTAACCACTTCACATTCCTTCATCGTCATAATAACTATTATCAGTTGTGTATTCGTTACTTTTTATTCGATATTATAATTAGTCTGTATATCAATAAATGAAAGTAAGTGTTTTATAACTTTATCATTATCTTGCCCTTCTATCATTACCTGTTTTCTTCTTCCATTCTTCTTTTCAGCATTCACCCTTTTTCTAGACATATCAACATCAACATTACTGTTTCCTCCGATATGCTTGTTCTCTCTTCTTCCATTTATTCTATGTTCTTCATCTTTAGTTATTTGGCCAGTATATTCTTTGATGTCTAAATCTGCTCCAATTGATAACTTCTTACCTAAATTGGATCTCATTACCATAGCCAGATGATTGCTACAGGTGCAAAGTGGATCGCGTATCGGGGTTGCGCGACTCAGCCACGCTCTGAATCTTATGACTATTGGTAAACATCGTAAACATTTATCATTTGATACTTGTGTATGTATATTCTGTGATCCCTGTCTCGTTAAGAAATATATTGAAAAATCTGAAGTTTTGTAAATATGGTTTTGTTTTTACTACAATACTCGATTTTTGAATATAGTGGAAGTGTCATTTGGCTTGAGGGACAGCTGTTTTATCATTGATAGACTCACGTTTGAACACTATCACCTGATGGTAAGCGATCATGTGGTTTACAATGGAGCACCCTTCCCTATAGAACTCCAGAATTACTATAGGCTCGCGCTTGACCACTATCTCGCCTGATGTTAAGCGATGATGTTGTGGACGGTGAAGCACGCTTGCCTTGAAGTAATCTATTCACTCTTGACTTAAAGACCCCAAGGTTGTAGCTATCAGAAAACAAAGACTGAGCACCCTTCCCTATAGAACTCCAGAATTACTATAGGCTCGCGTTTGACCACTATCTCGGCTGATGGTAAGCGATGTTTTGGACGACGGTGAAGCACGCTTGCCTAGAAGTAACCTATTGACTCTTGACTTAAAGAACCCAAGGTTTTAGCTATCAGGAAACGACTCCAGCAGGGAATTCTACTCCTTAGTTGCGGACTTTAAAAGTTTACAGCTAGCTTGTCCATTAAATAGATGATATAAATTTTGGTTCCCTGACTTCTAGTCTTCATTTATCAGATTCCGAGTACGTACTATCTTGTACATATTATCTATGTCTAATTATTCTGCATTGAATATTAGCCGGAATTTAATCAGCGTTCAGAGCAAAAAAAGTCTGTGGGTTGGAATGTTTGAGGAAGTATTGAAGCATGTCAATCACCAATGTTTGAGTGATCCGGATAAGTAGTTTCTTTTTAAGAAATATTGAATAACATACATCGACTATATGACACAATATGATATGATATCGTATCGTAATTGACCTGATAGTAAAATTAATCTAACCGAACATATGAATCTGTGTTGTTTTAGAAGATAATCTAAAACTAAAATAACTAGATACCTCATTGCGTATATCTTTTGTCTTTCAGTAGTTTGTGTGAAAAAGCAATCCAGCAGTTTTTTGGCATGAAAACCTTAATGGAACATTTCGTTTAGTTTTTTGATAAAAGTTTGCTGGTGCCAAGAGTTTTGTTCGTAAAACTGATGGCAGTTCGCTGCCATCACTTATCTACTTTTGCCAAGTTTTTATAAATCGTTTGCTGAAAAGGGGGGGCGGAAGGGTTAGGTTAACAAAAATTGCTTTAAAAGCTTTTGTAAAATATCCTTTTGAATTGATTTACATGACACCGATAAGCGATTTTTACAAAGCGAAAATGAAAGTACATTAATATGGACGCAATGCGATGAATTTGACCGATTTGCTTCGGTCCTTGTATCGCGCCATCTGGAAAGTCCCTCTAAAAAGGGGATGGGAAGATTCAGGTCCACAAAATCGCCTGAAAAAACTTTACAAAGAACTCCTTCCAGTAAAAACCTCCCATCCATTCCCCTAAATACTTTTACTGCAGCAAAGGACGATCATAATGACATTAGGCACTTTTAATTACGACAAGGCATAGGCGCGCCCAGCAAGGGGCGATGAACTAATAGCCATTAAACGTGAAGTATTACCGCGGCTGCAGTAAAAAAACTACAGGCTGACGAACGCAGTTTTATAGTAGGGAGAAAACGATTTATGAGGTAACTTAGTCTACTCTAATATGCAGTTTATTCGTAAAAATAAAATATAATAAAAATATTATCCATACTAATATTATAAATGTGAAAGTAACTCTGTCTGTCTGTCTGTTACCTTTTCACGCTTAAACCGCTGCACCGATTTAGATGAAAGTTGGTATGAAGATAGTTTGAGACCTGGGAAAGGACATAGGCTATATAGGTAGGGTAGGGTATGGTAGTGTAGGGTAGAGTATTGTAGGGTAGTGTAGGGTCGGGTAGGTTAGGGTAGGGTAGGGTAGGGTAGGGTAGTGTAGGGTAGAGTATTGTAGGGTAGTGTAGGGTAGTGTTAGGTAGTGTAGGGTCGGGTAGGGTAGGGTAGGGTAGGGTAGTGTAGGGTAGGGTAGGGTAGGGTAGGGTAGGGTAGGGTAGGTTAGGGTAGGGTAGGGTAGTGTAGGGTAGGGTAGATAAATGTTTGGTCTTTTTATGACAAAACAAAGTTTGCCGGGTCAGCTAGTTAAAATATAAATTGGTGAATATCTTAACACTTTTAGCGCCGGCGACATAATGTCGTGTTTGGGTCAAGTCTGCCTAAGGTGCCGTTGACACCAGCACTCTAATTCCGTAGCTGTTTTAACAGCACGGAGAACACCCCATCCTTTTCATTTATCTATACCAATATTATAATATACTAAGATTAAAAATGTAAAGAATAGTTTGAGTAAGTAAGCGTTTCTTTGATACGTAGAATTCTTTTTCTGTATATATATATTTTTTTTTTTTGTATTTGTTGGGCGTTGAGTCTAATCTATTTATTTGAAACTCTCGCTGATATGTATAATATGCAAATTTTTATATGTGTGAAAACCTTTAATTGGCCGTTTTTTGCATGTTGTTTCTGTACATCTATTGTATTAGCTGTAAGTTTTCCTAAGATTAATAAAATAAAATAAAAAATAAAATAAAGCGGAAAGATTTTTTTGTTGGTACCGAATAGGCGCCGAAACTACTGGACCGATTTTAAAAATTCTTTCACCTATGGAAAGCTACATTATGCCCGAGTAACATAGGCTATAATTTTTACGGGAGCGAAGACGCAGGGGGTCAGTTAGTCATATATCAATAACGTGTTTTACGCTGTCGAGAAGACGGATTTTTGAAAATATGAAGTATAATGAATGCAAGAGAAACAATCCGTACCCTACACTTTGAACTTACACAGGTTAGTGTTTTGTAAATTTTAGTAATATTTTGGAAATTAAGATGTATTTCCTCTTCAAAATAACTGTGTATGATCCTTATGCGATTTACTAATGATGTTTGAGATCTCGGGTATTTAATAATTTTTAGTGAAGAGTTCATAGTTACCGTAATCTGGTCCTACTTTGCTCCTAAGGTGGTAAAAATGCTCCACTTCCGAAAAAATATTAAATCTGATTTTGCGCACTGATACTTTACTATTTAGTAGAATCCAATATTTTTATCTGAAAATATTGTTCTTAATCTAGCAACACCATAGTTGACAGATGTCAAAGTCAGCCATTATTTTTTTCTGTGTGTGGTCGAAACGCATCGCTCTTCGAGGTCAAAATTTTAAAAGTGAGTAAAATCTATTTGCATCTCCTAAACTTGTGATTAATTGATCTCTCATAAATAAAGGTGATTTTATAACACATCTAATTTTTTATTACCCTGTACTATCGGAGCAAAGTAAAAATGACTACACAAAACTATGCTCCATTGAAAAATAAATGACAAACCTGTGAAGAGAAATTACGGTGCAAAGTTACCCCCTGCATAAGAACTACTTTGCTCCAAAAGAAATAAAAAAAAAAAATACTTGGTCACTAAATACAATAGTGTATTTAATGTCAGGTTAAACTTTAATAGTACTATTATAATACACAATATATCACATTACTGATTTAGGCAAGATTTAAAAAGATGTGGATTAAAAAAAAAAGTTGGAGCAAATTTTGGTACAAAGTAGGACCAGGTTACGGTACATGTATGCGACACCCAGCGTCTTCATAAAAATAGAGGTATCCCACCTCTATTGAAAGTGTGAAATGGAGTAGGAACGACGTAAATATCAAAATGGCGTCAAACGTCAAAGTGGTTAACAAAATTGCAATTCTTTTTTTTTGTAGAAAGCGTCTAGTGTAGTAAATAGTGCTTCGAACTCAATGATTCAGTGATTACAGAGAAAGGAGGAAGAAGCCAAGATTATGAATCAATTTTCAGTTTCCAATCATTGGGTTTGCAATATTTAAATATTGAGTCAGTATTAAACCAAGCTATTTTATTGCAAATGAAGCCTTTTACTAAACATAAACAGATCACATACAAGACATCGATATTCCATACGTTCCATGAAAGAGTCCAAAATGACGACTATGTGAAAAAATGTAGCAGCAAATGTAGTATTAGACAGTATTAGTCATTCAAGGCACCACACTGAACATAAAATGTCCATCGACTACCAATAGATTCCGGTGACTCCAATTCAGATGATATAATCTGACATAATTCCCTAGGCACATGGCAATTTACATTCCAGGCAGTCGTCCAAAGCCTATACTCGACCAATAATGACATAATATATTAAGGTAACTGCTACAATGGAGGCAAAAATTCCATCAAATAGGAAACAAGAATTCTCAACTGTTGGAGTTTGTTACGCTACCTCTGCCCAGATAAAACATTTGAAAGTGGTGAAGGACGGGCGTTTTGGAAGGCAATCTTCTGTAAATCTTGACGTTAAAAAAGTGCTAATTTTCAGCCTAATATGAATTAATTTTGATTTGCATAACATAATACCAAACCTATAACATAATATCTACCACTACAAGAGATATAAAACAAAGACTCCAAATCAATTGATATAATGCGACATAATTCCACACCAGCTGATTAAAATTCCAGGCATTATTCCAAAGTCGATAACTATAAATCTATAGTCTAAAAGGTAACCAATAACCGCCACAATGGTTATAAAAATTCCACCGAGCCATCAGAGTCCAAATCAGCTGATATTCTGGCGCCCAGCCAGGGTCGACGGCAGACTTGCGCATTGCGTCGGTAAACACTCGCGTATTGACAAACCTGGAACTGCGATGTTCAACAAGCTTATTTTTTTATATGGCAACATTATTTATTAGGTACGTGTATGGGAAGTTTTTGTGGTCTACTAGTCATTGTTTAGCTTGGCATTGAAGGTCATGAATAAGGAGGAATGAGTCAATGAAATAAACATACTGGTTGTGTGTGGTTTAGTTAATATGTCTTATCTATGGGGAAAACTTTTCTTGCTTTCAAAGCATTGATAGAAATACTGAAATCATAATGGCGGTATGTGGTTTTTAAAATGGAGTATCTATGGTGAAATAATGCTTTCTTTCATTGACAGTAATAATAAAATCATAGAATGTTTTCGTCCTGAAATAAAAATCGTTCATTCGACGCTCACCCCCGGAAGTCCTGTTTGCCTTCAGTAAAAATACAACGGGTTGAATGCACCATGCAGGTTTAAACATGACGGGTTAGTTGCACAATGACGAATCGTGTTTGCATTGAGTGAAGTAAAATAATGCGTGATAAACCCGCTAAGAATTTCTGGCATCTTGGACTCTTTATGACTCAAGGCAGTAAAGGTAGGCTATCAGGCATAGACATACCATCCTCCTACTCAATTGCAATCGTGTTAACACCTACATAATCCTTGTAGCTCGTAAATACTGCATCTTTTGACAGATTTTGTGGAGGTTTAACTAAATTCTATTTGCACGTGAAAAGGGCGTGACGATTACATGTATAGTGCCGGAATAAGAAAAGGAAGATAAACATAATAAGTAATTTAATTTGGTGAAACCGACGTACAAAGTGGTGGGTGCCGGTTGCATCGTGCAGGAGTTATGTAACGCTACTACCAGTAGTAAACTTATCAGATAATCTAGTTAGATTGTTGGAAACTTCGAACTATTCAATGGTCTAAATGCTTATGTTCGAGCGTATAATGTACAACGTAATACCATCTGGAATGTTCATCTATTCTGCCTAACAGTCATAATAATTTAACCAGAGGATTAATGTCTCATTCTTTAATTTAACAATTACACCAAGGTTCTGTAATATTATATCTAATCGCAGAATCGCGTGTCATATCAATTTCCATGATTGTACAAAAATTCTCAGTGCATGTCTAGAACAAATATTTGCTCGTTCCAAAAAGTAGGCATTAACTTTGCCTTGCTGTGTGCTGTACCATTCACCGTTATTCGTCTGTTTATCAAAATAAACCTGATGACGTCATATCTTGACAATGCCAGTAGACAGTGATTACGTCAGCGATTTATAACGCAAACTTTCATAGCTGAATCTATTACTGATACCATTAATCTTGGTTTAACGGTTAATCTTCCGTCTATTCACGGTGCAAATTGACTTTATTTTGTGTTTCAATTTAGAAAATGATTCACTGCAAGCGTTTCATAACAGGATTCGAAGTGAATTTACTGTGTTCAGTTCTAGGCCAATTGAATTGTATGCAATCAATTTAGTGCATCAAATTGTCATCCTGCAAACTATTGTAGTCACTTGCAGTACCGAAGCGTATTTGTCTCACAAAGACAAAAGCATTGTCACATAATGCGTTCCTAACTACAAGCGGACACAGGACGATATCCAATACATGAAAATCACGAAACAATACCTCTTTGTAAAAGGCTCCTCAATAAAAAAATAATACTGTTTCCCTACTAACTAAGCCTGTTAAACTAAGCTCGAATATAATTGCAGAAAATTCGCGAACACCACGGACGTCACTGTGATTTATTATATTAATTTTTTCAGCACTAAACACTACACATCCTTCGCATATCACTTCCACGTCAGTTTTCACTCATCAAGTTTTCATCGGCACCACGAAAAAATACTAAAAAAATTGCTTCTCTACGAAATTAACTACGCGAGTTAAAAACGCGAAATAATTTTGCTATATTTAATCCAACATGTTTCCTTGCACGGGGAAGGAAAGAGTGGATTGTTTTGTTATTATTGTAATTGTTTAATTATGAAAATAAAAGTGTTGAGCGCCGGGACACGTCCGGACCGAGCCGGCGACGCGACTGCAAGGATCGACCGTGCCAACCCTAGGGGAGGCTGCGTAAGTGCGCGCGACAAGCTATCTATTTTCCACCTCCAGTCTACCCACATAAGGTCGCAATTCCACCGCACTGTTTTTATTCAACAAACACGTGCCGTTCATTTGTAAAACGTCGCATGAAGTTACGGCGCATGTACAATGATCAGGCTTATTGTGAAAGCATAAAGTGGAAATTAGTTTGGCCATAAATTCTAGGGAAACGCTAGGGATGAGGCGCGGTCGCAGTGAACTTGAATGGGGGTATAAACGCGGGGTGGGCGTTGTTTCGCTTAGAGGGCTGTTACCGGGCGCTTTCATTAAACTCACTTTGTTATCACGTCAATATAACCATCCGGACATGTTCTATCACTCCTCTGGGTCATATGTTGCTTACATATTCAACAATAAGGTCTATTTTCCATTAGGGAAAACATTTAGAATTTTTCAGTTTTCTCTGTGGAAAGTCTAATTGCGATTCTTTCAGCATAAAGCAAAGCTTTTAATTGCTCTTAATTTTGGATTCCTCGAAAATACTAGCGATTTTGCCATTCGCTGTTTATAATTGGGTGGGGTAGGGCCCTGTTGGGATTTTCTACCCCCCGTCTGACCGCAGACCTCCCAAACCCCCATGGTGCACGTGAGGCCGTCAGATGCAGCATCCACGTGAGCGGGATTTTGTTTTCGATCAATAAATTCAAGGTACAGCTGTACATAGCCGTATGACGTAACGAATTTTAGTAAAAGTTCGGTTTTGTAGAACATTTTTTCTCTCACAATCTGTTTTGCGAGTAGAAAACGACAAATGAAACGGTGTATGGATTGACTGAAAGATTATAAACCTAAAAAAATAAAAACCCTGCACAAAAATCTGTAAAAAGCAATAAATAAGCCCCGTACTCACGTCGGGAAACCGCTACAAAAATAAAATCAACTGCTGTAAAAGTTGGCGGTTCCCCAACGCGAGTACGAGGATTATTTTTTAGCTTTGTAGAGGTTTTTGTGTAGGTTTTTTTTTAATTTTTGAGGTTTTTGTGTCGGGTTTTTTTATTTAATTTTTATTTCATACTTTTTAAACAACACATAAAATACCTAATAGTAGATACGCTTCAATCTACAATCTATCGCCACACGTAATTATGACACGATATCTTGCAAAAATAAAACGGATATAAAGAATAATATGCGGATAACTTTTGAACTGTTGAACCGACTTTAATCATGACTTTATTTTTTGCATGCCTATTGGTAAAATATGGCTGGACCTTTTCCTTATATCACCATTGTACTGTACCTACCCATATTTGCAAAATAAAATACCGTTATCTTCAAACATGGCTAAAAAGAACACTCTCGACAAAGTAACCTTTCAAACAAAAGCAACACAATCAAAATCGGTTCATCCGTTTAGGAGATAAGATGCCACACACAGATACACAGTCAAACTTATAACACCCTTACTTTTCCGTCGCGGGTTAAAAGAAGGTAACTATTGAAAAGACGGCGAATAGGGATGTATGTATTTTCAACCCCAAATAAATTGGGATAAGGAGGATCAGAGGACACAATGAAAATATTATCAATCTAGAACCTTTAATTCAAGAGTGAATAGGTTACTTCTAGGAAGCGTGATTCACCTTCGACCACATCATCGTTTACCATCAGGTGAGATAGTGGTCAAGCGCAAGCCTATAGTGTTTTTTTTTTTAATTGGTTTTTTACATGTCGTCCAAAATGGGCCGTAGGCATGTAAGAAGAGTTGATGAAGTTACTCGCCCGAAACGATGCAAATTTCTTAATCAATTTAGCTCGCTCTCCTAATTTGTTATTTTTCATACTCTAGCAAACTTTGAATGTACGTCTAAATGTAATTTAAGAGCTGCTGCCACTGTCAATATTCCACACTGACACTGACAGCTTATAAAAGAGGTTTAAATGTGCTGAAATTCGCCATGGATAGGCTACACAAATGTTTGAATAAGCACTTGGATTGAGCTGACTTTTGCTAACGTTTGGAAATTTGACGAGATTGGAGTAGATTGATTATTTGATTAATGAAGTGCTACTGTGAATCTATACTCTATACTTCTTTATCTATACTAATATATTATAAAGAAGAAAGATTTGTATTTTTGAATAAACTGGATCGATTTAAAAAATTCTTGCACCGTTGGGAGGCTACACTACTTTTTATCCCTGTATTCCCACGGGAATGGGACTTACGTGGGTGAAACCGCGTCTGCTAGTTGTACATAAATTATCTAGACCATAATTTTTGATAGAGACATTCTAATGATGGGAGTATGATGATTTATCCTCACCTAGTCTTTTTAAAATCATCATCATCATCATTTCAGACGAAAGTCGTCCACTGCTGGACATAGGCCTCTCCCAGACTTCGCCACTCTGATCGGTCCTGTGCGTTTTGGATGTACTGGATGCCCACAGCCTTGACCACACGTCATCACTCCACCTTTTTTTTTTTTTTTTTTTTTTTCTGCACAATATTGTTTGTTGATGGGTAACCATAGCGATCATACTAGACCATACATACATTCATATCTAAATCAATCTGCAATATTCTTATCCATCTTATAAACAAAATACCCAACTACCCCTTTGCGTGCTAATTAGCAGACCACAATAGAAAATCAATTGTTTCTGGGAACTGAAGATCCCGTTTGCATTCGAGGGACTACAGTAGGTGGATTTAAAAAATAAACAATAGCAATCAAAACAATAATAAAACAGTGATTAATATACATATTATTATGTCATGAATCAAAGGATAAAACATATTAATATTACATAATTAATGCCAGGAAAACCACAAAGCGTCTGTTTAAGGATAAATAAACGAATAATCCAACTGTAGGTTAATTTCAAAAGTACCCGCAATAAAAAGAAAATATTATTATGTGGAGGGTAATCAGAGATTTCTTTGTTGTAGTTAATTTATCTGTACAAGAAAAGCTGAGAGCTTTTCTCTATCTTAATTAGAAGCCACGGAGCTATGCTCGTAGAGAATAGTAAGCGAAGCTCATTGTGTATTTAAGTTAATAAAGTTAAGTGTAGTTGCTCGCAATGTTCGCTTTTAATATTAAAGATAGCTTCGCCTCTGGGCTTGCAGTAAAGAACTTGTGTTATTATATCTGGCAACAAAGAACTAAACTTTGTACCAGGAGACCAGTCGAAAGCAGAGATATGTTTAGAACTAAAGTGCAAATTATAAAACTAAGTTGACGATAGAATAAGAAAATAGCTTACAAGTAAAATTTCAAAATTTAAAAAACCCCCGACACGTACATGTATCTTGCGAAAACACCCCGATTCAAACAGTAAAACGACCATAACTTTTGAACGGCTGAAGCGATTTTATTCAACAGCTAAGAACACTCTCGACAAAACCACCTTTCAAACAAAAAAAAAAACAAATTAAAATCGGTTCATCCGTTTAGGCGTTATGATTCCACAGTCAGACACACAGATACACAGCAACACACATCAAACTTATAACACCCCTCTTTTTCCGGCGGGGGTTAAAAATACTTCTTCACATACTTCTAGGCAAGTATGCTTCATCGTCGACCACATCATCGCTTACCATCAGCTGAGATAGTGGTCAAACGCGAGCCTATCCTCAATAAAAAAACCTTAGAATTAGAAATGCTAATATAAAATAAAAAAATAAATAATATAGTTGTTGTTGCTGCAGCGAATTATTTTTTATTCTAGCGCTTGAACACTATCTCACCTGATGGTAAGCGATGATGTGGTCGACGGTGTAGCACGCTTGCCTAGAAGTAATCTATTCACTCTTGACTTAATGACCCGAGGGTGTAGGTTATCACAGATAATATAATACTAGCATAGTTGTACACATAATATAAATGACTAAATTTGAAAAAGAAAGGGATAAAACAAACTAAATAGAGTAGTTACCGAAGATTTAGTAGACATTATAGAGGTTGACGGAAACAAAATGTACAAACTTTTTGCAGTCATACGTTATAGACAATTTCAAAGTAAATACGAAGAACAAAACTGCGCTCATACGTCACAAAGTAATTATATTCACAACGCGCGCCCCGAAGGAAGCAGCAGGCACCGCATACAAATGTGTCAGAACAAAATATTAAGAACGGAAGCCTGGCCGCACTGTTTCGCGAGCTGGCGGTAAATGTTGCCATCTGCATGTCTGATGGGATTCGCGAGGTGGAAGACCTAGTGTGTGTCAGTGTGGAAAAGGAATGAGTAATCCAATGTTTGGCTTTAGTAAAGGTATCATGCAAAAACCATACTGAAGAAAATATTGTGCTTTTGATATAATTTGTGTTTTTTTAACAGTTGGCAATAAACGTTTTCTTTCTTTCTTAAACGCAATGTTTCTGCGATTTTTTACCCGACTGCCGAAGGAGGGTAATATGTTTATCAGTTTATGTATGTATGTATGTAAGTATGTATGTATGTATGTTTGTTCCTATATGGCGTTCCTGAGACCAAACGCGTTGGCCGATTTTGATGATTCATACGTCAATCGATGCGTCTTAACCCTGCGAGTGTCATAGGCTACATTAAAATTGGATAATATAAAAATGGCGGATTTTGGGTGCCATATTGTGGGGGCCCAATTTTTGTTTTTTCTTCCAAACCCATCGTGTGGGGTATCAAAATAAAGGATTTTAAGAGGTGATTTTATAATACGTGCTTCGATGAGATAATCAGCTAGTTCTGATCTGGCTATTTTCGACCAACAAAACTCTCGAGAGCATTCGTTAAAGAACTCAGGGCAAAAATTAAGTGCCTGATTCGGGAGAGCAAATTGAATTTATACTCCCTCTTGATAGAATTTCTGCCTTGGTGACCGATCCCAGTGAAGCGTAGCCATCGACGCGGGATATATTCAAGTGTGTGTGCGTGTTTGTGTGCAAACACGAGTGCACTCTCTTGTCCCTCACTTTTTTTTTTATTACCTATAGGCTCGCGCTTGACCACAATCTCACCTGATGGTAAGCGATGATATGGTCGACGGTGAAACACGCTTGCCTAGAAATAACCTATTCACTCTTGACTTAAAGACCCCTAGATTGTAGCTATCGGGAAACACAGACTCCAGCAGGGAATTCCACTCCTTAGCTGTACGCATAATAAAAGTGTTCCCAAAACGTTTTGTGCGTATGGGTGGGATGTCTACCATGTATCGATGGCGCATCGCCGTACGTCTGGTAGTCCGATGATGAAACGGGCTAGGTGGAATTATATCGTGCAATTCCATCGCACAGTCCCCGAAATGTAACCGATAAAAAACCGACAGGCTGGCAACTCGGCGACGATGTTCAAGACTCTGGAGCTTTGACTTGACCAGCGCCTCATCGCCGATGAGCCTCTTGGCTCGCTTTTCGATCGACTCTAGTGCGTCAAGCTGGTATTTGGCAGATCCGTCCCAGAGATGAGAACAGTACTCCTTGCATGATCGAACTTGCGCTTGATACAAATTGAGGAGCTGTTCCGGTGTGAAGTACCTTCTCACCTTTGCAAGGATCCCCAGCTTAGACAGCTGAGCCTTTGCCTCAATGTAAGGGCTAAAATTGAGAGTAGATGTCAACGTAACGCCAAGAAGCTCAAGATGGTCGGTTATTGGTACGGTCACATCTCGGAAAGTTGGAGCCGAAAAAAGTCACGCCTGGGTTTTAGCAGCATTAAACCTGACCAGATTGGCATCGCCCCATTCGGAGACTGCCTGCAAGGACAGGTTCAAGCGCTCCACCATGGCCTCCCGGAGAGACCGGATTTGAGGCCCGGTAGCACGAGCGTTGGACAAGTATCTCTCGGCAACAGTGCTGTCGTCTGCATACCCAAAGGTGCCGGGGTTTTAGTAGATCGTTAATATGCAGCAAGAATAAAGTTGCTGAGAGTACCGACCCCTGAGGGACCCCGGCATTGATATCCAATTGGTCCGACGAGCAGCCATCTCACTCTCATAGTTCAATGACAAGACAGCAATTTGACAAGACTAGAGAGGACAGAAGTTAGCGGTAAAGCCAGTTTATTTTTATTTGCACGTGCTAGACAAAGGCCTTTACCAAATCTTTTCTTGCGCCACTTCGCAACAGACGACACAGTATTCACTTGGCATACAGATTATACGGAATTAGCAGTACAGAATATCAGGAACGGAAACACTGTCCCTATGTGTAGCTAGATGGGGCTTAGAGTAAACGTTGCGAATTTGCGATATCCATAAGGCGCAGGCCACATAGAAATGGCGTCGAGCGCGGACATGGCACGGGGCGGCTTCCTATTCCATTCTGATTTCAAACTAAATGCATGGAAATAAAGCGCAATTTGATCAGGCGCGGGCGCCGAAATGTCACGCCATATCCACGTCCGGGCCACGACATATCGTGTGTCCTAATTGTGCTTTATTGCCATGCATTTTGTATGCAATTTGAAAGAAATAGGAAGCCGCCCGTGCAATGTCCGCGTCCGACGCCATTTCTGTGTGGCCTGCGCCTAAGTGATAATTCACGGATGCGCGGTTGTGAGAAACTATTTGAGTCGTAGGAGTTAGTGGCGGGTTTATTAATAAGGACTGCTTTGCATAAAGGAACTGCTGTTTTTTCATTAGTAGGTTCTATTCAACATTTTTATTGATTTGTCTTTAGCTTGTGCAATCCGCTTTTATTAGCTTGGTATGTATTTAACGGAATCTTTGTACGTGTTTTTCACCCCCTTCAAAACGTCGGATAAATTTGATAGTTTGCACAAGTGTGCAAACTATCTTCTTCTTCGTCTTCAATAAATAACGGCGAAACTCTCGGGGTTGCTGCAATAGCTTGTCTGTTCATTGTTTATACCATTTCATAACATAACATCACGCCACGCTCATAACATCACGCTCTAAAGGGGTACGCAGATCTCTCATTTCACCGGTTATGTTCAAATTTCATGTTATTCGGGTAATCTATTCTGGCGTTATAGGAACTTTACTAAACAATTTGCTTATAAGGTAGGTACAACTAAAAAGGAAATAACAAAAAAAAAAATTGTAAAAAAATCTACAGACTTTCAAATGAAAAACTACAAAGTGAAAAATAACTTAATTTTTGGTAGTCTGTGTCCATATCGCAAAAGAATTGTACCTACGAATAGACACCGACTTCCAAAAATTAAGTTATTTTTCACTTTGTAGTTTTTCATTTGGAAGTCGGTAGTATTTTTTATGCAAATTTAAAAAAAAAAAATATAAACCATATCTATCGACTTGAAGATTTGTAGTACTTGGTACACTAAAACGACTTTACATCATAAAACAATATTCCTATATCAATAACAATAATCCCTCTGCATCGTATTCATATACATCCAGGTCACAAAACATTTATATCAAGTTTAATTTAATTAATCCAGTCAGCGAGCGAGCGCGTTCGTTCAATTAAATTAATAAGCACCTTGCACTTTGTATGAATACTTCCACAGGTACGTAACTTCGAGCTTCAGTACACCACCGCGATTTCCAATTACCACGTAAACCCAGATCGAACTTAGGCCTAGAGCACACGAAACCATTTTTTCATTAATTTGAATGAATATTGTAAAAAAAGACGTAAACAAGAAGAAAATCATGCTGTGCAATCGGAGGATACATATTTGCGAGCTGGCTGACCAAAACCAGCAGACAGGTTTTAATTTTTTACCCGACTGTCGAAGGAGGGTAATGTGTTTATCAGTCTATGTATGTATGTATGTTTGTTCCTATATGGCGTTCCAGAGACCAAACACGTTGGTCGATTTTGATGCTTCATACGTCAATCGATCCGTCTTAACCCTGCGAGTGTCATAGGCTACATTAAAATTGGACAATATAAAAATGGTGGATTTTGGGCGCCATATTGTGGGAGCCCAAATTTTTTTTTTCTTCCAAATCCATCGTGTGGGGGAGGGGGGTATCAAAATAAAGGGTTTTAAGAGGTGATTTCAAAAATACATAACAATTATATGTTTAAATGTAACTAATTCGAAAAAAACTTAACTAAAAAGTTATAAATAAAAAAAGTTAAATCAAAAAACCCGACTGCTTCAAAAGCAAACTAAAAAGTCGTAAACAAGAAAAAAATCATGCTGTGCAGGCGGAGGATATACCAGATTTTGGTTAGCCAGCCCGCGAATATGTATCCTCCGACTGCACAGCATGCTTTTTTCCTTGTTTACGAATGATTAGTTCGCTTTTGAAGCAGTCGGGTATTTTGATTTTTTGATATAACTTATTTTATTTAATCAACTTTTTAGTTAACATTGTTTTGTTCCAATTTGGTAAATTTAAACATAAAAAGTGTTATATGTTTTCGAAAAAAATAGGCTCCCACAATATGGCGCCCAAAGTCCGCCATTTATATATTGTCCAATTTTAACGTAGCCAGTGACAGTCGCAGGGTTAAGACGAATCGATTAACGAATGAAAGAATTATTAAAATCAGCCAATGCGTTTGGTCTCTAGAACGCCACTTAGGAACAATACAAACATACATACATAGACTGATAAACACATTACCCTCCTTCGGCGCGAAGACGCGCGAAAAAGCTTGTATTTCGCGATATTGTTGGGGTCGATAACCTAGTAGTAGATAACCTTATTACTCTTGATTAACAATCAAAAAGTATAATAAAAACTGTAACACGACCAGGTTTTTTTTTAGCCTGTGTTACCCGGGGCCATAATAACGAATCAATAGACACCTTATTCATCAAAATCGGATGAATAGTTTAGGCACTACTGAGGAACATACGTAAATACACACATAAACTGCTAAAATCATAACCATTCCTTTTGGCTTCGCCAAAGTCGGGTAAAAAAAAACCGGCCAAGTGCGAGTCGGAATCGCGCACCGAGGGTTCCGTACAAACCTCAGCTTAAAGGTATTATAGACCTGAGTATTTGATATGAATTTCAATTTAATACCTCTACGCGTTCATGAGGAAAGGTGTAGTAAGTTTAAAATTATTAAAAATATTTTTATTATATGATGCAACCGCTTACCATCAGGTGAGATAGTGGTCAAGCGCGAGCCTATAATGAATAAAAAAAAAACGGTTTTCGCAATTAATCCTTTATCTGTGCTATGAGACGTTGCTTTGTACCAAATTTCAAGATTCTGAGTTCACGGGCAGTACCCTGTAGGTTTTGATTCCCTTGTGAGAGCCGAAAATTTGCGGCAGGAACGGCTGTATCTTTTGATTGCGTTGGCTTAGGAAGTTTGATTTTCACAGCTATAAGGGACAGTAGACCTGAGCATTTGATATAAATTTCAGCTTGATACCTCCACGCATTCCTGAGAAAAAGGGTCTTGACAGACAGACAGACAGACAGACAGACAGACGGACGGACGGACGGACAACAAAGTGATACTATAAGGGTTCCGTTTTTTCCTTTCAAGATTCGGAACCCTAAAAACAGGTAAACGAGGCAAAGGAAAAAATCCCGAATGGAAAAACCACAGGCATTGTTTACAATATATTATTTTTAATTGACAAGCCGACAGGCTATCTTCTTATTGGTCTAAAGTTGCAGTAGCCTCTAATATTAAGGCGCTATATACGCCTCAATGTTAACGCAGTACTGGTCGTGCGCCCGCTCGATACCAAAATATCAATATTGAACCTGCTTTTGAACAGTTTTGTTTGCAAAATATTATTAATTAATTTAAATATGCTATGTTAGTTAAGAAGAACTTCCAGCCATAAATTTTTATGTGTAAAAATATTTTTAAACATCCAAGTCGTTTTTGAGGAGTTTGCAAAAGTTGCGAAAAAATATCGTGTTGTTAATTATTTTATTAAAGCAAAACTATTAGTTACACGAAAAAACCTTGTGTTCAAAACTATGTACATGAATCAGTTTTTTTTTTTCAAACTTTTTAACCTAGCCGTTACTAAACAGTATGCTTTAGAAAGTTACCCTTTTTACGCACTGAAGGGTATGTAGGCCCTTAAGCTTTGAATGAAACTAAACCTGCTTAGAAGACTAGAAATGGCGCAGTTGATTGTCTGATTGGATAGACGAAGCCCAAGATCGAGTTATAAGAGGATTAAATCGACGCAAAAGGCGGAGTAGTGAGCAATCAGTTCGCAAAGCGTGATTATTGTATTATCAACCAGAAAACTCTTATTTAGCCAGAGACATTTTGATTTCGAAATAATTGGCCCCCGAAGAGTACGAGGCTTATATTTTGCCTTTTAGAGGTTTTTGTCGGGGCCTGCAGGGCTTTTTAATTGTTTTTTTTTTTACTAGCTGTCCCACGCGGATTCGCTCACGTCATCTGGCTACCTACCTACCCATCTACCCTACATACATGATTGTTGCGTAACTTAAACCGTTTACGCAGCGCACGCAACGGAAGCTCTTAAAAAGGAATATGTTTTCCCGTGTTAGCAACATTTCTCATTTATGCTCCGCTCCTATTGGTCGTAGCGTGATGTTATATAGCCTATAACCTTCCTCGATAAATGGACTATCCAACACAAAAAGAATTTTTCAATTCCAACCAGTACTTCCTGAGATTAGCGCGTTCAAACAAACTCTTCAGCTTTATAATATAAGTACAGATTTCAATGCTTAAGTACAGATTTCATGCTTTTAAAACTTCATATAATATACCTAGTAGTAGAAACGCTTCGATCGACAATATATTGAAACTCGTAAATTATGACACGATATCTTGTGAAAAAACCCCAATTCAAAGAGTAAAATACGCATCACTTTACAACGACTGAACCGAGTTTCATCAAACATAGCTAAGAACACTCGAAAAAGTCACATCACAAAAAAAAAAACAAAGTCGGTTCATCCGTTTAGAATGAAACGTGAAAAAGGATTGTTATGTATAAAGCTACGATAGTTATTTACAAGTCAAATAGAAACAGAAAAACTTCAGATCTAGGTCGCACGTGTAACTTGTTCAGTCAGCTGAAAACCGAGCGAAATTAAAAAGTACGACAACTTCCAAAACGTACAAAGTTTTTAGTAGCCGTGGCTTGGTCACCTTTGGTGAAGCGAAGAGGAACCCGAGCAGGGGCCGCTCGTCAGGGCTTTTGCCGATTAAGCCGACGACGAAGCGGCCAACTAGTAGGTTGCGGTGCCGCTAAATGCGGGCCGCGATATCTGATGCGAGCGTGTCAGGTACCTTACGATATCGCGGCTGAGGGTTGGAGGCCGCGGCGGGACAGGACCCATCACAGGGGGAACAAGGGTGCCATACACGGGGTCGTGTGGCGTCCATGTGCCCCTTTTAGTCCCTGGTGTCGTCAGTCGTCACGGCGTACAGTGTGTTCAGGTGCGCCGGTGATGGGGGTACTCCTCAGAGGAGGGTCCAGTGACGGACAGCCGCGGCGGGTTTGCGGTGAGTGCTAACGCTTGCTCGTGTTTCCGCCATAAGCGGCACAGGAGGACACCGTGGAGTATTAGTGGGTTGGTGTCCCACATAACTGCAATATCTTCCCGGGGTAGTGCAGTATGCTTGAGCATTTATCCAAGCAAAAAAAAAATGTATGTGAACAAGATTCTCCTTGGAATCATAGGCATCTCCCAAAAAAATATTTGGAGTTGCCACACAAAGTTGTCAGCTGTTAAAAATTTGTGTGGCAGAGGCAAATTTTTTTTTAATTTCGCCAATGACTTTCATGGAGAAAGTTGCATCTCCCATAAAATTTTTGATCAGCTTACGACAACTTAGTAAGACGAGACGACTAAAATGCCGCGGTGTATAAGCAATAAGGTAGGTGGGCACGGAAGCCGCACGCTTGCATCTCGCACGTGAACACAGCGCACGTGGTTTTTATTGATCCACCCTGCACTGTGAGCCTCGCTTTAAATATGTGAGCACCGGACGGGAACGAATTCAAACACGTTTAACAACCCACTAATATTATAAATGTACTCGAGGCAAAAAAAATAACTGCGGCACTGGTCGATATTCAAGGTTAAGCAACGCTTGACGAGGTCAGCCCGTAGATTGGTAACCATCTTTCGAGTTTCCTCCGTGCCTCGGAAAGCACACAAAATACAATCTTTACGGGTAGTCAGAAGCCTGACATCTAACACCAGCCTGGTCAAAGGGTATCGTGTGATCCAGTTACTGGGTTGTAGAGGGCAGATAGGCAGTCGCTCTATGTAAAACACTGGTACTCAGCTGAATTCGGTTAGACTGGAGGCCGACCTAACACATTTGGTAAAAGGCTAGGCAGATTGAATAATATAAATGTACAAGTCTGAATGTTTCACCGTCAATCACGGCTCAGAGATTGCACAGATTTAAATGAAAGTTGGATAAATATGCGCGATAATAACTGCGCGGTTGGCGCAGTGGTTGAGTGATTGAATGCTGCACTGCGTGTCGCGGGTTCGATTCCCGCACGGAACATATATTTGTATGACCTACAGATAGTTGTTCCGGCTCTGGGTGTGTATGTGAGTATATATTTTTGTAAACGCATCCACGATACAGGAAGAAATTCCTAGAGTGGAGCAACGTTTCAAATAAAAAAGCGCTGCGTCGCGGTCGTACAGCGGCACGCCGCTTTCGCCCGTCATGCCGTGCACGGTGCGCGGTGCACCACGTCGCAACCCTCCGTTTGAACGTGTCAAACTTGCAGTTTTTGTCTGGATAAGGACCGCATACGACGTATTAATTCATTAACAAGTCAACATCGATATCTGCAGCATTTTTTTTTGTATTAACACCTGCGAACTTAGCGACAGCGAAATATCAACTACCGCGCAGGTGCACCGTGAGCGACGGGCCGCGCCGTTGCACGGTGTCGGCGCCGCGCCGGCTCCTAGCCCGCTGTGTCCAGAACTCCAGACCCTTATCTATATATGTATATAAAAATCAATGCCACTTTTCGTTGTTATTTTATAACTCAAGAACGGGCTCATCTATTCAAACCAAATGTTTAAGCTTTGTTCGGACTATTTAGTAAATGGTTTATGTGAAAAAAAAAAATGAAACTTAGGGTAGGGTAGGGTAGTGTAACGTAGGGTAGGGTAGGGAAGGTAGTGTAGGGTAGGGTAGTGTAGGGTCGGGTAGGGTAGGGTAGGTAGTGTAAGGTAGGGTAGGGTAGGGTAGTGTAGGGTAGGGAAGGTAGTGTAGGGTAGGGTAGTGTAGGGTAGGGTAGTGTAGGGTCGGGTAGAGCAGGGTAGGGTAGGGTAGGTAGTGTAAGGTAGGGTAAATAAATGTTTGGTGTTTTAATGGCAAAACAAAGTTTGCCGGGTCAGCTAGTACATTATGCATTTGTGTGAGTGACGTGGCAGTCGTCGTCCGAGCAAACAACCACCCACACATAGCGCCGCGCGCAAAGATGGGTTGAACTATCTGTAGTAGATAAATTAATCATTTCTTCGGATTATAAGACACTTTGGATAGCACCCTTTTCAACCCCTTCCAGGAGAATTTAAGTAAAAAAATAATTACTGAAAACTGTTTAATTTTTATTTTTAACCGACTTACCAAAAAGGAGAAGGTTCTTTTTTTTTAGAAATTGACTCACACACTGTTCCGTTGTTGTTGAATTAGGTATTTTACCTATGTTTGTAATATTTGTTAGTATGTGAGAACCATGTTCCTACTTATCAAATTAATTAATTTTCCTGTTAATGCTTTTTAATACTTTATACCTGTACGTAGTATAGTGTGTAGAGCTATTCTGGGTGCATCGTCCTCACATATATTAATGTATGTACGTATGTTAATATTGTAAAACACCTATTTAAAAAAAAAAAAAGAGTAAGTATGGAGTTTCTTGTGCGTTCTTCTCCATAACAATCTACTTTCCGAATGCACGGAAGAATTTTTTTTTTTTTTATTACTTTTAAATTTTAATTTTAATTTATGTGACGTTCAAAAGTGCCGTTTATTGGCCTAATTGAATAAATATATTTGACTTTGTTCGACTTCTTGTATGTTTTTTTTTATTTTATTTTTTTATTTTATGTTCACCGATATCTTCGTCAATGGTGGACCGATTTTGAAAATTCTTTTACAATGCATGTCCTCGAAAAGAGCGGTTTTCCAAGCAGCCAAACTGTGCGGAAAGTGTCACTTTTTTTCACTAGTGCTTTTTACTTTCCTGTACTTTTTTTAATTTTTAACTCCAACGTCAGCCCGACGCATAGAGTTTTTATTATTTGAGAAATTTAAAAAAAATTAGTTATGTGCAGATTATCATTCATATAAAAGGTAAAATAAAACTAATACTTCATTTTAGGCGTTTTTAATTACTCTAGATGTAGATTTTGATCAATAAATTAATTTTAAATATTTATTAAATATGTTTGGCAGAACGTATATTTTGCTCGTGCCTTATTGCGTTACGATGTGACAGCTATTTGCACATGCGCAGTAGATATACCCGAGGAACTATTAGTTAATCTGTGGATATGCTGAACGTGCTTGAATAAGCCCGTTTTATTAATTTCATTTTATTTATTTATTTATTTCCTCGCACAATGCATAGTAAAATGTTGTATGATACACGTACGTAAGATGATTTCCGACTTGTGTCGATTTATCCACTCACTCGCTTCGCTCGCTCGTGAATAAAAATGCCACTCATCGGAAATCACCTACCTTCCGCACTTGTAGCATAAATAACTATTTTTGTTTCATAGAGTATGTTTCGAAATTGGTCCCATTTTAATTTGGTGAAGATCTGATGAAGAACTTCGGAGATATACAACATAACTCTTCAATAAATGACGGCAAATCATTCGGGATTACTGCAATCGCATGTCTGTTTATTGTTTATACCATTTCATAACATAACATCACGCCAGTACGCTATAAAAGGGTACGCAGATCTCTAATTTCACCGGTTATGTTCAAGTTTCATGTTATTCGGGTAATCTATTCTGGCGTTATAGGTACCTGACTAAACAACTTGCCTATTTTAGGAAAGTACAACTAAAAAGGGAAAAATAAAAAACTTTTTTGCAAAAAAATACTACCGACTTCCAAATAAAAAACTACAAAGTGAAAAATAACTTTATTTTTGGAAGTCGGTGTCCATATCGCAAAAAAATGGGAAAAAAGAAAGATACTGACTTCCAAAAATAAAGTTATTTTTCACTTTGTAGTTTTTTATTTGGAAGTCGGTAGTATTTTTTTTGCAAAAAAGTTTTTTTTAAACTGAAGAAACTCGCCACCATATAAATTTTAAGTTTCTGCGTCAGTGGAAGTCATTGCCGTGGCTAAATACTGGGCCAGGCAAGGCATGTAACTGTGGGTGCAATTATTTTTGACAAAAAAGGAAAAAAGGTCTAATTATAAGGTTAAGTCTTATCGTTACTGGCTGAAATTCCCAATTGTGTTTGTTTTTATGTGTTTGCCCGGCCTGATAACTTGTATGACATTAAGTATATAAGAGCCCGCCACACGACGAACAGTTAGACACACAGTGCACGTTAAGTTGGTGAGTATCTTGATATAAAATCTATTTATACTTTCTTATCGTCAAACAATATAGTAATAATTGTAATTTTCTTTCAGGTCCCGGTAGTATGCCCTAAACTTCAAAATGCATTCTGTTACCGTCATTATCAGTTTCCTTTTAATCAGGTAAATACTATACAATATTGGAATTAACTATAAATAAGTCATTATTTTTTCGTTGCCGGATAATTTCTTTACAATATATTATTTTTGTTTTTCAGGTTCATATATGCGTTTAATTCTGAAATGCATTCATTTACCGTCTGGAAGCTTGCCGCTGATCCAAACTATAACACGAACATTGACCAGGAGTTTCCTTACACCGATCTACCCCACCAAGGAGAGTACAAATTGTTGAAAATACCTGTTTCACTCAACGACTTGATCAAACATGTTGACTACTTTGGTGAAGGTAGAGTCGTATCGTCAGGAGGCATAAGGGGCTTCCCAAATTGCTACAATGTCAATCATCAGTATAGACTGGTGAGCAGCGGCCCAGACAAGGACAGGAAGATACCGAACAGGATCCCCCTCCTCAGTTACACTGACTGCGACACCAGCGTCTACATCAAAAACGCCACCGTCCTCACCGTGACCATCGCAGGAGCAAGCATCACCAGCAGCTGTGCTAAGGACATCGCGCGCATCGTCAACGACGATTACGGCAAGGTGGTCGTGTTCGGAATGCCTGACGAATCTCTAGAGACCTCAGAGCTGGCCGAAGAATTGAGGGCAAAAGGTATGTATCCTTGTGTAGATGCCTCCCTGCCCAACGAACTTCAAGGATTAACATACTTTGATGGACACGTAGTTTTCCTCAAGAATTATGATATAAGCGCGCTTAAGGATGAATTGTACAATAATGTCATTAACGGTAACTATGGCAGTGCAGTGAGAATAAGTAGAAACTTAACAAAGTACCTACGCGTTTTGAACGCGGTAACGACCGCGAGTGTTGCTGAAGACCTCAACATTATTGTACAGAAACTTATCAGAGAAGCTCCACGAAAGGTCGTGGTCTTCGCGTACAAGCTGTGGCACGGGGGCGCTCAAGATTTTGTTCGCAAACATTTCCCCAAACCGTTCCAACACATCATTAACGAAGACGCTGTGACGATAGTGAATAGGAAATACGAGCAGGCATTGAAGTTAGATTCGAAGATCGATCCAGATAGAGAGAACAATGATAGAGCCATTTGGGGTGATAGTCGACTACCTAAAACTAGTGGGAGACTGAGCTGGATATTTCTGCCCACGTGTAAAGGTAACGATCTCACATTTGAACTGTACAACATTGATCGCAAAATGTTCATGAGAATGGATGATGTTGAGGACTCTGACAACGACAAAGAATGTTGGGGATCGGAAAAAAATGAAGAAGTTCCTGACGACGACGACAGATTTAAATATTATTTGGAGCCAGTGATTGTAGATGATGCTGACCTGGTGTTCCTAATAATAAATGTACATCAAAATCAAGGACTCAAACTACAAATTAGAAAAGATAGTTTCGGTGACAGACTTCTTTGGGGCAACGATGGCGACATTCACAGTAATAATGATCGATACAGGTGGGTTATAACCAACTGGTCATCTTACCAATGATTACGGTAGATCTTCAATACTTCTTAGCCGAATCTACACCAATTTCCCAACATAAATTTTATATAGAATTTATTACTTGTCTAAAAACAGATTCGAATTGTATTTTTTTTATATTTCCAGTGTACAAAAACGTATCAATTTTGTTTGAAAATAAAGTGTTTATAAAAAAAATACTTCTTGTTGTTTCGTTTCGCAGTCGATTAAAAAATAACTACATCTGCTTATTTGAAACACATAACCGTTTCAAACCTCCCCAATAATTCTAAGATTGTAATCACTCAGCCAAGACGAAAAAATATACTAAAATGTTCCTCTCAGCCGGAGGTCGATCCCTCTGAAGGGGATTACAACTTATTGCACGGAGATTAGATTTCCCTCCTTATTGCTTCGCGCTGCAATTTTGCGCTTTCAGTATTTCGGAGGATAACTTAGTTACATGAATAGCTTTACACCAAGGGGATGAAATATTAATGATGGGGACGTAATGACTTCCATGGGTCATGTTTTAGTAAAGCGTTTAAATTTTAAACGATTAGATGATTTTTGTGGTATTGAAAAATTGTTCAAGCAAAAAGTTATTGGTTCAAATTGTATTACTTTTAGTTGAGTGAGGGGTCTACATTAGGGAAGAAATTCTTAAAGCTTGATTCCACACTTCTACCTTGGGAGATTCTTTTGAAGCAAATATTACCATTACTGCTATCTTGTTTCCTGATAGCTACAACCTAGGGGTCTATAATTGAAGAATGAATATGTTTCTTCGAGGCATGCCGCATGCTTCACCGTCAACCACACCATCGCTTACCAAACGAGCTTGATCAATCGAGAGGATATAGTTAAAAAAGGAATCTCTATGAAACTGACAGATTCTTTTTAGCGATAAAATGTAGGACATTTTCCTCCCGCTTTCAACAAAGCGATCAGTCGTACATATAGGGGAATCGATTCCATTATTAGCACCCCTTTGTTGATGTATGGGAACTATTGAGTGCATGTTAGCAGGTTCACTAGCGAAGGATATTGGGGGAGTTAGTTTTACATAGTGGTTGGGAGACGGGCTCAATTGCTCAAAGCATGGTCGGGAAGTATCGTCGTTCTAAGTTGTATATTATATTTAGAGGAAACATTTGTATTTTCAATAGATATTAACTTTTGGTTTTTCCAAGATGTTGAAACGTTGTTTTGTAAACAAATTACAAGACTGATAAATAAAGGAAAAAATCTTCGGCTGTACGGTTTTTAGGGTTCCGTAGCCAAATGGCAAAATACGGAACCCTTAAAGATTCGTCATGTCTGTCTGTCCGTCCGTATGTCACAGCCACTTTTTTCCGAAACTATAAGAACTATGCTGTTGAAACTTGGTAAGTAGATGTATTCTGTGAACCGCATTAAGATTTTGACACAAAAATAAATAAAATACAATAAATTTTGGGGGTTCCCATACTTGAAACTGAAACTAAAAATATATTTTTTTCATCAAACCCATACGTATCTAGGATAGGTCTTCAAAAATGATATTGAAGTTTCTAATATATTTTTTTTCTAAACTGAATAGTTTGCGCGAGAAACACTTCCAAAGTGGTAAAATGTGTGTCCTCCCCCCTGTAACTTCTAAAACAAGAGAATGATAAAACTAAAAAAAATATATGATGTACATTACCATGTAAACTACCATCGAAAATTGGTTTGAACGAGATTTAGTCAGTAGTTTTTTTTAATACGTCACAAATCGTAAACCGCAATTTACCAAGTACGGAACCCTTCGTGCGCGAATCCGACTCGCACTTGGCCGGTTATTTTTTATGAAGACACCCTTTGCTATAGGGAATTCAGAAAATATGCTAAAATTATACGCTTACACTTCATGTCCTGTCAGAAAGGATATTTATAGTGGCCTGATATATTTTACGGTTATACAAAAAAAAAATAATGGAATGCGAAAGGAACTCTGTCTGTGTGTTAAGTTATCGCTATACTAAACCATTAAACCAATTCAGATGATTTTTGCTATAGAGATAGATTAGATTGGACCTTGGAGAATGACATATAGTGTAGCGTTGTGAGATCTCAACTGAAAATAGTCGAATGATACTAATATCAAAATTAGTCGGTTAATAGTCACATCTCTAAAGACACGGCACAACTCTAACTTGCCGGACTACTGTCACTCGGTCATTTCGATTCCGGTGGCTTAGCGGACAACTTACTTTCAATCCTCACGACTCTGTGTGCCCCGATTTAGGGTGAGTTTCTCATTAGTTTAACTATTGTACCTTATTCTTTGTGCCAGGCGACCAATCCCGATTCCATCACCTAATTAATATCAGTTTTGCACTGTCATGTTGGACGCGTGGCTAAGGGTCGCCTGGGACAAAGGAATTCGCTATGAGCATGTGTTTCTACCGCATTGGATTGTGTCTCCGTGTTTTATTGTAAGTGATCACGTTTACTTATGTTAATAAATGCTAGCGTGTTCATACTTAACCTAACTTTGCATCTGTCAATGTGCTTGCTATGTTTGCAAGTATCTTACCTGTAAGCCGCTGCGATGTGCTGAGCTTTCACCTATAATGTTCCCATACCGTTCCTTGGCCTAAAATGGGGACGAAGCTGGTACATCGCATGCGGCTTGCTGCTTTTTGCACCGCATCTAACATGCGCACCCTATGGTGCTTTCAGGGTTCATTGTACGGGCTGAGGCCTGACGTGCTCCTACTACTTGCACGCTGCCAACTACCTGCACGCTGCCTACGCCCACCGCCAGGTCCTTTTATCTGACACCTGCGGCTTACCGCCGTGCCAGCCTACGCACGTGGCCCGGTCTTGCCTGCCTACCTGCGGCCTGCCGTCGCGCGAGCCGGTGCCAGCGCAGCCTACCCTGCGCACCCTAGCTGCTTCAGTTCCGGCGACCCTATCGCTGTGCCGGTGCTGACCGGTCCCCGCGTCTACCACGTGCTGCCAAGGGACGGTACCCTCTTACTATTTTATCCGCGTGAGGGAATTTGTTCAGAACTGAGTGGCGCTAGAACCCACGACCTAGCTGTTTTTTAATAACCCTAAATATATGTATTAAATTAACAAGCTGTTTTTCTAACTACCTCCTAACTATCAGTTAGCGGCCTGCACAGCTTACCTAGCGCAGACCTAGCCGATACAATAGATTACTTTTTAACCCCCGACGGCAAAGAGGGGTGTTATAAGTGCATATTTTGAAGACTGTATCTGTTTATTTGTGTATCTGTCTATGGCATTAGCTCCTAAATCGATGAACCCATTTTGATTTCATTTTTCGAAAGTGTTCTTAGATATAGGTATCGGTTTAGGTTCAAAAGTTATGCGCATTTTACTCTTTGAATCGGAATACTTTCGCAAGATATCGTGTCATAATTACGTGTTTCGATGGATTGTTGATCGAAGCGTAACTATTACTAGATAAATTATATAGTTAAAAGCATTGATTAATAGCCTCGGGGGTTCTTAAATTTATCTTGTTATCCCGGGAGTATTTCCGACTATTACGAAGGCGGAGCCGTCTTCTAGCGCCTTGTTTCGAATTAAAAAATAAAATAAAAAAAATTGCTTATATTTCTCATCTTAATATATCTTACAACATAACGCAGGGTTCAACGCGGTTGCACGAACACTGCCCCTTGGCTGCACCGACCCTATCCACCCCCAGTCGTGTGCAGACATCCTAATATTAATTTACTACAAAAACGTGGGATTTGTTATTTCGACACTCGGTAGTGTGGGGGTTCCATGTTAATTTGGACTTGATGAATGTTTGTTTTTAGTAGTGGTGTGATAATATAGATGTTTTGAATTCATATGTTATGCAAATAGAGGGTTAATCACGAGTTTCCAAAGGGAAAATGGTCTTGAATGGGTATGTACAAATGTTGAATATTTTTACCCGACTGACGAAGGAGGGTAATGTGTTTATCAGTCTATGTACGTATGTATGTTTGTTCCTATATGGCGTTCTAGAGACCGAACGCGTTGGCCGATTTTGATGATTCTCACGTCAAACGATTCGTCTTAACCCTGCGAGTGTCACTGGCTACATTAAAATTGCAAAATAGAAAATGGCGGATTTAGGGCGCCATATTGTGGGGGCCCAAATATTTTTTTTTTCAAAACCCATCGTGAGGGGCATCAAAATGAAGGGTTTTAAGAGGTGATTACAAAAATATGTAATACTTATGTTTAAATGTACCTAATTAAAAAAAAAATAACTAAAAAGTGGTAAATAAAAAATATGTTTAAAAATAACAAAAAAACCGACTGCTTAAATGCCAACAAAAAAGACGTAAACAAGAACAATATCATGCTGTGCAGTCGGAGGATACATCTGGTTTTGGTCAGCCAGCTAGCCCGAAGAATTGCCAAACTTAAGTGTCAGTGGGCAGGGCACATTGCTCGCAGAACGGATGGCAGATGGGGCCGAAAAGTTCTGGAGTGGCGACCGCGAACCGGAAGACAATAAGTTGGAAGGCCTCCCACTAGGTTGCGGGAAGGCGCTGGAAGCGAGACGCACGGGATCGGTCAATGTGGCGACGCCTGGGGGAGGCCTTTGTCCAGCAGTGGACGTCTTACGGCTGAAATGATGATGATGATGACGTCTTCTTAGTTGGCATTTAAGCAGTCGGGTTTTTTGTTATTTTTAAATATTTTTACAATAAAATGCTGCATGCTGTCACTTACTTCATACAGTTGGAATAGCTTTAAGGCAATGTCGTTTAGATTCTACCTTCGAATAGGAAAACATAATGAGGCAACTGAGATACCTACATGTATTTCAGATTTATAGACCAGGAAAATTAGGGGTTTCACCTATAAGGATAAGTAGGTTTTGTGACAACTTTTAGGGTTTCAAAATAAAGGTTTATACAAGTTCATAGCTGACTATCACTCATTCCGAGACACTTGTCCTCATTTGACTAATATTCTTTGACTATTAGGTTAGGTTAGGTTAAAACGGGCTGGTTTCCGCAACTCCACGACTAAAGACTATTATTATTATGTCCTTTATTCAGATTTTGTAAAGTTCTGTGAACTCGTGTTTTGTGGATCTTGACGATCACCATATGTGACAAGAATAAAGCAGTATATATTTAATGTAGTGTTGTTTTATTTATATTAAAAATACGTAAGACAATTAGAATATATCTGTAATTGACATATAATTTTCTAACAGTGAAATGCATCCATGGTAACCAAACCATAGAGTTAGTTCACCATACTTCACATCCTCGGAAGTTTTAAGAATTTAAAGATAAATTCTTCAGTCCCATTCTGAAACTTAAATCTGATAGTCTGGGCCCGAACAGAGGCTTTGTAAGCATGTCAGCTAATTGAATCTCGGACGGAACTTGATTGACATCAAAATCTCCATTGGCGACACATTCCCGAACGAAGAAGTGTTTCAGTTTAATATGCTTCGTACGCTTGTGGTATTCGTACCTTGGGTTGTGTGCGAGATAAACGGCTGACTTATTGTCTAAGTTCAAAACAGGTTTCTCTATTTTGGTCAGATCATTAAATAACCGATTCAGCCATAAAATTTCCTGAGCAGATTCACTCGGTGCTATTACCTCTGCTTCAGTTGAAGATATCGACACTGTTGGTTGTATCTGGCTTCTCCAGCTTATAGCGCCACCAGAGAATATGCACACTATACCGGATGTTGATCTTCCAGTTGTCTGGTCTCCTCCATGATCTGCGTCGCTGTAGCAGACCAAGTGTGATGGTGAGTTCTTCGAGAAGGTCAGGCCCTTGTCTAACGTCCCTTTTAAATAGCGGAAGATGCGCTTGACAAGCATGACGTCCTCCTTAGTAGGTGCTGCTAGGTTTCTGGATGCGACTCCAACAGCGTATGTGATGTCAGGTCTCGTACCTACTGATAGGTAAGCTAAAGCACCCACAGCTTGTCTATAAGGGAAGTTCGTCTTGATACTTTCATTTACTGCCGTTTCATTTTCTTTAATGATGGGTGTCGGTGCTGGCTTGCACTTGAACATTCCGTATTTTTCCAGGACTTTCTTTGTGTATGCCTTTTGGCACAAGGATATGGAACTATCCTTTCGCACGTTTATTTCGATTCCAAGGAAGTACGACGCAGGTTTGGTAGTAATTTTGAATCTTCCTCTAAGTTCATTCAAAAACTCTTCGCCTGCTGTGGTCGAGTTGTGCGCTACAAGCCCATCGTCTACGTAGAGAGCTACAATGACTTTTGATCGGTCTTTCGTTCTGACAAATAAGCACGGATCTGCGTCGCTCTGTTTAAATTCAGATTTTAACAGGAATTCTGCGATGCATGTGTTCCAGCAGCGTGGTGCCTGCTTTAGTCCATACAGACTGCGTTTTAGTTTACAAACCCGTTTCGTCCCATCTCGATAGCCCTCGGGCTGTTTCATGTAGATCTCTTCCTTTACTTCGCCGTTAAGGAAGGCGGTGGTTACGTCGAACTGAGTCAGTTTTAGATTTTCGCGAACAGCCACTGCTAGTAGCGACCGCACAGTGCTCAGTCGAACCACTGGACTGAACGTCCTGTCATAGTCCACTCCTGGTATCTGGGAATAACCCTTAATGACCATTCTGGCCTTGTACCTTTCGACGGTACCATCAGGGTTCATTTTTATTTTGTACACCCACTTGCTAGGTAGGGCTTTGCGTCCTGTAGGTAGATCGACTAGGTCCCAGGTGTGATTGTCCTTTAATGACGTCATCTCGTTTTTCATGGCGTTCTGCCACTTGTGTTTATCAGGAGATTCCATCGCTTCTTTGTAAGTGTCAGGTTCTATGGGTTTGTGCAGGTTTTCAATCTCTTCAGCAGCTGCCATGATAAAGTCATCATATCTCTTAGGAGCTGAGATTGTTGACCTGTCTCTCAAAGATCTTGATATGGTTTCCTCAGCATCAATATTGACAGGTTCATCATCATCGACAAGGTTGGAACTGGAAAGGGACTCGTAATCGCTTTCGTTGTTTACGTGTTCCAGTTGTTCCGCTAGTTCAACATCTTCAGTGCTGTTGACCAAATTTTGTTGCAACGTAGTGTCGAGATTTTCATTGTTAGTTTCGCTAATGCTGTCAAGTGGAGAGCCGTCTCCATCTTCAATATCGTCAAGTGTATTGATACTTGCTTACGTTCTGGTTTTGACGATTTCAAAGGTTTTGGAGGTTCATCGTTGAAGAGATCGGTGATATTATGTTTGTTTGTTTTGTCGTAAAACATGGATTTCATCACGCGGATATCTTTTGATGTGACCACTTTATTTTTGGAAGGTAGTAGAATTTTGAACGCTTTCGAGGTTTCAGAGTATCCAATAAACATGCCAGGAATTGCTTTTGGTGCGAATTTATGACCAGTAGTGCCCTTGATAAGAACAAACGTTTTGGAGCCAAATATATAAAGGTGATTAATGCACGGCTTTCTTCCAACCCATGCTTCAAATGGTGTTTTGTTCTGGATGGCACTGTTCAGACTCCTGTTAGAAAGGTAGTTTGCAGTCATGACAGCTTCGCCCCAGCATTTTAAAGGTGCTTTCGCATCGATGAGTAAGGCTCTTGCTTTCTCGATCAGAGTGCGGTTTTTCCTTTCAGCTACTCCGTTTTGGTGCGAGGTGTAAGGCGCACTAAGCCTTCGTTGTATCCCGCAGCCTTTCAGGTAAGCGTCGAATTCCTTGTTAACATATTCGGTGCCATTATCCGATTGTACGGCTTTTATTTTCTTCCCTGTGTGAGTTTCTGCCATCTGTTTGAACTCTTTGAATTTCTCTAAGACTTCGCTCTTGTTTTTCATCATGTACACGCGACTGTAGCGACTGTAGTCATCAATAAAGGTGACGAAGTATTTGTTTCCGCTTAATGTTCGGATGGGTCCACAGACGTCGGTGTGAACGATTTCTATGAGTTCAGATGTACGTTGTGTAGTTTTCTCACGGGGAGCTGGTACTCGGTGCATTTTAGCTAGAATGCAGGTTTCACATTCCTGTAATTTTTCCGATGCATTGAAGTTCAAACCGAGAAGAGTTTGGTTTTGGAGTGCAAGTTTTAAATCGTTGGCGTTCATGTGCCCAAGTTTTCTGTGCCAGTCATAGATGTCCATGTTTGCCGAGTCCGTTTTCTTTGAGGATGTCGGAGCTACGTCATCTTTTTCATTGGCCAGGTTGTTGCACTCATGCTTGTTTGGTTTGATGTGGTACAGACCATCTTCTTCTTTGTGAGCAGTGAGAGTTATTCCAGCTTTTGGGTTGCTGACTGTCGCTTTGTCCTTTGTGAAGAGGACAGTACAGCCGGCATCTGTTATCTTGCTGATTGACAGTAGGTTAGTGCACAGACTAGGTACGTACAGCGTGTCCTTCAGGTGAGTGAGAGCTTCACCGTCTCCATTTTTAGAAATGAAAGAGACTGTACCTTTACCTTCAATCTCTGCAGTGCAATCTTCAGTGGCAAAGTTAAGTTTTCTGGATGTTTTCTCGATGTTTTTAAATAGATCTCGTCGAGAAGTCATATGTGATGTGCAGCCGCTGTCCAGGATCCAAATATTGTTCTCAGGCTTCTTGTTGCGTGTAAGAAGGCACTGTGTAGCATAATTGTTCCGATGAGAGTCAGTGTTTAGTTTCTTAGACCTCTCGTTGTTTTTCTTCCAGCAGTTTGTACATACTTTGTGATTCTTTCGTTTGAAAATGTTACCTCTGCGTTTGCAAATTCGGCAGGACGCGTATAATGCTTCTTCTTCATGTGAGGATTCAGGTTCGTTGGTATTGGTAATGTTTTGATTGTGACGTGCTTCAAATTCTTCTAATATTTTGGTTTTAAGCTCTTCTGGCTTTGGAAGACTGTCGCGCGATTCAATAGCAACTCTGAAATTTTCATAATCAGGAGAGAGACTGTATAACATCATGATAGTTAACAAGTCGTCGTTGATGATAACGTCCATGTCGGCCAGTTTGTCCACTGTATCCATAAACTTGTTCAGGTGACTGCGTACGTCGTGTCCTTCTAGTTTCGTAAGGATCAGTTGTTTCAGTAGAGACGCCTTTCGTGCAGGTCCCTTACTGGCATAGGTATTTTTCAGTTTGTCCCAAACATCTTTGGCAGTGCCGCAGTTTTTAATTTGTTTAAGCTCAGATGGAGCGATAATAAGGATCAGTTCAGATTTAGCTAATCTGTCCTTATCTACGTCGTCGGCGGTTGCGTTCAAAGACAAGGGTGTCTCAACGTATTTCCAAAGTTTTTGTCTCACTAGGACGGCTTCTGCTTGTATCACCCATGTATCATAGTTGTCTTTCGTGAGCGCGTCAATTTTTGCACTCGACATTTTGTATGGGTATACTTACATTTGGTATTCTTGCAACATCAAAGCTCTGCTACCATGTAAAGTTCTGTGAACTCGTGTTTTGTGGATCTTGACGATCACCATATGTGACAAGAATAAAGCAGTATATATTTAATGTAGTGTTGTTTTATTTATATTAAAAATACGTAAGACAATTAGAATATATCTGTAATTGACATATAATTTTCTAACAGTGAAATGCATCCATGGTAACCAAACCATAGAGTTAGTTCACCATACTTCACAGATTTCTTCTTATTTAATAAATTTTTAAATATTTTATAAAATAAATTAAAAAACAAAAACATTTAAAAATATAAAAAATAGAGGCCCGGTATCGGGCACAGGGTCCAAGATACCGGCGGTCAGGGCTCCAGAGAGAGGAACTTCCTAACAATACGAGCCGTGTCCAGCAATACTGCTTTCTGGATCAGGCCCTTGTACCAGCCGCCTAACGAGAGCCTCCTAAGATGTTGGTCGAGGCTCGTGGCTATCAAGCCATAGGCCGACACGACAATCGGTACAATGATCGCTGTGTCCACATCCCACATGTCGACAACCTCGCGAGCCAAGTCAAGATACTTGATTTGCTTATCTTTCTCGGCTTATTATTATTACTATTATTCTGGGACTATTATAAGACTTTATTTATTAGGACTGAAATCGCCTTGAATCCTAAGCTACAATTCAACTAAAAGTAAGCAGGTATTTTAACCTTTTTGCCGTGCCAAAAAGCAAAAATATTGAAATCTAATTTTATCACAATCATCCCCTAAAATAAAGCCATACAATTTCAAAAAGCCAAAGTATTCGAATTAATGCCAACATTATTAACACCATAAAAAGTCCAAAATGTCAATCACAAGTTCCCCTTGTAGGTACTTGTACCTTAACATAGAATAAGAAAACAGTACAGAAGCGAAATTTATGTCAGAATACTAACAATATTGTGGACCAAAAAGTTGTCTTTGTTTTTACAAGCTTTTATTTATCTTGCAATGTATGTAAGTGTGTTCGGATCAAATATTCGGGGATTTTAAAGCAGTTATCCTCCACTGATTAAGATTAAATTTTGCATACACGTTTAGTTTGGATGACAATGCATGTTTAGCTAAGTGACGTCACTCTAAATCCAATATGGCGGACGGCTCAAGATGGCGGACTAGTTATTTTTTGTGCACTGCCATGATATGGGTATCAAATGAAAGGGTTTGCTGAGATAAATATGAAAGAAGCTTGTGTTAATGAAAGATTTTTTAATGAAAAATTTTATTTATATTATTGATAGGCTTGCGTTTGACCAATCAAATCTTATGGTAAGCAATGATATGGTCAACGTTCTTTATTGAAAAAGTAATAATATCGTTATAAGGACAATTTTTGTTTTGCTCAATGCCGTGCTAGGATAATTATGCAGTTTATTTGTGAGACTGACTGTCAAGGGTGCACTAAAGTTACTCAAGCCTTCTATAGAAGATAGTTATTCCACAAAAATAAACTATGGCTAATACACTGCGCATGCGCATTGTACATACAATGTTTGTAAAGCAACATCCGATAGACAATGTCATCGCATTCTGGGATTCCAATCGGATATTGTGGATACGAATCCAAATTCGTCATGATTTTGACGCGTATCCGAGGTTGGCCTAAATTGCTTTCGTTCTAAATTGAAACGGATAAAATTTTGATCTAGTGCGCAACCACCTAATCCGTAATACATATGATTGCTTGCGACCGACATAGATCCGGATCCAAGAAAAGGAAGAAAAGACTTATGGATATGTTCTCAGAAAACTTTCGCGTCTGCACATCTTAGTCTATGAGCGGTCCGCCCAAGGGGAATGTTTACCCGAGTGTGTGTAGGTCGGGAATCGAAGCGGTGCCGCTATCGATCCGGCAACCATGGCGAATGGAAACGGGGGAGACGGAGTTCGTGTTTTATTTTGTTCCTTACGAACTTCGTGGTTTAGAACTGCAGACATTGTTGAAAAGCTGCGGCTTTTAGAAAAAGTAGCTGGAATTTATTAGCCAGACGTACGGCGATGCGGCACCGGTACATGGTGGACAAAGTCCTCCCACCCATACGCACTAAACGTTTTGGCGACACTTTTATTATACGTACAGCTAAGGAGTGGAATTCCTTGCCGGAGTCTGTGTTTCCCGATAGCTACAATCTAGGGTGAATGGGTTTTTCTAGGCAAGCGTGCTTCACCGTAGACCACATTATCGCTTTTCATCTGGTGAGATAGTGGTCAAGCGAAAGCATATATATAAAAAAAAAGTTATTTTAGGAAGCAATCTTTGACAGCAAGACCGAAATACTGCAGAGTTTTATGGTCATGGTCGAATGTTAAAGAGCAAACAGTTGATTGGCACTTGATACTGTAACTTGACTTATCTATCAGTTACAATTTTAAGAGGACATGCGGTCGCAGACATCCGACTGAATTTCCTACGTCAAAAGTCATAATATGAGGTTTGGCTCTCGCCTATTTCCTCCAACAATATTGAAACATTTTAAAAGACATTCCTTAAACTGAAAAAGAAAGATATATACTGTGCCCCCTATGTTTTCATGTATAGTTGTCAAATTATAAGATTTGAGTCTTAAATGAATTTATGTTTTTCATAACCGCATATTATGTTAATGTCAGACTAATTGATATATTGGAGAAGATATTAAATATTGTTATTGAACAGCGTGCGGCTGTTTATTTACAGAATACTGCATCAATAAACTATTAGATGTAGGCAATCTCATATCTTTTTAAGTAGATAGATAAATGTTGGCTCTAAGTCGCCAGATAATCTCTGTGTGAAAACATATTGGAACAACGACGCCACCCGTCACAATAGTGACGTCGTTCTATGTTTGTCAGCTGTCAACCCAGTAAGCCAAAGTTTTGGCCTTGTCTGACAGGGGTCAAACTTTTTATTAATCTGGCAGTTTGAAGGCTCTCACAGTTGACGCGACAATGCAACAATGGTGCGACATCCTTTAGATTGAGTTCTTAAACCATGTTAGCGTTTGAGCCAAATGATGACTATAGCCTCGCTGATACAGGGCCTAAGCCAAAATGATACCTAATCTTCTAATCTCTACCTGGTTGAAAACCTTGGGCAAACGGCCCAAATCGTTATTTACCTAAGGATATAATAAAAATAAACTTACCTATACATACAAGCCAGTGTGCGATCCATCTGAACTCTGCGGCAAAGCGTAACGCACTAACAACACCTCCTTAGGCGAACCTGCTGGCAAATATTGATGTTATTAATTTTATCAGACAACTAAAGTAAATAAATGATTCTCCACAACAATAGTCAAGATTTGAGTCAATATAATACATAAACAGTGTAGGGACTTCTTATTCTGTCGAGTGGATAAAGAACTTTCATGACAAATTGTACCCAGTAGGTTGGGCATTCCTCCCCCACCGGTGGGTTACCACTTTGTCGAGGCGGGGGCCTCAGTAGCCGGGGCCTGGTCATCCACAGGCCACGGTGAAGCAAAGAGGTACCCGAGGAGGGGCCGCTCATCAGGCTTTTGTCGTTAAGCCGACGACGTAGCAGCCAACAGGTAGGTTGTGGTGTCGCTTTGAGGACATCGCGACTGAGGCGGGCCGCGATGTCATGTAGCGGAGGCATCGCGGCTGAGGGTTGGAGGCCGCGGCGGGAGAGGAGTGCCGGTATCACGATGCGCCGCGGCCTGCACGGGGTCGCCACCGTCTGATGGCGGACGTGGTGGGGCCGCAGGGGAGGAGGAGTGTCGGTATAGCGTAGGCCGCTTTCCATATCCGCTGCGACCGAAAAATGGTAGGTAGCAGGGCCATTGACCTTGACCCGTCAAGCGGACCAAAGGGTGCCATACAAGGGGTTGTCTGGCAGCCATGTGCTGGTTTGGTCCCTGGGATGGTCATAGCGAACAGTGTGTTCTGGTGCGCCAGTGATGGGGGTACTCCCCACAGAGGGTCCGGTGATGGACAGCCACGGCGGGTTCACGGTGAGTGCTAACGCGTGCTGCCCGCCATAAGCGGCACAGGAGGACACCGTGGAGTTTTAGTGGGTTGGGATCCCACATAATTACGCTATCTCCCCGAGGTAGTGCAGTATGCATGAGCATTGAGCGTTTCCATAAGTTTGTCCGTGGCATCAACAGTGTGCCCTATCAGAATATCAGCGCAGCGTTATTATTACCTTTTTTGGATATCGCTGCACATGCTGAGATAGGAGCCTTTTTGCTGCACGACCTGACTGTGCCCCCATGGCTTCCCGAGAGGTACGGCCCAAGGCCAGTTTCTTTTGAAACACTGAAAAGCTTACCTACAACTTCATCTTCCTGTCTATGTCCTTTATGTTTATGTTACTTTGGGTCGGCGAAACATGTTTTCTTCTTCCATAACTTCCTGTCTCCTGTCACGCTCCCGTTTCTTTCATATCACTCCTCACACAGTTCATCCATCAAAAGCCTATCTACACAAAATAATTATAAAAATGTAGGTTTACAAGAAGTGTTACTAACCTGAAGTGTTGTATGACGGGAGGGGGCGCGGAGCGGGGCGCGCTCAGCGAGCCGCACCGACGCCTTCAGCCCCCGCCTGGAAATTATTACCATCCTGTTACATGCCTTGTTAATTAGTAGTTACTAATTACTACTGCTCTAGGCCTGCGCCCATGAGGCGACTACTACATAATCCTTATAATAATTTACTTTATTTTAGTTGCTTTTTATACAATTTTAGCATTTTTTATTATTTTATACAATTTTAACATTTTTAATACAATTTTGACATTTGCATTATTTCTTAAACAATTTTAATTTTTTTATTATTTATGTGCAATTTTATTTTTTTGTACTATTTTAACATTTTTATACAATTAATTATTGCACTAGCATAAACAAATTTTGTGCCTACCACAGCTCCTGTATTTTACTTTTTCAATTGTGTCAAACAGTTAGTAATAAATAGTTACAATGCATGTTGTAATTTTAAAAGTACGTAAGTACTTTTGAAAATAATATAAAGGAATTGTAATTGTATTGAATTGATGATAGATAGTTGAGATTGAGAATGCAGCTGAAATGAAATTAAATTGGAATTTTAATGAAATTAAATTGTTATTGGTTTGTAATTTACTGAACTGGGACTGTTTTATATTTTTTTATATAAAGTATAAAAGCAATATTTCATTCGTCAATCGACGTTGCTGTCGATAGCCTACGTTAGTGGATCTGCACAAGCACACCACTAACTCGTCGCAAGAAGCAGCGGCCGTACTACACGATGCGTCCGCTTAAGAAAGTATCGTTTTGCGATTTTTACATTGCTCGTTCAGTCACTCAGCGAAAAAATTAGTTAGTGGTAAAGAACCAATGTATTTCATGCAAAAATAGTACAGTCGCTGTGCACTTTGAAAAAAAAATAACATAGTAGAAGCAAGAAATATTTTACGATTTGTTATTTTTCATGATTTTTAAGACAAATATAGTTAAATACTTGTAATTACATAATATGGTAAGTGATGCCATGATTTACAAAGTTTTGGTTTAGTCTTCGGTTTTTACAAGAAACCACTGAACAACACGGTATTCTTGTAACTTATCACGATGACGGTCGAAAGCGCAATGTTTCGCGGAGACGGCCATTTGCCTGTGACATGCTCACGTTGTGCATGTCGCGCGGACACCGACACGCCCCCTTGCCACTTCTCCTGTATTTTATATTTCTATGGATATGAGCGTTCCTATTGGTCTAGCGGCACTGGTGGCGCATGAATTAAAGTAGTGAATACGCCCAGATTTTAGAATAAAATCGTTATAAAATCGAATTTTGGTCTTTAGAAAAAAATAATTCTACAAAAATGTTCGTTATTAAATTGTCTATCCATTAGTGTTAGTACAAAAAATAATCAATGAACACTTTACGAGGAGATGCATAATATCAATAATTATTTCTCATTTTTATGTTTTTTTGGAAGTAGATTAGTGAAATATATAAACAACATTTAAAAAAAAACTAAATCTATCATTTTAGAATCAATATTATGTAGAAATTTAATGTATTTTTATTAATTGATATTTCTTTTTAAATAACGAGTAGATATCTCCTAAAAACAGCACAAAAAACGGCTTGCGCGGCGTTTTGCTCGGGGTACCGCCTTAAACCGTTTATTACGCAGCGCATGCAACGGATGCTCTCAAATAGGAATAACTTTTACCGTTTTTGCATCATTTTTCATTTATGCTGCGCTCCTATTGGCCGTAGCGTGATGTTATATATCAAAATCAATTAGTAGTAGTAAGTCAAAAATAATTTTCAATTCCAACCAGTAGATCCTGAGATTAGCGCGTCCATACAAACATACACACTCTGCAGCTTTATAATATTAGTATAGATAACACAATCAAATGATAAGAAGCTGTTGATTTTACTAATTGCATCTTATTACATTTCCAATAGGACCAAAAGGCTAATAGATAGAAATAAGAATAAGTAGATAATTATTTAGAACTTTATCCTATGTTGAACTATGTTACATCGTCACGACGCGGGGCATCCGCAGCTACTACGTAGTAGCCAGAGACATATTGAATATGTAATGTACTTAGTTAATAATTATGTAAAGCCTGCTCGTCTAGGGACCTTCTAACATCTTACCAATTACTGTTGTGCATTAATTAGCAAATTGCGCACCTTGGATGAACTGACATGTCCTAGAACCAAATATTCTAAGACACGGGTTCCCAAACTTTTTTTTGTCACGCCTTTTACTGCCTAAAATGAAAATGCCCACGCGCCGCTTTTGTATTTGTATTTAGGTAACTAACAGTTATTTACAAAAATTCTTAAGTTAGAGAAGTCGGTGTCAAGAAACGAAAACAGGAACACCGACTTCCGAAGTTTCTTGTCCGTTCTTCTCCATAGCAAGCTACTTTTCCGAATGGACATGTACACATTACAATTTGGTAATTACAGGTAATAACATCAATTGTTATTACCTGTAATTACAGAAAGTGGCGCTTAATGACCTAGTTGAAATAAATATATTTGACTCTTGAAAAAAAAAAACACTGTGTAGTGTTTTTATTTGGAAGTTAGTATTATATTTTTGTAAAGCTTGCTCTTGCGTATATGTTGTCGCGCCCCCCAGTTTGAAAATCACTGTTCTAAGAGTTGTGACTTCTACCAACCTTCACTAGGCTTACGTGAAGGAATATGATGGCCAGTCAGAGGTTGTGCTCTGACAGAGAAAAGGCCTGTGTTCCAGCAGTGATAACATTATATGTTGATGATGCAACTTAGGGCAATGCTACGTCTAGTATTTCACTGCGGTAGGCTTGTATTGCCATCTAATGATTTATTGTAGTCAACTGTATGTTTAGCGAGATTTTTAATTACACTCAACAGCTTTGATGTCTAACAAAACTATCATCTTTCATTTGAATACCAATTAACATCATCAAAGCATATTCTTACAAAACAAAATGGGAAACTGTCCAAATGCCTTCAACTGTTGAAAATCTCGACTCCAACAGTTAATTAGACGGCCCTGGCCATCCATCTTCTATCACACACTTCAGGCAAGCTGTTATGTCAACAGATTATAAATAAAAAACCGGCACAGTGCGAGTCGAACTCGCGCACTCAGGGTTCCGTACCATTATCGCAAAAAATGGCAAAAAAAAACACGTTTGTTGTATGGGAGCCCCACTTAAATAGTTATTTTATTCTGTTTTTAGTATTTTTTGTTATAGTGGCAACAGAAATACATCATCTGTAAAAATTTCAACTGTCTAGCTATCACGGTTCATAAGATACAGCCTGGTGACAGACAGATAGACAGACGGACAGTGGAATCTTAGTACCAAACAGATTCCCGTTTTTACCCTTTGGGTACGGAACCCTAAAAATACAGTATAGCCCCATAGGCTATTTTCGTTTGCAGAATGACGCACGACCTGGTTATAAATTAGCCCTTTGATTTTATTGTTGATGTTGATTTTATTTATTGTTGTTGGCAATACAGGTATTTTTATTATTGCCATATTATTCAAAACCGTGGGTAGCATGTAAAGTTTGGTGGTTTTCTACTGGGAAACCACTGCAAAATTTCCAGTCGAGCTAAACATAAAGATTTTTAGATCCAGGAAAACCTATGCCATTGTTGTGTTACTGTTTTTTGAAACTGTCAATTTGTTACTAAATGAAAATAATTATGGTTACACTTTGAAGCTACTTAATTTGTGTCACAGCCTTTGTATTTTTTTTTAAATTAAGTAGGTATATTGTAACTAGCATGTGACAGCGGGATCACTCAAGTGAAAATCGATGGAAAAATCATAACAGACAAAGGAACTTTCTAATTTTTATAACTGTGTTAAATTGTATACCAAAATACCTTGTGATTTATTAAAACTAAATGAAAGAAAATTTTAGTCTTTTGTTAAAAGCAAACTTTGTCAAATATTACACATATAAAAATCATATAATATTACGCATATTACAAATACGATCATTATATTCAAGATAAGAATGCTTGGAAACATGCTCGTCCTGCTCTATAGGGCAATCTTTAGTGTAGACAAAATCAAACTGCATATTTTAGACTATAGTCATAATTATTACTTATATTTTCTTCTCTTTATGTTTAAGAACTTGACTCGCACACTGTTCCGTTTTTGTTGAATTAGGTAATTTACCCATGTTTGCAATATTGTGAGAACCATGTTCCTATATATCTAATGAAGGAATTCACCTGTTAGTGCTTGTAATGCTTTATACCTATACGTAGTATAGTAGTGCTAGGTGCATCGTCCTCAACGGTTAGTCCCGCTATGCTCGACTCGAAAAATACCTACTAAAAAGTTCCGCCATGCACGAAATCACATACGCGGGCAGTGATGAAAAAAAGTGTTACAGTGTAATATTTTATTTAACCATTTAAGACGGTACCCTGACCAAAAAATCGGCATGAGATATGAGCGTTCCTATTGGTCTAGCGGCACTGGTGGCGCATGAATTACAGTAGTGAATACGCCCAGATTTTAGAATAAAATCTTTATAAAATCGAATTTTGGTCTTTTGAAAAAAATAATTCTACAAAAATGTTCGTTATTAAATTGTCTATCCATTAGTGTTAGTACAAAAAATAATCAATGAACACTTTACGAGGAGATGCTTAATATCAATAATTATTTCTCATTTTCATGTTTTTTTGGAAGTAGATTAATGAAATATATACAACATTTAAAAAAAAACTAAATCTACCATTTTAGTATCAATATTATGTAGAAATTTAATGTATTTTTATTAATTGATATTTCTTTTTAAATAACGAGTAGATAGCTCCTAAAAACAGCACAAAAAACGGCTTGCGCGGCGTTTTGCTCGGGGTACCGCCTTAAAAAGTAAATTAAGAAAACCTAGCACGTAAATTCTGTTACTTTCGCTAAAAAACGTTACGTTCCGTTTCATCATACTAAAGCACACTTGCCTCGCCGCCACTCAACACGTCGCGTCATTCATTTTAAAAACAAAGTATCCATCCATTCCATAGGACTGTGAAAACTAAAAGAGAAACTTAACCTAAAAATATTTTGAACTAAGATTTCGTTGTTTTTAGTTTAATTTCAATATTTTACAGCTTCCTGCTCAATTAAATTGAATTCAAACACTTTTTCATTGAGTCCTTCCATTGTTTACATAGAATCGAATTATTTCGTGCATAGCGGAACTTTTAAGAGTTAAGACGACGACTAACGCCAACGACCTTGAGGGAACAAAACGCGCCCTCGTTTCTCACCCGCGCGACCCGAAATTTAGTAGTTTTTTGTACTTTTCTTATTATTCTATGACTTTAAAAAAAAAGCTTCAGATCAAAATGTAGATAATTAAATTGTCTTTGAGATGGTGTCAATTTCATTAAAATACGCGCAGCGGTTTTGGTGCCATTGTCGTGTTTTTGTACATTTTAGACATAACTTTACAAATTAATTACACTATGTTATACGGATAAAACTCAAATTCTGCTTAGATGCAATTATTAAGAAAACGGTCTTATATAACATATATTTTTCCAAAAAATTATGACTCAAGGGTATCTGCGCCAGGCGCCGATTCCCTTGAGTAGCTGATTTTAAAATGAGAATCACGTCTAAACGGCTCATCATTTTTTGGAAAAAATATATGTTATTATTTCATCTAAGCAGAATTTGAGTTTTATCCGTATAACATAGTGTAATTAATTTGTAAAGTTATGTCTAAAACGGACAAAAACACGACAATCGCACCAAAACCGCTGAGCGTATTGTAATGAAATCGACACCATATCAAAGACAATTTAATGATCTACATTTTGATCAGAAGCTTTTTTTTTTAAAGTCATAGAATAATAAGGAAAGTACAAAAAACTACTAAATTTTGGGTCGCGCGGGTGTGAAACAAGTGCGCGTTTTGTTCCCTCAAGGTCGTTGGCGTTAGTCGTCGGCTTAAGTAAGTATTTTTTGAGTCAAGCAAAGCGGGACTAGTGCTTAGCGGGACTAACCGGTCGTCACGAATATAAATTTAATTATGTATGTAAATTTTGTAAAACACTCTTTTTAAAAGAGTAAGTGTGGTTTTCTTGTCCATTCTTCTCCATAACAAGCTCTTTTCCGAATGAACGGTAGAATCAATTATTATTATTATTATTTTTGTTTTTATTTTCTTAAGTGCCTCATAAAGGCTTAGTTGAAATAATGAATGTTTGTCTTTGTTAATAGATTATAGCAAAGACTCTTCACAGTATTGCCCTGATAAATCTCCTTTATTAATCTACTTTAATCAAGAGTTACATTATTAATATAAAAAAAAATGATAAGCAACTGCCTTATCTATCCTTTATCAGAATAAAATAACATTCAACTTCATTCTAGCTGAAAAATAGGCATAGTAGTGACGAGAAAGTAAGGCTTTTCACTAGAGTGGGAAAAACCCATAACTTTTGCATAAAAAGATAAAGTAAAAAAAAATAACAAACTGATAAAAACCTGTGTGCCATTGGTAGATTCTTACATTATATATTATTATGATTATGAATATGACAGTCAAAACCAAATACCATGATTACATGGAAGCCTGATTAAGAAACCGTTACCTCTTGCAAGATAAACTTTAAAAGTTATGAAAACAACAAACTGATCAAAAATCTGAGTATAATAGCAAGATGCTTGCAGATATGGTGTGCATTCGCGCAGCGGAATGTTGTTGAATTTAAAGATATTAATTATGCAGATATTTAGTGTATGACGTCGTATAATTGTGTATGGTAAAAAAAAAATTGTGTACGCAGCCATTGTGGAGAAATTCACCAAAAACTGATTCCGCTGGGCGAACGTTGTCCTGGCGGAACTTATTTTAATCCATAGACTTTAGAAGAAAAGAGGTGTGTCCAAAAATTAGTGTGTATTTGTGTGTAATTGTGTATGTATGAATAAAATGAGTGCATGCATAAACTTCGGAGAAATTCAAGTTTCCGCTACGCGAACGTTTGGCCATTAGCTAGTTTTCATATAAAGCGCTTACATAGAGAGCTGTAGATTTTTACATACGTTGTTTTGAATTTGTTTATATTTGTTTAAAAAACAGATTTAGAAAAAATCGTAGGGCTTAAAAGATAAAAATATAAACGTAAAATACACTTAATAGGTCTTAGTTCTTAAAGTATGCACTTTGGGGTCTAGATTTTCACGTTTATACAAACCTTGTAAGTATCTGAAACATGTTGCCAAGTATCAATGATGTTCCGTTAGTAATTAAAGACTTAAAGGACAATTTTACCATGAATAGATCACTGTTTACAAAACAGTCAAATATCACGACGTTCTAAAGGAATTGCATGGTAAAATGTATGCCAAAAATTAGTTTATTCATTCAACTATTCACATGCAAAATTTCATGTCATTAAATTTAGTAATTAAAGAAATCAATTAAAATACTGACGAAGCATCGAAAACCTACATAACCCGACCAAGTTCGGATAGCTACAAAAAAGCGTCCATGCAATATATTTAGGTAACATCCCAAAATTTACCGTATAATACCGGTATTGAATTGGTATAGGTGATAACACAATTGTTGTTTCGATATAATTTAAAGGTCATTTATTTTTGTACACCAAATTTTTGTTCAATTGTTCTGATTTTTCAGCTCCAGAATTGACTGGAATAATTCCGGAGTTCCGATAGGTATTCACATTTTTTAAAAGTTAATATTTTGATTTAATTATATTCTTGTGAACGCACGTAATTTAACGTCTGTGGAATATTCCACAAACTGCTAGTCGAACAGGACGCGCGCGGCTTCCCGCTTGAAACGGTACTTCCATCCTTGAAGAAAAGAGAGGGCAATAATATGTTTTCATTGGCCGCGGCCCGCGCGTATTCGTTTTTGCTGTTGAACTTGAACCTGATTTTGTTTTTTATCCCCAGTCACAAACAAATGTGCAGTCAAGGACAATGTGCGTATGCGCTGTTGTTTTGCTATGCATCGCCAATTCTCGATAATAATAATATTGACAAAGTGTGTTATTAATGTTATAGTGTAACAGTGAAGCTTAACATAATTATGTAGTAGGAATATTGAGTCAGTGATAGTGAGAAGCTGATCACAGATATAAGGTAAGATTTTATAATAAATTAATAACTATACACTTATTCATTTACGTAGTTTATGAGGCATATAAATTATAATAATTGTGTTACGTTAACATTGGACAGACACCATAAACCCAAGTTAATATCTACAGATTGATCTAATTCTATTTAGAATTTAAATTCATAATAATAAATTATACTAGACATATTATAATGGCTTTTTCACTGTTCGTGCTGTGCGTCTGTGGAACTCACTCATTCGTTACGCGATAGCCCTTCGTTGGTAGTTTTGGAACATTTTTTGTCAATATAAACTGTAGTTTAAGTATATATTTATAAGTATGTATCATTTGAGTATATATTATGTTTATGTATTTGTTATTTGTTTAGTTTCTATCTGTAGTTTATTTTATGTAGGTACCTATAATATTATAATTAGAGTAGTTTATCTTTTTTTTCCCCCCTTTCTTACTATGTACACTTGTTTTCTGTCCTGTTAAGAACTATCTCTCTTTCGCATAATAGTAATAGTAGTAATATATTATAATAAAATCGTAACCAAGTAGATGTTTTTCCTGGTTAAAGACAAACTACTGAATAGAAAATTACAGAATAACTACTGAATTAACTAAACGACCGACTAGATTGTAACGAAATGTTGAAAATAAATATTGTTATTGAATAATCACCTTATATTTATTACCAATATGCAAAATACATATACGTATAAGGCAGATGTTTATTATTGACTTTCTTTTTGTGGGGTTATGTGTAGAGATGGCAATAACGGCTGTTTTTCAATAATTAATTATGCATATGATTCTATATCACTAAGACATACTCCCCTTAAAAGGAAAGCAACTAATAAAGTATCACAATTTTTCATTATCTTTATGTAGTAATCCATGTACCTATGTAAATGTATACTTTTTATTAATGTTTCAGATTATAATGGCGTCTTAATCTCACTAGAAGCGAACACCTCAACGACCTAATTCTACAAACCAAACCAATTTTAAAATGGCCGGCAGAAAAAGTACTATACCGTTAAATAATATGAAAGTAGTAGTACGAATACATAAAGACACGTTTGTTAAATCTGTTCCTCCTGTTAGCCATGAAGTGTATGACAGTATACAAAAGCAGTTAGCTGCATTATTTAATTACCACACGAAGAAACCTGCCATACAATTGTCAATTAAACGCCATTATAATTATTTTTTTGACCACTGTGAAAACATACCCACCAGTAAACATTATTTTGATGATTCTGATGAAAACAATGTTGATATTACAGACGAATCTGATGAAGTTCAAGTAAAATTTCTAATGGATTATTATGAGTACAGAAATATAGAACCAACAAATCACAAGTTGTTAAAAAATAATTGGACGAATGAGCTACAAGACCACATATGGGCAAAAACGGATATTCAATGCACTTTTTCATTTAAAAGCAATTACGTTCCTTCAAATTTAAAGCTAAATAATATCAAATGTGATGGCAAATGTACCCAATGTGGAGCAAATATTTTAGTCACTATTGATCCAATAACTAGTAATTTCATAGATGTTACTTGTTTGCTAAGCCGATATAAAAAAGATTTTGTCCATGATTCGACTATAAAGAATAAACTTAATTCTGTAAGAAAACAAAAATTAGCAGTAATGTTAAAACATAATAAGGCATTAGCAGTTAGAGCCAAGATGGCAGACAAAATTATAGGCATAAATGATCCATGTGAACCTCCAACATTTCCGAAATTAAGTACTTTGAGGCGTATACGACACGAAGTTAAAAGGGCACTCCAATTCGATAAGAATACAATTCTCTCCATTTATGCTATGTCACAAAGTCCACCTTTTGATTCTTTTGTTCAAAAATTTAGTTTAGTCCCGTTTTTTTTATATTTTTGGACCCAAGAACAAGGTAAATATTATGATGAAGTATTAAAAAATACACACATCGTTTTATCCATCGATGCAACCGGTTCGATTTTTCAAGTAATTGCACCGCCAAATGTTAACGATAATTTAAGAACTAAAGAACCCAAACATACCTTTTTGTATGCCGTTGTGGCATACACTGCAAACACAAGTATACCTTTATGTTATATGGCGTCCCAGTCCCATACTACTGAAACCATAGCCACGTGGTTAAGCACATGGGCGCGTAACCGTAATACGCCGAATGAAATTATCAGTGATGATTCGTCTGCCCTATTAGGAGCAATATGTCGCAGTTTTTTAAACACCGACACAAACAAATATTTAGCGCAGTGCTTTTCGATATTAGAAGGTGAACATAATTCTATACCAGCATGTTACATTAGATTGGATAAGTCTCATTTTTTCAAAAAATTATACAAACAAAGCTGTTTCGATAAAGCGACAGAAAAATGTAAATACTTCTATATAAATTGTATAAAAAAAATTCACTTGCTTAAGTCCTATGACGAAGTCAAATCAGTAATCAAAGATATCGTTACTGTATCTTTACATGAATATGTAACCCTAGATTTAGATGGGCATTCATGCAAGAAATATGATCAAGCTGTAGCGTGTTTAGCGAATATAAGCGAGTATAAGGTTGACATCCAAGATTTAGATAACTGTAACGATGATGAGGCATTATGTTCTGTATTAGCCGATGAAAAGAATGACACCAACAATGCAGGTACAAACCCACTCATTCAATATTACGACAATATTCTAGAAACCGAAAAATTGTATTTAATGTTAATTGACCCGAACGAACATAAAAACGAATATTATCTACCAGAAATAAATGATACACTAAAAAGACTATTGAGAAAGTTGCCAATGTGGAGTGGCGTTATGGATAAGTATTTTCGTAATGTTAGAAATGTTGGGAGTAGCTCAAATGTTGAAAATCATTTCAAAGATATAAAGACCATATATTTCAATACAAAGCAGGAGCGAATACGTTTAGACGAATTTTTAATACAACATTACACTTACATTAATGGAATGATCAAATTAAATAAAGCTAAATATTCTGAAACTGCTACTAAGATAATTAAGAATAAGAATGAACATATGATTTTAAATCAAGTTAAACAGACGAAAATTATAGGTGATTTCGAGGAGCAATCTATTTTTCAAGACAATCCTGTTGAAATAGAAAACTGGAGAGGTCTAGTTATTCCCAACACAAAAACTATCTCGTCGAAGCCTCTTTACATCTTACAAAATGGTAACGTATCAATATCGAAAGACATCAAAAATGTAGTGACTAATACCTGTGCATTTGACGCAGTGGCTCAAGCTTTCGCAGTCGCATATACTGACCGTATCTCTTTCCGTAATTTTATAGATTCCTTGATTAGCAAAGATTCATTCACTCGTTTTTTTATCCTATTATCTAATACGAAAAAGAATTGCAAAACGTTATACGCAAAACGAGAAATTTTACTAAATCCATTGTTTAATGTTAATGACAATACACTTGATGCAAGACAGTGCCAAATTATAGATTGTGCATGCAATGTCACAAAAATAATTGAAGACATCTGTTTGCCATACTTTTCTGGAAACAGAAAGAAATGTTGTTCAAATAAAGAATGCCTTGTTTCCATAAATGACAGCAATTTTAAATGTAAATACCTACCTTTAAACATTGATATCATTAAGTGTAAAGGCATTGCCAAATTGCAAGAGTCTGTAGAATCTGGTATGAGGAGTGACAATCCTCCTATTTGTAATTTTTGTGGAATAGGCACTGTCGATTTTAAATATGATTTAAATGATTTAATTATCTTTGAACTACATAATTTGTACATAAATCTAGAGGACATACCTCGTAATATTGAAATAAATAATAAGCTATTTTTAATATTGGCTATTATTGAATATGTTCCACCTTTACAAATGCCAGGTATTGGTCATTACAAGGCGCATTGTTTGAGACCCCCGTACACTAATAAATCATTTCAGTGTTACGACGATTTATGTAGCAAAATTCAAAATAGTTCCAAAAACATAATGCCTCATGCAATAATTTATACAACTGAATAGTCTAGTTATGTGATCTGTGATTTTATTATTGAAACTAGAAAATATGAGGTACACTTAGAAATGTTGAGGTTATTTACTGTATTTGCTACTCATTTAAGAATATTTTCTTGAAAATACCTTTTTTATACCAATGTTTTAGTTTATAAGCACTTTCTTAATGTTGATCAAATCTAAACAACTGAATAGTCTAGTTATGTGATCTGTGATTGTTAATCTGTGATTTTTTTTTAAGCTAGTGTACATTATACTTAGAAATGTTGAGGTTATTTACTGTATTTGCTACTCATTTAAGAATATTTTCTTGAAAATACCTTTTTTATACCAATGTTTTAGTTTATAAGCACTTTCTTAATGTTGATCAAATCTAAACAACTGAATAGTCTAGTTATGTGATCTGTGATTGTTAATCTGTGATTTTTTTTTAAGCTAGTGTACATTATACTTAGAAATGTTGAGGTTATTTACTGTATTTGCTACTCATTTAAGAATATTTTCTTGAAAATACCTTTTTTATACCAATGTTTTAGTTTATAAGCACTTTCTTAATGTTGATCAAATCTAAACAACTGAATAGTCTAGTTATGTGATCTGTGATTGTTAATCTGTGATTTTTTTTTAAGCTAGTGTACATTATACTTAGAAATGTTGAGGTCTTTTTCTGTATTTGCTACTCATTTAATAATTGGTATTGAGTTGTAAATACCTTTTTTATTTTATAAGTACTTTTTAAATGTTGATTTATTTTTATATTAGGCAGACTCTCAAACCTAAACAACTGAATAGTCTAGTTATGTGATCTGAGATTGTTAATCTGTGATTTTATTATTGAAGCTCTAAATATTTTACTTACCCTTATATTCATAATCGTTTATTAAACCTATGTTAGTTAAAACACATTTAAGTTTATTGCTGTCGTTGCAAGCGTTTGTTAACGTTATTATAATTACTTATTTAAGTGTGTAATGAAACATAATTAAGTATGTACTTAATAAAAAATTTTTTTGTACACGGATATTTAAATAGAAAAGTACTTGTTAATTGAAGATTTGTTTTTATCGTAGATAGTTGGGTTATTATTAAAAAAATATTTTTAATTCAAGAAATGCAATTGTTTTATTTTTTCCTAACGCTTGTGTACGGAACTGTACCATATTAGTAAATACTATATTGGAAGGTTAAGAACGTCTCTTAGATATATGGCTGGGCCGCTTTTTTGTAGCTATCCGAACTTGGTCGGGTTATGTAGGTTTTCGATGCTTCGTCAGTATTTTAATTGATTTCTTTAATTACTAAATTTAATGACATGAAATTTTGCATGTGAATAGTTGAATGAATAAACTAATTTTTGGCATACATTTTACCATGCAATTCCTTTAGAACGTCGTGATATTTGACTGTTTTGTAAACAGTGATCTATTCATGGTAAAATTGTCCTTTAAGTCTTTAATTACTAACGGAACATCATTGATACTTGGCAACATGTTTCAGATACTTACAAGGTTTGTATAAACGTGAAAATCTAGACCCCAAAGTGCATACTTTAAGAACTAAGACCTATTAAGTGTATTTTACGTTTATATTTTTATCTTTTAAGCCCTACGATTTTTTCTAAATCTGTTTTTTAAACAAATATAAACAAATTCAAAACAACGTATGTAAAAATCTACAGCTCTCTATGTAAGCGCTTTATATGAAAACTAGCTAATGGCCAAACGTTCGCGTAGCGGAAACTTGAATTTCTCCGAAGTTTATGCATGCACTCATTTTATTCATACATACACAATTACACACAAATACACACTAATTTTTGGACACACCTCTTTTCTTCTAAAGTCTATGGATTAAAATAAGTTCCGCCAGGACAACGTTCGCCCAGCGGAATCAGTTTTTGGTGAATTTCTCCACAATGGCTGCGTACACAATTTTTTTTTTACCATACACAATTATACGACGTCATACACTAAATATCTGCATAATTAATATCTTTAAATTCAACAACATTCCGCTGCGCGAATGCACACGCAGATATGACTATGAATAAGGCAGATAAAACCAATTTCAATGTTTACATAAAACTGAGTATCATTGATCTGATTAACATTGCTGATAAGAGTCGACATTCACCTATTTTTGTCTGACAAGATGTTTCAGATTTTAATCAACAAAATATTGATGAAAAGGATTTTTATAAATCCATCAACAAAATGTCCATCCACCTGACTAGCATTTACCCTACTATATCACCCATACGCACTTAACGTTTTGAGAATACTTTTATTATGCATACAGCTAAAGAGTGGAATTCCTTGCCGGAGTCTGTGTTTCCTGATAGCTACAATCTAGAGGTCTTTAAGTCAAGAGTGAAAAGGTAGGTTACTTCTAGGAAAGTGAGCTTCACCATCAACCACATCATCGGTTACCATCAGGTAAGATAGTGGTCAAGCACGAGCCTAATTTAAATAAAAAAAAAAATATCTATGTTGGAGTAAGCTTCCAGTCTTCGACCACATCTTACTACTTCATCAAATATGTATGTATATGTAATTTTACAAAAACAATGATGTAACCAAATACTTGGTCTGTGTTTTTGGATTGAAAAGAGTGTCCGTGGAGTTTCCTCCACATACTTCTCCATAGAGACCTACCAATGTTTGCCAATGTCTACTAGCTTCATTATTTGCTTGACAACTCAAAAGTACCTTTAGATGCTCAACTCCATCTAGTTCCATCTGCCGGGGCTGAGCAGTTAAATGATTTAATTTATATAAATGAATTTGAGTTTTGAGTCTAGCCAGATACAGCTGAATACCAGTATTTCATGTGAACTGCTGGCAATATGAGCTGCACAAAACATACTGGATAATATAATAAACTATCATATGACTGTGTGTTTTGTCATGCATGCATCAACCATTTTACCTTTTTTGTTTCATATCAAGAAAACATCAGCCACATCAAGCAAGACTATTTGATTAACATCAAAGCAAAAAAGAAAGAACTTTCAGGATGGATGCTTTGTTATTTTTGTAACAAAGCATCCATCCTGAAAGTTCTTAAGTTGAAGGTTTCAATTTTTAATACTGCTCAACTAAATTCTTGTTTACTATAGATCAACATAGTCAAAGCCGCCCCATTGCTACAAAAGTTTAACATTATAAACGGGTTATCACTACATATTGCGCCGCATTTGTATGCGATAAACTGAAAAACTACTGAACATATTTTTATGTGGTTTTCCCCAATAGAAAGAATGAGAAACGAGGAAGGTTTTTGTGTATAATTTATCACGGGCGAGCTGTGGCGGGACATTAGTAATGAATAAAATAATGTCTTTAAAGAAAGATTTTTTTTTATTGTAGATAGGCTTGCGCTTGACCTCTATCTCACCTGATGGTAAGAGATGATGTGGTCGAAGGTGTAGCACGCTTGCCTCGAAGTAACCTATTCAGTTTTGACTTAAATACTCCTACTTTTAGATTATTATGATATACATATGGTTTAAATTTCAAAAGCATGGTGATGAAGAATATTGTTACAATAACAGAGTAATACTAATATTATAAATCAATTGGCATTGTAGTTTAATACAAATTCCGAGATATTTAGCAATTATTATATCTTGTATTGTGTATGTAAATTTAGTATTTCATATAGAAGGTATATGAAACAATGTTAAATATTTACCTGTTTTAAGATAAATTTGGAAAGAGGTTGTCTTCTCACAACAAAAATTTCCTATAAGCAGAAGATAATTATGATTGATTGTTACTAAAAACGGTTTTCAAGTTAACTGCATAAATCTAAAATTATCTAATTTCTATGCTTCTATAGCTAAAGACACTTAGTAAATACAAAACTTACTGACCTCGCCATATAGAACGTTGAGAGTAGCAAAAGGGCAAACGCGATAAGATCTTCGAAACGCCGGTAACTAATAATTTTATCAATAAAGTGAAGGTAGGCCAAATTACTGTTTGCCTATAAGTATGGACATACGAATACCATGCTTTTCCATATTTACACAATATTTATAGACGTCAACAAATAGGGGGTAGAGAGTTCACACAATTAAGTCGTTTTTCATAGCAATCTACTGTAAAATAAGCAAGAAATTCAAAGGAAACCAATTTAAATTCTTACAGACTCATCGGTCTAAAACGGTAACAGTTTTCATGTTTCTTTCACTTGTACACTGTACATAACTCAGATTTTCGGTGTGTAGATGAGTTTACTCACCATTTTCATGATTTTCAATAATGGTTTCACTGTTTTCAGTAAAATAACAACAAAATATCACAACAAAACTTCCTCCCACGACCGCCGTTTGCAATTTTCTTGACTAGTGATGCGAGTGAATTCAACTGATATTTTGATTACTTAAATATTCAATTAAATTAGTACTCGATTCTGAATTCTGTCTATAAGGAAAAACAAAAAACTTGGTCACGTAATTACAAAAACAGTAGTAAATTCCAAAATATTATTGTTGTCTGTTGTCTTAAATCCTTTTTATTTTATGAAGAAAAATTAATGCATTAATAAAAAAAATCTTCATTCTGTTCAATTCGGGTTGAACATCACTATTGTCACAGACAAAATTGAAGGCAACGTTTAGTGATTGCTTGTAAAACATGGTTTTCTCAGGTTCTCTTTTTGATTACGTTTAGTTAACTACGCATGAGGTATAGAAAGCCCGAATTATGGCAAACATTTTTTTGAACTATTTTCTTGCAGCAATACAGTCATTCTACTGTCAAAAAGATAAATAATTTCCCTTTTTGTAAATGCTGTAAAAACTATATTTTATTCCTTTACAGGCCGTTTTATAAACATTTAAAGGTACATTTGTCGCTAATATTATTCTAAATCTAGGATATAATATATATAAACAATATAATTTCTGATAACTTCAAGTCGTGATGTAAGAAGTTGGATTTTATGGATTTTTAATACATAATTTCAGTGTTTTCCCTTACAAAACTTTAGTGTGATGTTAGGCGAAGTATATTTAATGAGGAAGTGCTAATAAACAATGTTCTTTTGGTCATAGATGTTGAAATTAAGCGGTTTAGTGATTTGGAGGTTAGGATCAAGGGCAGCCGTAAGGAAGTACTCAGCCCCTAGTCCCACAGTATTCAAAACTGAGAAGTTAGAAACACCAACTACAAATACACCTGATAAGAGAATTCAAGACTTCACAGCCGAAGATAAGGAAAATGGTAATATTATTTTGTAAATAAACTAGTTTTGTCTTAAAAGAGTATATTTTCTGCAATTTATTATATCTGAAACTTTACCTATATACTATTATTAGTACCAACATACTATTACGAATAATACATATTCTGACGCCTTTTTCTCATGAGTAACTACAGAATGCTTCAATTCTTGCATACTCTTTTAGCTTAATTTGCGTTCATACATCTGATGAATTATATGATAGTCAAAATGAAACCCTGTATGAAACAGCATGTATGTTTTTTTTTGCTACTACTGTACTGTACTTGTACTGTCTCACTCCTGAGAAAAAAAAAGTAAATGTAAAATGTACTCCTTATTATTTTTACTATAGTCTATATTTTATATAGATACATAATTATACTATTTCAGGTTTAGTAGCAGCAGCATTTGCTTCCCTACAAAACATAGAAACAGTTGATGGCACAAAAAAGCAGAGTCCGAAATCTGCAAAGTTCAGTCGCCAGGCTCAGGTTGATGGACAGATAATACAGGCTACGGATCTGAACAGCCTGCTTGTTGTTGCCGAAAATCCTGTTGTGTCACGGAGACATTCTTTAAAGGTATGTGTAGTTCTTAATGCTAGTGCAAAAATATATACTTTTATCAGCAAGTGGCTTTCTAAAGCATGTATGTTACTAACTTCTTATCACCTTAACTGCCAGAGTATGAGACACAATAGAAAATGTATTGTTTGTGAGGCATCTGGCAGTTAAGGTATTATAATAATATAATAAATATGAATTTTGGACGGATGGTAGAATGGACCTGGATGACATTCGGATCAGAGACAGATAGTTTTGAATCTGCTGAAAGCCGCTGGCCGAAGCTAGTGGGTAATAAAAACATAGTGCACCAACCCCAAATAAATTTGGTGTTACGAAGGTGCTTTAGGATTAGGATGACTTTCAAAATTATATCAAGATCTTCAGGATCTGCTTTTGTTACAAAATATAGTTTTTTTTTTACTTTAGGCCAACATAATTTTCAAAATCAAAAACAAGCTTTTGATTTAAATATTCATTGAGTTAATAAATTGGGTAACAAAATCATTGGAGAATAAATCTGGTTTTGGTCAGCCAGCTCGCGAACACCTCTGACTGCAAAGCATGATTTGCTTCTTGTTTACGTTTTTTAGTTCGCTTTTTAAGCAGTCGGGTTTTTTGTTTTTTTTAATAAAGTTTTCTTATTTATATCTTTTTAATTATTTTTTTTTGAATTAGTGGTACATTTAAACATAAGTGTTATATATATTTTTGAAATCACCTCTTAAAACCCTTTATTTTGATACACCACAATACAACTGGTGGACAATAAACACAAGACAAGTGACAAGTGAAACAGAGACAATTGTAAAGTGCTTGAGATGGAGACCTTTGTATATCAAGTCATCATCATATTCCTGCCCTTGTCCCATATTACTTGAGGTCAGCACAACACGTTTTCTTTTTCCATACCGTCCTATTCCCCGTCTCGCCATCACTGACTCCCTTTTCTTTCATATCACTCCTCACACAGTCCATCCATCTTTTCTTTGGCTGTCCCCTCCCTTCCATCTGTCCACATTTATATTCAAATTTTTTTTAGTAACAAATGTGTTTCATCCCTCCTCATCACAATGTGACCAGGACAAACGGTTAAAATTCCTTTAAAATTTTCTGTCACTGGTGCCACATCCAAACTTCCTCTAATATACTCATTTCTCACCTTTGTATATCAAGTAAAGACTAAAAAAAAAATTACTGTCAAAAACATAACCCTCCCTTTTGCTTCACCATAGTCGGGTAAAAAGAACTCATAGAGCTTAATATTGAACTGTTTTATACAGAGGCGGATTAAAAGTCGAGAACGCCCTAGGCAAGCACCTCATCGGCTCCCCTCTAGCGGCCATATCCATAATTATTATAAATTCTATCAAAATAAATCCCCAAACCACAATCATGAAAGCAATCTATTATACCTTTAGTCGTTCTAAGTTCGATCTTATGCTTTTAGCTACACTTACAACATAATGTTTTTGCTCAGTATTGCTCTTGTTAGCAATCCAAGCATAGTGAATTTCTAAAAATGACTTACAATCATCTGCTTGAGCTGTATCTAACGAACTTCTATTATGAAATCAGGCGATGTAGGAATAATCAAGAAGGAGCACGCTTCGAAAGCACTTCATCTCTGTAGAATTAAAGAGCCTTTTATATTGTATAAGTACTTACTACTGGAACTTGAAATTACTTACCACTTACTTGTATTATTTAATTTCATGTATTTTTACCCGACTGCCGAAGGAGGGTAATGTGTTTAACAGTCTATGTATGTATGTATGTATGTATGTATGTATGTATGTTTGTTCCTATATGGCGTTCCAGAGACCAAACGCGTTGGCCGATTTTGATGATCATACGTCAATCGATTCGTCTTAACCCTGCGAGTGTCATAGGCTACATTAAAATTGGACAGTAGAAAAATGGCGGATTTTGGATGCCAAATTGTGGGGGCCCAAATTTTTTTTTTCTTCCAAACCCATCGTGTGGGGTATCAAAATAAAGGGTTTTAAGAGGTGATTGCAAAAATATATAAGACTTATATGTTTAAATATATCTAATTCTAAAAAAAAACTAACTAAAAACTTATAAATAAAAAAACTTAATTCAAAAAATCAAAAAACCCGACTGCTTCAAAAGCGAACTAAAAAGTCGTAAACAAGGCAAAAATCATGCTGTGCCGGCGGAGGATACACCAGATTTTGGTCAGCCAGCCCGCGAATATGTATCCTCCGATTGCACAGCATGATTTTTGCCTTGTTTACGACTTTTTAGTTCGCTTTTTTTTCCTTTGTTTGAAAACTGCCTTGCGTGCGCCCCTTGTAACCTCGAGCCCCTAGGCACGTGCCTAGTTTGCCTTAGGGATAATCCGCCTCTGGTTTTATTCTTTTATTGGTAAAAGATTTGATCTTGAATCCATTTATCTAATACAGAGTGTCTCAAATTGTTTTACATCTCTCATGTTCGGTAAGTAGGTTCTTATTACCTCCATATGGGGCTTGTAGGTAAATATTTAGCGCTCTAGGGTAATAATGTAGCTAGAAAAGCCCTAGGGCGGTAAGTAATTTAAAAAAAACACTTGTCTTTCAAAAAGTTCAACCATCATACTGGCAATAGACATTATTATGCATTCAGCCCAATGACCAAAGTGGTCGCTTTGCTATTCAGCCTTGTCTTCGTGTGAGTATAATAGTCATCAATTTTAAATATCGAACAGCGAAGCTCAATTTCGTTCTTGAAAAAAAATCAATTTTTTAAAATGTTTTATTCTTGTAATGCCGGTTTTTTTCTACTTACCTCACAATCGAGATGTAAAGCAGAATAGTTAGCTCGGGTGTAAGCACCAATTGCACCCTCGAACTATAGGTGCCGTCGCTGCGCTCGTGCGCCTAAATATCTCGGGCTGCAATTGATACCTTACAGCCCTTGGCTACTAATCTACTGTTTAGTTCTTGATAGTTCCTGACTCATTTAGCCTGAAAATCAAATTTTTAATCACACTTGCTGGTATGGAACACCCTCAAAAGGCAGAGGCATTTACAATCTATTGTTTATCATAAATAAAATTAAATAAAACGAGTTTGCAATTAATTAAAATGTCTTTTTTTAAATCCCTTTATTTCATACAATTTATCTGTTTATAATTATTTTCTATTTTCAGATAGTGTCAATACTATCAGAATGGACAAGCAATAACAAAGTGAAGTTAACTGACTTTGAGAAAGACCCTCGGTTCCTAAAGCTGTGCCGTATCCTGGCCAGGTCCAGTACTACTCATGCTATCGGCTCACTGACCATGGCAGAGGATCTTAGCACCGTGTTGGGTATCACTGGTGATGATGAAGCGGCCAGACTTATAACGAATTTGACACTGCCACAGATGATTAAAGTAAGTGTTTTTATTTTCATATACTGCAAAAGCTTCTAAATGCAATTTAATCTTCGTTACAACAATGTATAAGGTGCTATAAAATTCTGTAAATAAAGTTAAAGTCTGTAAATAAATATTAGGAGAATGAAAACGACAGAACAAACAGTAAAATATTTAGGTACACTTTTTATTGTAAATAAATTTAAAAAGTACTATGCTTGTTTCAAAATGTTATCTATACCAATGCTTTAAAGAGGAATAATTTTTTTGTTTGTTAGTTTGCACCGAATAGGCTCCGAAATTACTGGACAGATATTAAAAAATCTTTCACCTATGTAAAGCTACATTATTCCCGAGTAACAGACTATAGTTTATTTTCAAAAAAATTAGAGATCCTTATGTGAACTGCAATAATGTAACCCAAAGACGCAAAATGTTGCCTATAAAATTCATTATTTGGTGGGCGCTGAGAAAACTATTGATGAAACATAAAAATTATGCCTACATGATTAAAGTACTCATTATTACCTACAAAAATGTCTGAGAGAGAATATTTCTAACTATCATAGTTAAGTCACAATAGCAGCTTTTGTGTTCTATAATTTAATCAGATCGCCGGTAGAAACAAAAGTTGGTTATATCCGTTATGCAGTATTAGTTCTTATTCAAATAAATAGTTTAAAAAATTGGTAGGTAGGGCAGTTGAGTAGGTAGGTAGGTAGGGTATATAGGTAGATAGGGTAGGGTAGATAGGTAGGGTAATAGGATAGGTCAGCTAGTCTATACCAATATTATAAAGAGGAAAGATTTTTTTGTTTGTTTGTACCGAATAGGCTCCGAAACTATTGGACCGATTTAAAAAATTCTTTCACCTGTGGAAAGCTACATTACTCCCGAGTAACATAGGCTATAATTTTGACGGGAGCGAAGCCGCGGGGGTCAGCTAGTGTCATATAAATTGATTAACTGAGAGAACCGGCACTCGAAAAGTCCCGGCAATAAATCTCTGCTGCCTACTGAGCGAACTAGCGGGCATCGCTGACGAACACAACAAGCTCGCTCGCCTTAGAACTTCCCGCTACCCGTAAAACACACTTCCCGTTCGTTTGCATTCTTTTGCTTTCTTTCGATTCGTCTGTATCCAACAAAAAGTGAGAGAGTGTGCGGTGTCCATCAGCGATTCCCATACGTTAGTGTTTATTTGCTTGGTCTGTACCTGGCACAAGATATTTGACGAATTCTCATACATCTCACCTCTTCAAATGACAGCCGGGACCAACGGCTTAACGTGCTTTCTGAGGCACGGAAGAAACTCGCTGTGTAAAGATGGTCACCCATCCACGGATCGACCTCGGCAAGCGTAGCTTAGCCTTGAAGATCGGGTCTTGCGGCTGTTATTACTAGAGAGTATGAGAGATGTGTTCCCAAAATTTACTTATATTATAAACCGATCACTAAAACGAAGGATGCTGTCTCTTCTTCAGGTAATGAAAGCCCTCCAACAAAAAGGCCGCCGTAGCACACCACTCCTTCGCGCCCTCTCACACAACATCACCAACCAGGCAGAGGTCATCGACCTAAAGAAGTCAGCTGATCTGTTGTATGCCATGGCCTCCCTCAACTTCCCAGATCCAGTGTTATTAGATAGGATATGCAAGTAAGTGGAATAATTAGAAAAGGTAGAAGGAAAAAGCGTTTATTTGTCACAGATTAAACAATTTCATTAATAAAGTAAAGGCAGAGATGGTGTTGCCAGGCTAAATAAACATAATACTACAGAATATAAATGACAAGTATAATTTTGAATGATATTGCACAACAAATTCAAAGTAAATAAAGTAAAGGCGCAGATGGTGTTGCCAGGCTAAATCAATATGAATAATACCACAGAATATAAATGACAAGTATAATTTTGAATGATACTGCACAACAAATTCAAAGTAAAGGCGCAGACGGTGTTGCTAGGCTAAATAAACATAATTTATACCACAGATTATCAATGACAAGTACAATTTAGGATGATATTGCACAACAAATTCAAATCGACCTATGGTTTATTTGATTCCTGCTGCTTTCACAGAGAAATGATCTCATAACATAAGGTCATAAGCGAAGATTCTCCCCGCGATGGTTACAATGACGTCTATCCATCTCGACCAAAATTTCTTACTACACCTCTGTAAGGACGTATGTGCACTACAAGGAATTTTACTGTCTGGCAGTCCTACTTTTACGGTCCGATGTGTTATGAAAATTAAATAAAAAAATCAAAAAACCCGACTGCTTCAAAAGCGAACTAAAAAGTCGTAAACAAGGAAAAAATCATGCTGTGCAGTCGGAGGATACATACGCGCGAGCTGGCTGACCAAAACCAGATGTATCCTCCTCCTGCACAGCATGATTTTTTCCTTGTTTACGACTTTTTAGTTCGCTTTTGAAGCAGTCGGGATTTTTGATTTTTTGATTTAACTTTTTTTATTTATAACTTTTTAGTAAAGTTTTTTTTCGAATTAGATACATTTAAACATATAAGTGTTATATATTTTTGAAATCACCTCTTAAAACCCTTTATTTTGATAACCCACACGATGGGTTTGGAAGAAAAAAAAAATTTGGGCCCCCACAATATGGCACCCAAAATCCGCCATTTTTCTATTGTCCAATTTTAATGTAGCCTATGACACTCGCAAGGTTAAGACGAATCGATTGACGTATGAATCATCAAAATCGGCCAAAGCGTTTGGTCTCTGGAACGCCATATAGGAACAAACATACATACATACATACAAAGACTGATAAACACATTACCCTCCTTCGGCAGTCGGGTAAAAACGGATGTTTGGCTTGTGCACTTGTCCGTCTTTACTCGGATCGGTGCGGCGCAATTTAGCGTAGCTCTCTTTGAAACTACACGCCACGAACGTGTAATTACGCTATAGGAACGATGAGTTATTTGGAACGTCCCGGCAGTTGCTTGCTTTATTAATCTACGTGCGAAGACGTAGAAGACACTAATTTTAGGTTCATCCCCTTATAAGTGAAAGGTACCTGACAGGGTCATTTTACATAAACCACAATAAATTGAGGCACGACGAAATATTTTTTTAATATACTATCGGATGTCTACCACTCATGAATTAAGCTGGGATCAAATTATCGGACGCGGCTGACGGGCGCGACTTACAGCCGCGGCTGATATGTGTGCACAGTCGTTTGGGACGCGGCTTGCGGACACGTCCGAGCGTTTATGCCATAGACAATATAGCTTATTCAACGAAGATTGTTTACTTAGAAACCTGTCGAGTAGTAAAAGTGAGGACGCAATTCTCTGCTGCGACCACACTCGATACATTTTTCTTTCATTTTTAGGGTTCCGTACCCAAAGGGTAAAAACGGAACCCTATTACTAAGACTTCGCGGTCCGTCTGTCTGTCTGTCTGTCTGTCTGTCTGTCTGTCGGTCTGTCTGTCACCAGGCTGTATCTCATGAACCGTGATAGCTAGACAGTTGAAATTTTCAGAGATGATGTATTTCTGTTGCCGCTATAACAACAAATACTAAAAACAGAATAAAATTAATAATTAAGGGGGGCTCCCATACAACAAACGTGATTTTTGTGCTGTTTTTTTGCGATAATGGTACGGAACCCTTCGTGCGCGAGTCCGACTCGCACTTGGCCGGTTTTATATATAACCTCGCACGCACATGCGAGATATCGCGTAGTCTGAGTTGTTTTGACGCCAGTCACGTCCGATAGTTTGCACGACGTAATGTACATTCATTACCCAGATACACTATAAGTCGCGGCTGTCAGTCGCGTCCGATAATTTGTTTCCAGCTTTATACTGTTCGCGGACGTAGCGCACAAGCGTTTTTCATTGCTGTCATCTCGGACCGGATAAAAACGGCCCGGAATGGGGAAAACTAAAATGTCGGACGGTAAAGTTACGTTAAGCTATTTATGGCTTGCCATATCGGATCGTAAGAAATCGGACTGCCGGACAGTAAAATTCCTTGTAGTGCACAAACGCTCTTATTGTTGTCACTGCGCTTCGTAATGATTTATATTTACCTGCCGCACTCCATTTGAGTTCCATTACACGTTTTCTGACGTCGGAGACCTTCGTGTCTTCGTGTGTGTAAGGTCACACAACAAAATCACACAAAACCTCTTTTACAGCGACGTAATAGAATGCCTGCCATCAAACGAAGATAAATCTGCTGTAGTAAACTCTATCACCATCTCGCTTGGTCTCCTGAAGTACCGACATGAGCCTGTGCTCACGGCCATTGCTGACTGGCTGCAACAGCACATACAACATTGCCGGGCCACTGATATAGCGTCTGCTGTTGTTACGTTGGCTACAGTGGATTGTTTACCGCCTTCGAGTTCTGGGGCAGCTTTGATACAAGTAAGTGAAAATCACTAATATTATAAATGCGAACGTTTGGGTGGATGGATGGAAGTTTGTTACTCAATCACGCCAGAATGGCTTAATAGATTATAGTCTGGAATAGCACATGGGCTTTTTATCCCAGGATAATGTGCCCTTGGTATGATAAAACACTTTATGTACACTCACAACGTAATGTTCTAAATATGAATTTAAAAATATTGTATAAACACGTACTTTTTTTTCGTGTATAGATAAAATAAAATACAATTACAGTGCAACATTTTTCTTCGATTTTCAAACAACTGCATCGTAAAATAATTTGAATTTTTACAGCAATAAAAAAAAAATTGTAGAAATATTGTATCATTGTCTATGGATGCGCGCGACTGCGCATTGAGAATCTAAATATCCCGCCACACCACATATTTTTCCGTTTCCACTTTTGTTTTATCACAAGTGGATGAGTGAAGATAAAATAGTGTATGCAACGGCATATAATTAGGTAATAAAACACTCGTGTGATACTATTATCACACTCGTGTTTTAATAACCGCTATTATATGGCCGATGCATAAACTGCTATTTCACGCGGGCGAAGCCGCTCAAGTATTTTTTTTTTTTTTTTTTTATATATTATAGGCTCGCGCTTGACCACTATCTCACCTGATGGTAAGCGATGATGTGGTCGACGGTGAAGCACGCTTGCCTAGAAGTAACCTATTCACTCTTGACTTAAAGACTCCTAGATTGTAGCTATCGGGAAACACAGACTCCGGCAGGGAATTCCACTCATTAGCTGTACGCATAATGAAAGTATTTCCAAAACGTTTAGTGCGTATGGGTGGTATGTCTACCATGTAGCGATGGCGCATCGCCGTACGTCTTGTAGTCCGATGATGAAACGGGCTTGGTGGAATTAGATCATGCAATTCCATCGCACACTCCCACACTCAAGTAATCAATATTTTAATGAAAATAAAAATAGAGCCATAGATGATTATTGACTTCTATTACCAGTAAACTAAATCAATCAGCCTGGCCTTTCACCAGCTATGTTGAGGTTGGCTACCAGTCCAGTCAGATGCAGCTGATTACCCAGAGTACCAGTATTTCACTTAGACTGCTTATCTCACTTCCACAACCCAGTAAATGGGTAACCCATGTGTCAGATTTTCTGACTTCTTCTGGATTGATTTCTAAAGTGGGTAACTACCCACCAGTTCAGAAATCAATCCAGCGTCTATCGGCTCCAACGCTGCGGGACTGGCAAACCCCTTCGCCATTACGTAACGATAGATCCGCAGATTCGGCTTTATAGCCGTGTAGCGGCACCAACGCCGCCACTTACGAACTAATGACATGACGTCACACAAATCCTGCATCGCGCAAGCAAAGTTTTCGGCGCGATTAGAACACATACAACAACCGTTGGGCAGTTGCCCGGACCAGACACAACACCCGTCTGTTCGGCGAATCCTCCCTTTTCTATGGTGTGGGACTTTACACCCTGTTCTACCTACCCCCAAAGCCGTATCGGTTATATAGCCGAAGCTGCGGAGTACAGCGGGCTGGGGTTACCATAATGACTGTCAGAAGTGTAAATGTCATTGGCCTCTAGTAAAATATTGTCCAGCTATCACTAGTAAAAAAGTAGTTTTAATTATGCTGGTAATCCACTTTTAAAATACAAGACAGCAAACCTAAAAGTTGATAATTATCTAGTAGTAAGAGCTAGGCAAGTAACAGCATTTTAGATAAGCAATAGAGGGCGCCACTGTTGTCTGACGAGCAACCCAAAAAAGTCCAGTATTAAATTCGCTAGACTATTACCTGTGCAGGGTCAAGCAGCGGTTCGTTTGAAGCTAAATGTTATTAATCAAAATCTTAGATTCACAAACTACGTAGAAAACGCATAGCCACTGAGTCCAGGAGCAAGAAATTGTTCACTAGAGTTCCTTATGTATCAATAGTGAGCATGAAGGAAGAATTTATGAATCTTCATCCCTTTTTGGGGGTATGCGGAACAGGGTGTAAAGTCCCACAAACCTCCATAGAAAAGGGAGGATCCTCCGACCAGACGGGTGTTGTGTCTGGTCCGGGCAACTGCCCAACGGTTGTTGTCGGACTGTTGTATGTGTTCTAATCGCGCCGAAAATTTTGCTTGCGCGATCCAGGATTTGTGTGACGTCATGTCATTAGTTCGTCAGTGGCGGCGTTGGTGCCGCTACATCACTCACTCCCCTCCGGAGACCGGAGGTCGATAGCAGGTTGAGTCGTCCGTAGGTACATCTTGTGATGCGTGCCAGGCCAGTGGAAGGTTGGTTCCAGTGAGTCGGAACCGGAAGTCACAGTGTTCGCGGTGAGTCGGAACTGTCTGCGGTTGTGCCCCAGTGAGTCGGGGTGATGATATCCCAGTGAATCGGGATAGAGTTGCTGGCTCCAGTGGGTTGGAGCGGTGATGATGTCCCAGTGAGTCGGGATAGAGTTGCTGGCTACAGTGGGTCGGAGCGATGATGATAGAAGCTGAGGGTCCTGACTAGGAATGCGCGTCCGCTGCATGCTGGTGGTCAGGATACCCCCGTAGTAGGTACTGGCTTGCTGTATGACTCACTGCTCGAAAGCTTGAGGAAGTGATGATGACGTCACGATGAAGTAGCTCTGCACGAAGGCTGCGCTGATGTTCATGTTCGAGGGTCACCAGTTTGGGGGTATGCGGAACAGGGTGTAAAGTCCCACAAACCTCCATAGAAAAGGGAGGATCCTCCGACCAGACGGGTGTTGTGTCTGGTCCGGGCAACTGCCCAACGGTTGTTGTCGGACTGTTGTATGTGTTCTAATCGCGCCGAAAACTTTGCTTGCGCGATGCAGGATTTGTGTGACGTCATGTCATTAGTTCGTAAGTGGCGGCGTTGGTGCCGCTACACCTTAAAGGGCTTAGATTCGGGATGCAAGTTGTTTAATTATTTTTTTGTCGATGAGAAAATAGGGCTTGATATTATCGCCTATAAATTAACTCCTGCGGCGAAAATTCTAACGTATGTCTGGCTTCTACCCACAGACAGCACTATCTCTCAAAGAGGAGGAGATGACGAAGTCCTCATCATGGCTAGACCTGGTCTTCTCTCTGCTGACCCTGAACAAAGCCACCAAGGAACACCTGGAGTCCACGCTACAGCCTGAGTTTATGGACAAGTTGCTATCTGCTGGCGGTAAGTGTTTCTTTTATAGTATAACTAGAGACCCGCCGCGGCTTCGCCCGTTACAAATTATATACAAAAACCTTACTCGTTTCTCACTCTTTCTATTGGTCAAAGTCTCATGAAAATCCGTTCAGTAGTTTTTGAGTTTATCGCGCACATACACGGCAGGGGACTTTGTTTTATAATATGTAGTGATAGTACAGTGAACCTTGAAAACATAAAAATAAGACTTATTTTTCTTCTTATTGGTTTTAATGTAAAGGCTGAAAATGTTGCTGTTACTTTTACACTGCTTTTGATTACAATGCCCAGTTATTTGAAACTTCATTAAGGTCGAAAACGCATTGCAACATGGATTGCTTAGTGCCTATAGCCTAAAAAAATATAAGCCTTGCGAGTTACGTGGCAAGTAGTCGCAGAGACTCGTTAGACTCTAGGCGCTAAGCAAGACGCAAATACGCTCTGATATAAGACACAGTAAAAATATACAAACAGTATGGAACTTACCTAAAAACGCTCGAAACGGCACACTAACACAACCATACGTGATCACTCGTCGCGACGCGGCACTCAGTACTGACATTACCTCGAAAGTGCCCGAGCGGTCTCGTTGGTGCGTATGTTTGTGTGAGTGTGCCGTTTCGAGCGTTTGTAGGTAGTTTCCATACTGTTTGTATATTTTTACTGTGCCTTATATCAGAGCGTTTTTAGCTTAGAGTTGAATCAATCTATGTCACATATCTTCTTGGTCGCGTCCTTCATTACTCAAGGCCGTGTCCCTGAAAGGACCTCGTGATTTTATGCACGATGTTCTTTCACTTCATATGGTTCTCAGCTTCTCTCAGGGCGGTTATAAGAGAGAGTCCAGTTATATGTCCAGTATGTCACATAGACGGATACTATTACTAATACAGCATATAAAGACTTTCAAAGTATTTCTTTATCATGGACAGTATTCACTGTACCTATAGTTGTCGGCACGTAACTTGGCAAGGTTTTGGCGTAGTGGGGTTCAGTTCGCGCATAGCGGGCGAACTGACCAACCACCATATAGAGCGAACGGAACTTTACGGAACGTGAACGCTACGCGATTGTTCAGTCAATCTTTGTGTCAACTGACCAACTAATCGCGCGCTCGGAACGGTGCTAAACGTTCCCCGCGCCCCGCTTGGTAACCAAAGACACCTAAAAAACGACTTCTGCGCATCTGACAACTCTTGCCAACTTACGTGCCGACAACTATATCTAAGTGAATGAACATTATCGGTCATTTGATTGACCCTGACGTGAGTATCCTGATGTCTTTCGACAGATTATTAATATTTTACAATATCCAGAAATCCCAATACCGTGCCGTCGGAAGCTGATGATGATAGACGCATACCTGAACCTCACAAGCCCTGACTCCGCGCGGCTGCCGGAGGACATCGCAGTAGGAGTGCCCGTGGTCTACACCAAGGAGAAGTCTCTCTACGTCCAGAGCATCATGGATACCTTTAAGAGTTTAGTGTCTGCGGAAGCGTTTTTGAAGAGGGACTGCAATTCGGGCATGGGATTCTTATATGGTGAGTAATTTGATGGTAATTTGAATTAAAAAAACTACAGACAGCGGCGCAATAGAAAAACGTAAATGGATTTATTACGAGCCATTAGAATTAACAACACTAACTAACTTTAACATTAAAATTACCAACACTACTTCCTCGGGCAACATTTTAACGCAGACTGGCGTGTGTGGATAACCCACATTGATTTAAACAAAGTTCCCAGCAGCATTCTCGCCGTTTATCAACAACGTTGATCAACTTTTGCTAAACAAATGTTTACCATGAATACGAGGCTTACCCCTAGTTTCCCAACTGTTGAAAATTCATTCAACCAATTACAGCAGATAACGTATGCTTGACAATTTGTCACATTAATTCGCCGATAATTTTGAGCTGGGAAACTGAGGGTTAATGAATACGAGGCTTCAACATTGTGAGAAAATAAGCATCTTATTATTATTCTTTATTGTACAAAAAAAACAAAGACACAGATACAATAGGACAGCTTATGTTAAAAAATTTATTTTATTTAATATTGTTTTTGTTTTTTTTTATGCTTCCGTTCGTTTTACGTGTAGTTAATTTTATTTATAGACTTTGTAAAATGGATTTACCAAAATAGGTTTCAAATTAATAATTAATTATTGATTTTCTGGGAATTTTATAACAATTTTAGTCTGCCGGGTTTTAACAATTATTTTAAAATGGAAAATAGGTTTTCTACGTTGTCATAGCCTTGAGATTTTAGCCAGGATATTAAGACCTTCTTGCACGAGTGTTGATTTAATGGATATATTTTTATAATTTTATTCAATTTGTTATACAGCATTGGTCCAAGATAACACTGAAATTTTTCGATAAATGCTGTTTTATACGCAACCGTAGGACACACCCTATCAATGCGTCTCGAAGTCATTGTTGTTTTATCAATAAATTTCAGCTTTTGATGTTGTGCCATTACAGTTTCTTTAACGAATAGCTGTCTAACTGTTAAAACATCACACTCTGAGTACAAATCGACTGTGGGATACCTGAAAGTTGCATTTAGAAATTTGCATATGCAGTACATCCAAGTGCACAACAAAATTTATAAAAACACTTAATATTTAAAATACGAAATCATCTCCTAGAAACAAGAAATCGTGGCATTCCCTCTCACAGAGAGATGCCCGTGCCTCAACAGTAGGGCATTATGACTCCTATATAAAACTGTGTTGTCTGGTCAGAAATGATTGGTAGCAGGCCTTTCTCATATAGCATATTGTGTCAGATTGACACAACTGTACCTTCTTGGATCTTATATTGGTGCCATTATGCTTAGTAAAAGTAATAATTTGTGTTTACAGACGCGGAATTTGCTGTAGACGCCAAATGCCATCCTGTACCTTTAGAGAAAGCTGAAAATAACAAAAGGTAATTGTATTCCTTACAATTTATACAAAATATTGCTTCTTCTTAAAGTTATTTACACGTTAAAAATATCGACTTTATATCAGAAGTATATAAAGCCGATTTTAGTATGGCCAATATTACTGAAAAGTCATAAAAAAATATGAATTTGCAGCGCTGACTCAACTTTACTTGTACCAATTAAAGTGTTTTTTCCTAAAGCACATATTTGGATACTTATTTGTGATGATTAAACGTATAATTCTATGATTTGTAGCGGAAACTGAACTTTATATAAGGTGTTAAAAAATTAACTCTAAGAATTTTAAGAGGATGCTTGTTATCGATAAATAAAACGAATAAAAGTAAAAAAAAAATAATGATTTTAATTATTCACAAAAATAAGCTTAATTAAATATTTCTATAACAACTATTTATTTATTCCAGCGTGTACCGGATAGCGGTGCTAGGTTTGGACTACCACGACATGACGCGCAAGTCGGCCGTGCCGCTCGGCATCAACCAGCTCGAGACCAGGCTACTCACACTTAAGGTCAGTTCCATCCTCATAACATCCTCCTACCAATTTGGTCAAAAACTTCATCAGGCTCGTAGGAAAAGGAGGTTAAAAATGCCTTGTTGGCTTTCAGCTGAAGTGTTTAGGCCGGTATTCCAGATGCTCATTCTCAACTCAACTCAAACTCGCAATGGACAGTTGTGATTGGTTGGCTTGTTTTTTTTTTACATTAACGTCAAGTACAATATCCTAGACGCCCCAAACATTACCGAACTCTTTTAACACAAAATCAGTGGAATTGAGTAGTGTTAGCATGTATTCAGAACTAGTAGTGTTCAAAGTTGCTATATGTCAATAACTTGCTTAGTGCTATAAGCTTTATATTTTAAGCGCGTTATTTTACAAGCTTTATTATAACGCGCTTTTTTATAACGCACGGGCGCGGGGCGGACACGAATAAAGCAAGCGCGGTGACTGTTAACTCGCAGCTCCTACCCTAGCGTTGGACATACAGCATGCTTTAAAATATTGCATCGTTTTTACGTAATTTTTTTTTCGGAAATTTCCAATTTTATTGCTGTTTCGGGTTAACTTTAACCATAAAAATCATTCAGGTTCTGAAAAGCATAGCCCTACGACGCACTATTTCCGAATTATAGGCCTCCGAATTGTTATATCCGAATATCTCGAAAACGGTGTGTCCTTGGCAAAAAATAACCAAAATTTTGCCCCCCCCTGTGTCACCCCCATGCTACTATACTACCATTTTTTCCAACATGAATACTATACTACCATTTTGGAAATATAGATCGTTTTATACAAAATAAAATAAAATTCGGAGGCCCATAATTCGGAAACGGTGTGTCATAGGACCATGTGTCTCAGAGCCTAAATGGCTTCTATGGACAAGATTAATAAGTTGGCGAAAAAAAATGGCCCAATTATTTTAGAATATGCGTTGCACGCGATTCGGGCGATACTGCGTTATAACGAATTAAGCAAATAGCGCCTAGTGAGTGTCACGATAGCGTTTGCTTTATGCTATGTATAATAAGCACGCTACTTTAAGTTGCTTTACGTTATATTAAGCACCACTACTCAGAACGTACTCGTACTTGCTAACATAATAAGATTCTTCAATATAATTATTTTGAATAAATATTTGTTTCGGGATATTTACCATGTATATTAAGATTTTGGTTAAGGCGATTAACACACGGCACCGCGCACCGCCGCGGACGCGGAGAGGAGAGCACCGCTCGACCCGCGCGGTCGAGCGGTGTACGTGTGTTAGGCATCGACGGATTTAATAGAGATCAATGCGACATGAGATCCGCTTCACCGCCAACCGCGGCGGTGCGCGGTGCCGTGTGTTAATCGCCTTAGAGAGAGAGAGTTGGGCTTGTACATGGTAAATATCCCGAAACAAATATTTATTCTAATGATTGTGACCATGTTAGCTTAAAACTTGTAATTATTCAGTTCAAATGCATTCAAAGCGCAATAATTAATTTGCAATTTCTTAAAGCCCGGCGGGCTTATTACGTAAGGAACAGCAATAATTGTACAATTATTGCGCGATCAATTTAGTGACCTGGCTACTGAGGCCTTTAAGCCAAGTCCTTTTTTTTGACAGTCACTTTTAACAGAAGCTATTATAACTGTCCGATGATTTATAAAATGTATCGTTGGATGAATTAACCAGCTTATGAAAGAGCAACACTTCGTGGAGGCTGTTTTTTTACACTGTTTTTACAATAGTCAATTTGATTACTATTTAGCTCCAATATTCCGATAAATTAATATTCGCAGATGTAAAGAATTTGTGTTAAGTACATATGGCAGTGAAAATTTGATATTTGCATTTTATTTATTTATTATTTATTTAACCATTTATGCACTCACACATAATATACAAACAAGAAGAAGAAACAGAAAAATAGGTACATTTACATGTATGTCAATGTGTAAAATCAATTAAAATTTCTTCGAATTGTCGATTGTTTTAAAAATTGAATCGATAACGCATCAGAACATCACTTAGTAGACTACATTATCTCGTATTTGAGCTATGAAACATAAAAAAGATTTTTCAAATTTAATTTAGACATTGGCAGATTAGTCGACATCGGTGTTTGCCATATAAAAAAAATATATAATAGAAGATACTTATTGCGGACTTATCACATTCTCATGTGTTTGTAAGCATTTAGTAGTAAACATATAAGCTTCGCTGAGGTAGCCAACACAGAATTTTGTATACTGTATATAAAAAAATCCTCCACTTTACCGTGATCACTTCTGTTTTAATGATTCAACAAATAGTCCAGTTGCGTAGACATTAGAGACTCCAAACAACACCAATTTGTCATTTACATTTACAATATTCACTAGGAATTTGTTATTTCAATATTTATTCTTATATTATTATTCTAATTTGCGGATAATTAAAGTAGCCACAAAATAACATACGAGAAAAGCCGCCAAAAACTCAAAAACTTCTGTACCTACTCAGCCATCAGCGAGCGATTGGCAATCGACCAACAACAAGGGAAAAAGTAATCGCAATTTGACAGCCACATTTGCTCGCCGATCGCTGTCGCTCTGCTGTCAAAAACCATACGTAATACGAAATTAACGCGATCACCTTGCGATAAATGCACATTTCAGTTAATAGATTTTTATTGTTAGCAGTGCTGTCGTAAAATTATTATGGTGTGGCTATAGCTCATATATAATGCGGATTCGCGATTGAAGAGCAATTATTTCGCAAAAACATGCCTTCCAATTTTTTGACGTAAAGCGATATTCGCGCGATGATTGTACAATCTCTGCGCAAATATTGTTAATTGCTGTTTCATACGTAATAAGCCTGCGGGATTTAGTTCTCATGTTTATGGTTCTGGGTTTTTAGAGGAGGTATTATCAACACTTATGTTACATACTTGTTCGAACTTTAGGTAAATAATACCACAAAATAGTAAGTATACAGAAGGGCCACTCCCGCCGTTTAGAAAATTGACAGCTGAACTTGACAGATTCACTAGGGTTGCTACTATATTGATTCCGAATTAAAAAAAAGTAGGTTGCCCAAGTTACAAACATAAATACATAGATTCGTCTAAACATACATCATATCATGCTTACATTCCTTAGAGGGTAGACAGGGCATCAAATATCCATTTAATATCACGAAACATTTAATATTACGCCACATACGATGAATATTGGAGAGTAAAAAGACGTAGTAATATTGTACTAATGATCCCACTTAAAAAAATAAATTGTAAAAAGCTCCAAGCTCGACAAAAATATAAATGTGAAAAAACAGGTACCTAATAAAATCAAAAAACCGGCCAAGTGCGAGTCGGACTCGCGCACGAAGGGTTCCGTACTTGGTAAATTGCGGTTTACGATTTATGACGTATTAAAAAAAAAATACTTACTAGATCTCGTTCAAACCAATTTTCGCTGGTAGTTTACATGGTAATGTACATCATATATTTTTTTAAGTTTTATCATTCTCTTATTTTAGAAGTTACAGGGGGGGGGACAAACATTTTACCACTTTGGAAGAGTCTCTCGCGCAAACTATTCAGTTTAAAAAAAAATGATATTAGAAACCTCAATATCATTTTTGAAGACCTATCCCCCACGATACCCCACACGTATAGGTTTGATGAAAAAAAATATTTTTGGTTTTAGTTTCAAGTATGGGAACCCCCAAAATTTATTGTTTTATTTTTATGTGAAAATCTTAATGCGGTTCACAGAATACATCTACTTACCAAGTTTCAACAGCATAGTTCTTATAGTTTCCGAATAAAGTGGCTGTGACATACGGACGGACAGACAGACATACAGACATGACGAATCTATAAGGGTTCCGTTTTTTGCCATTTGGCTACGGAACCCTAAAAACCAAAGATGATCTTTAACAAGAAGAAAATTATGCTGTGCAGTCGGAGGAAACATATTTGTAAACTGTATGACTTGAAACTTATTATTTATGACAAGTTCCCAATTTCATCTATAGGCTTAAAATAATTTATTATAATCCTAGATAATGAATTTCTAATTTGTCATCTTGAAAGATTAATGACCTTTATAACTTAAAAATAATTGAAAGAAAGAATTAAAAACAAAAAGTAAATTCGGTCTGTAACAAATAATAAAGGTAACCCATCCAATGCAACCAACCTCGTTACAGTACTTAATGTATGAATGACGTGACAAACGCCTGCACAAAGTAATCATGACAGCCGCGACTGAGCTCGGTCCAATATTGCCCAATATTCCCTGTAAAACCGAAATGTCAAAGTGAGAGTGGCCCCTCTGTCTGCGGCGCGCCGCCGCTTACGTACTTTGTGATAATACTCTACCTATTCCGATCTCTGTTTATGACACAGCTCAAATAAACTGTATTATCTTTTCTTTTTTTGTAGCTGATTATTTGGTTTTCTTTGGCTCGATTGTGCAACCTATTTATGTCTGTTTAACTTTGCCACCGTAAAAATATACAAACAGTATGGAAACTACCTACAAATGCTCGAAACTGCACACTCACACAAACATACGCACCAACGAGACCTTACGTAGCGTCCGCAGTGCTGTCAGTACTGAGCACCGCGACGCGTCGAGTGGTCACGTATGTTTGTGTGAGTGTGCCGTTTCGAGCGTTTGTAGGTAGTTTCCATACTGTTTGTATATTTTTACTGTGACTCTGCATTAGATGCTATGATGGACTATTAAGTATGACCCATTGGTAATTTTGTCCTAAAGTCGCCGCCAGATAACAAAACTTAAAAGTAATTGATCCGAATTGTACCTTACGTAATTTGAAAACATGTTTTTTTGTTTATTGAGATATTTTGATAATTTTGGTCTCAAATGAAAGGTATAGGCGTAGAAACATTTGATCCGTTTAAATCATGTAAATCGGTCCACGCGTTTATGAGATATTAACTGATTACTGAATACCAAGTGAAAGGGTCACGGACGCCCCTTACCGCGATACGTTTGTTTTGGTCGTGTTAGCGACGCTGCCTTTACATTTCTTTCGTATCGTTTTGAAATATTGGAATACATTGGTAGACAGGTGTTAACGACTTTTATTTTTTTTGTTATCTGGCGGCGACCATAGTGTTAGGCAGTAACTCTGAATTAAGTTCTTGGCAAAATATTTTATTCACTTCATTCAACCTAACAACTGTATAACTCTTTACCTGCAACATTTTTATCTATGATATCTTTCCACATTCCAGGGCTTCAAAGTACTCCAGATTCCATACACAGAGTTCAACCCCAAAGAGAAGCTGGTCTCCAGGGTCAAATACATCGAGAAGAGATTGAAGGAAATCATCAGCAATCAGCAGGCGTAGACGTTCTATGTAGATATGTACTATAATGTATTGTTTAATGTATGTATGTATGTTGTTCGTTAACTGGGCAGAGACGGAGGCCTGTACTAAACGCCGAGAATTCTGGCGCGGTCGTTGAACGTGCGAGTGAGACGGTGAATAGTGCAGTGTAGTGTCATCTCGCTCCTACGTTTCATGACCGCAGCTGCGGCGTATGATGTAGCAATATTTCAATTTTACTTCGGTGCGAGAGAGAGATGGGGCAATACTGATCGAATAGCAACATCTCTTTTTCGCAACGGATTAATGTTTTTGAGACTTCAGTATCAAAATCATTATTAAGTAAACTTAGAAGATGGAAATTATTTGTTGTTTTTTTATCAGATCGATTTTCTTCATCAGAATAAGTGATGAAGATTTACAATTATCAAAATGTTGAAAACTGGTTTTCTGTTGTTTTATAAAAATAACTTGATCTTATACTGCTGTCCTATACCTAAATTGTTTCGTTACCTGACAAATTCATATTTTGAGCTATAGACAAAAAACAAAATACCGCGAAATAATAAAAATATGCTGTTTTGTCAACTACAGGTCATATGCATGAGTTTCTGGTGTCCAAAAATAGATCTAATTGCATACTTTCGAATAGGCTCATTGTTAGTTTAAATCAATTACTAAATCTTATCAACAATACGTTTTTTTTTTTTTTTTTTTTAATTTGGAGCGTTTTAATTTTTTATCCGGAATCTATTGATAGTAGAAAAACTGCTTAGAGTGATCGATAGAGATATTTTTGCTTATTACGGAGGAATTAAAGATAAAAAAATAACTGACTTCCGAAACAAAACACTGTAAAGCGAAATATAACTTTTCTTTTTCTTTTCTTTTCGGCAGTCGCTGTCTTTGGTACACATATTTTTTTTTTCGTTTTTGACACCGACTTCCGAAAAGAAAATAATTTTTCACTTATTTAAATGGGACCATGAGAAGCACCAGCTCTCATATAATAAAAAAACATCAAAATCGGTTCATAATTGGCGGAGTAATCGCGTAATAAACATACAGTCGAATTCAGAACCTGCTGCTTTTTGAAGTCGGTTAAAAAACGCCCAAATGTCAGATAGTGACACTATTTATAGGACCGTAGTAGTCTGAAGACTTCCATACAATTAGCCCGGATTCCCTGATTAATTTTCTAAAAGGGATGTTTTCTGGGTAGAAAAATGATAATTCTATTTAGTCCGTCAGTGAGATTATCAAAAAAATATTGAAGACGTATTTTTTGCTTTACCAAATCAATAAAAAATTAAAGTTAAAGCGCATCAAAGTAACACTTACGTTTGGAAATAAAAAAAAAGTTCAGGAGTGGGAGCTTGTGACGTCACTAAGTCAGTATTAAGTGTACTAGTGCCGTGACGTCACACGATATTTCAACGCATTATATCGTCGTCACTTTATGTTTACGTTGCCAAAGGAAAAAATACGTGTTCAATATTTTTTATTAATCTGCATGACGGACAAAAACAAATTTTCAGTAAACTACCCTACCCTGTTTTTTTTTATTTCTGTTGTTGTGTAAATCTTAATAAAGTCTTGTCATTAAGATTCTTTATAGTCAACATCTTTATTGTTTTACCACCCTAATGCTGGCACTGCACTTGGCATTTTTGGAAAAATATTTGCGAAATTTTGGCAATGCAAAACGAATTTTATGATTATTGAAATAAAGTTCATTTTGTAATAGATATTTGGAGCAAACATTTGTACAAATACGCCAAGTATAGTACCAGCCGGGCAAGCACGGCCTTGAGTTACGCATTTTATCACGGTGCTTGCTCCCAAACTGAAAAAAATGTGTGGCTCAAGCCTGTCACAGTAGATCGTGCTCGCCCGGCAACATAAGGTTGAATGTCACATGCACGTCATAAAATGACAATGTTTATTTTTCTTTGTTTTAGTTAGATAAACTCAACTTTGAAGTTTTAATTTAGTGCATATTGTTGTCAGTGTGACGCAATTAAAAATGAAAATCTTTGACAGTCAGAAGCCAGAACAGCAGACACCAGTCTAAGAGGTACCTATAGTTAATTCGCGTTAAGAAAATAGTGAGTCATCTTTAGTCGACCAATTGGGTCGCAACAAATTAGAAAGCTTGCGACCCGATTGGTTGACGGACCGGCGGACAAAGATGACTCACTATTTTCTTAACGCGAATGGACTATATTTACTGGGTTGTGGAGTTCAGATAGGCTTCGAAACATCCCTACTATGTACCTAGTTAATTTACAGCATCATAATTAAAAAGACTAAACGATTTCAAATTGGACGAGATTAGCAATAGATTTCAAACAACATTATCTACTTGATGTTTTATACAATAAAATACATGGAAAATATTTTCACATTATTTAAAATGTCTAGTTACCATACATACACGTGTTACAAACATACCGTATTAATGTAATTTATTAGTTAAATTGATGTCTGGGAATACATGGGAACTTACGTCCAATGTTGGTCACCAACCCAAATGTTGGCCATAGCTCTTGTACTTATTTTGATGCAACTATGTCACAGAATGTTGGACGTAATTGTGTTGGGCAACCAATTTTTGGAGATTTTATTTGATTTTTGTGTACAAATATTTTCATTATAATTTTTCGCTTAGAATTCTGTGCTCTATGGCACTTTATGGCACCTTTACTTTAGACTTGAATATTTTTTTAAAAGCCATGTCTGATATAAGTCATAAACACATAACTCTCCTTTGCGCCGCACAGTCGGGTAAATATGATATAAATGCACATGTGCGATTGTTTGCTTCTGTGACAAAGAGGTTTTTTTTCCAGTAATGAAAAATAATTATCAAGTGTCTTGAGTTTAGTATTTACGGCATTTACACCTATATTCTGAGTAATTTCCTCCAATCGACTCAACCTCGAGTTAACCTTCCTCAAATTTACAGTTAAGCATAGCTTTTTATTTATTAAAATTAACGTCGTCTAGCGAGAGTTTTTTTTTCGTTGTCGTGGACGCTGGGTCGATTGGAGTGGAGGATGTTCCCTACAAGAGAACTTAGAAAATAGATGTTTATTTTTTTATTCAGATTTCATGCTTAAAGGTACAAGGGTGGACTGGGAATCACAGATATTATTATGTTTCATTGTTCAAAGAATATTTGTATACAGAACTCAGTTTAAACAACTTGACAATGTATGATTGAGTGAGTGAGATTGTAGATACGGCTGTTAATATTATTTAAATAAAACAGATTTAACAATATGTAAAGCTTATATTTATTTTATACATTAAATCACATTTCCCTGTCGTAAGGGTGCGAACAGATCCACTTCTTCGTTAATGTTGAACATCAATAGGGATGATTTTTAATAAGAAATAATCTTTCTATTTAGTCCGTCAGAATTAAATGTCAAAAACACGGAACGATACGTAATTTTTGGCTTTATCAAATAAAAATAATAATAAAAAAAGTCACAAGCCCTCATTTCTGAACTTTGAGTCGCTTTACACTTCAAAGTTCAGGATTGGGGGCTTGTGACGTCACTTTCGAGTAAAAAGTGTACTAAAACGTGACGTATTTTTTTAATTAAGTGACTTAAAAAAATACCGAGTCCAATATTTTTTATTAATCTTCCTGAGGACTAAAAATATTTTTTAATCATCATCCCCATTGCGCCATATTGTTTCCTGCAACATTCGGTGTTGCAAGGTATTCTTATATTTTCAATCAATAAAATTTAAATCGTTAGATTTGTCCTCACATCGTGAAAATGTGTCAATACTGAGAAGTGTGAGCTCACTCAATAATAGTGGCATTTCTATGATAATCAAGTCAAGTGTCTGCGACATTTGTGTGTCTAAGGTCAACACGAAACAGAAACACGTCCAATTTTGACATGGTGGAGCAAATCTAACAACTTTAATCATTGAACATGCAACTTTTCATGTTGCCAAAAACAATATTGCCGGAAGCACAAACATATTGCTGAAACAAAGTTGCACAACTAATGTTACAGTAACATGTTTTATCCGGCGTATAATTATGATGCTTTTTACTCAAGCATAGACAGTTCGGATGCGCTTTGCAACTTGAAACTAGGAATGCACACGATAAAGCTGGTCTGTTAACCCCTAAAAAATATTAGATACTAACATATTTTTGTAACAAAACATTGTACCTAATCTAACATAATTCTTATGTTGTAGGTATGTTGCGAGTGGCAAACAGAATTTTGTAATAGTTATGCAATTAGTGAATAGAGGACGGATTTAAAGTAAGGGCCACAGATGAATCACGAGCAAGTGAAGGATTATAACAACTGTTTTAGAATCCTGAGTGACGCGAGTGATTCATGACCCTCGATATAAATCCGTTTTATTCAAGAGTTGCAGACTATACCTACTTTATACCATGACTGCGAGAAAAAGAAAGATTTAAGCGAAAATAGACATTTAATGAAGAAAAAAGCCAGGTTAAATCTATACCAATATTACAAAGGAAATATTTTTCTGTTTGTTTGTTTGTACCGAATAGGCTCCGAAACTACTGGACCGATTTTAAAAATTCTTTCACCTATGGATAGCTACATTATTCCCGAGTAACATAGGCTATAATTTTGACGGGAGCGAAGCCGCGGGGGTCAGCTAGTCAATGATAATTTAGTAAACAGATATGTTATGAGCGCGCGCATTGTGAAGACTCGAATACGTCCTAATTGGGACGTATAGTCTTTAGTCTATGTCACGCATGGCGAAGACCGATACGCTTTGTTGAAACAAAAACAAAATTAAAAAAATGCTATCGTGTGTATTTAGAAAGTGTACCAATTATGATACCAAAGTACAGAAAACAGAAAGGAACTCATACCATATGTAATTACGCAATACACATCAATTTAATAATTTATTTAAATTTTCTTCCTTATATTCTAATATTTGGAGGTTAGAAAAAGAAAAAAACACTGATGGTCAGAATAATGTTTATTTACATTCACACGCAAGTGACAAACACTAGTTGTCTCTTTTTTTCTTTTTGGTTTTATCAAGCCATCCCTTCCGACTTGTAGTGTTTTGTGAGTGTATAACGTAGGTATCTGTTTACTAAAATATCATTGGGTTAAATTAATGAATTGGGTTAAATGAGGTTGTATAGAGATGGAGGACGTATATATTGGATATTGGCGTGTTCTAAATTCAAACACCAAAATAGTGATTAAAAGTGCTTTTTATTCACTGTTTTCAGTGAATAAGATTTTTAGAGGAGGAATAGTATAATAAGCAACTAGTGAATAAAGGACGGATTTAATTCGAGGGCCAAAGATGAATTACGAACAAGTGAAGGATTCTAGCAACTGAATCACGGCCGTAGGGAGTGATTCAAGTGTTAGAATCCTGAGCGACGCGAGTGATTCATGGCTCTCGATATCAAAGTTAGCGAGAGTTGCATACTATATTTTATACCATGACTGCGAGAAAAAGAAAGATTTAAGCGAAAGCACAAGAAATAATAATATATAAATAAATGGTTTAATACCTTCAAAATTTACAAAAAATGTGAAACCCTGACCCCTGAGCTAGGTAACAGCATCTGTGTTTCAGGGGCCAGTGACCACCTCTATTAGAATTACAATCCAAATAAGTATTTACTAAACATCCTATACTAAAATCTAAATCATTATTAAAATCCTAAATAAAAACAAACTCAAAAAAACTTGAGTATTAAAGTTGAGTTTGAAAGTCGAGTATTCTTTGCACAAGCAGTTTTTATCGAGTATTTTATGCGCAAGGACGTTGTATAGCATTGAGATGGAGGTCGAATATATATTGTTGTGTTCTAAATTCAAACAGCAAAACAGTGACTCAAAGTGCTGTTTATTTACTGTTTTCAGTGAATAAAATAAGCTTTTTAGAGGGGGAATGGTATAATAGACATTTAACTTTTTACAAAATAATATTAATGATCAAATTTTCAGTGTAGTAAAACTTTAAAGGAAGTTTGTCACTGCTAAACAAATACACACATTGCCGTCCTCAAAATGAAAGTCTAATATGAAACCTGATACGCGCCTCTGTTTGCTTAGATGTGTTCTCCAGCTATCTCTTGTCTACCGTTTGGATCGACTGACGGCACTGGATATGAATCTGAAACAGAAAAAGTTAATTCATAACAGACCTGCATTAGCCAATGATAAAAATGCATTCTGTCAAAACCATTCCACTTCAGAACCTCTTCCTTTTTATCCGACTGCCGAAGGAGGGTAATGTGTTTATCATTATCGTAGACTAGCTTCTGCCAGCGGCTTCGCCAAGTGAAATGTGCTATACCAGACTATGATCTAACTCAGTGCTAAATTTCATCCAGATCCGTTCAGTCGTTCTGGCGTGATTGAATGGCGTGTGTGTGTAAAAAACAAATATCCATCCAAAATTTTGTATTTATAATTTTAGTAAGGTGTAAAGCCGATTTTTCAATTGTCTGCTAACTTTTAACTGAGCAAATAAAAATGGCGGTTTTGACAGCTTTCAAGAAAATATGTCAAACGGCCATTTTAATACCTCAGAATAGAGTTATGAAACTATTTAAAAATCGAACAAAATAAAAATGCCCTATAATTAAAAACTGGATTAAGTATAAAGTAGGTATAAACTACATTAAAATATTGCAAGTACTTCTAAAAAAATCTTTGGCGATTCTTTTCAATCTGTTTCTTCCTTCATCTTTTATAAAAGGAGGTAATCTAAGTATTAGGAGAGGTTTTTTTCAGGTAGGTGATTAGAAAGATACTGCAGGGCACAGAAGAGTTGTTTTTTTGATAGGTTATTTTTTATGTCATTTGTATTTTTTAACGACCGTTGTATTTTACAGTATTTTGTATCTTGAAAAATAAATGATGTCGTAAATTAAGAACCTCAGTTTTTAAGTCTGTTAAAAAACCATAGAGAATGGATAGAGGCATACACTAAAAAAAATAACCGCTCTGTAGAAAAACACAAAACGACTGAGGAGAAATTTCCTGTTTCTTTTCACATTGTCCTTTTCTGAGCAGAATCCATCCATCCGTTTCTACAAGTCTGTGATGTAGCCGCGTGGCCCATCAGAATTACCTACTAATAGAAAAAATACTTCTGTTGGCACGGTCATTTTATGTCTACATCAGTCCATTCTCTAGATGTCACTAGCTTATTCTAAGGTTGCTTATCCACCAGAGATATGTGAAGGAGCGAGGTGGCACGAGGAAGCTTATCGGACTCTTTATCTATAGCGCACACATCCCTCGCACCCATAACTCACCCGCGACCCTTGCTTTTTACACTTCGATCAATAATACACTAGATGCCCGCAGCCTAATTGTTTAAGTGAATTCGGCAAAGGAAACAATCTGTTTCTTTCCCAAAAATGACTTTTTGTATTGTAAAAGTCGTTTTTGGGAAAGAAACAGATTGTTTCCTTTACCGAATTTACTTACACAATTAGGCTACCAGTCAGCGCTTCAATAACAGGCCGAAAAATATAACCAAAAATACGGTTGTGTTCTTATTTCAAATTAGTATGGTCCAATCATAGCCAACATTAAGACGTTAATACTGCCGCAATGTGCGTTCATAAATTGTGCGAATAATGCGCCTTGATTTTGTAGGGAATATCTTTTTTTCGGTAAGTTTATATCATTAAGTGTTTTACATAAAGTAAAAACCGAATTAAATAGTAAATGTGAATCAATTACCAAATATTATGATTGTTTGACCAAAGTTTACGTCGACAAAGCGCCAACTTTTGTAAAAAAGACCGACTGTTCTAGAACTTTGTAATTTAGACTTTAAAACATGCGTGTAAGACTAAATTTGTTTTGATGTATGTTGAGCAGCGAAGCAAGTTCATAATTTTTTTATTGCTTTTTGTTTATTTATGCATTAATGTATATTTATTTCAACTAGAATTCTTAGAATTACAAAAACACAATTGGCGTCAGTTTTAAAGAGAAGTTTTGTACGGGATTGTTTATCTATTATATTATTGATCGAAGTTTTTACAAGCTTTTATTTAGTTTCGCCTGTCCAGGAGCCTGTTCCCGTGTCTGTATTCAAATCTTGCAAACTGTACACTCGCTCACCTCTGTACCTACACTCATTTAACCCACTTTCCAGTGTCCGATTGAGCTGACATTTTGCACACACGTATAGTTCGCATGACAATGCAATTATTCGCTTGTTTTTATTTAAATCTACCTATAAGTTGTTTGTATGTAAGGTTAAGGTTCTAAGAAGACGCGTCGAGCGTAGTCAGCTAGTAGGTACAGTAAACGCACTAACGCATCATCGGTTGAGTGTGTAAGGTTGACTTTTTAAATATCTACCTTCTTGTTCGTTTTGGGGTTATGCGACCGACGATACGCGACGATACTGCTTTGTTAGAGCCCCAAAAATACCTAGCTTTACTAGCTCTTTCCACCAGATTTCGCTATGAAATTGTAATTCAATCCCATTGGTGCATATTTTCCTCACGCACTGCCTCGCTGCCTCGCACATCTTTGCTGGAAAAGTACCTGGACTTACGATCCGAAATTATGGAAGAATTCCGCGAACGCCTTGATGACATCGCTGAAGAAGATGGCGATCTGGGGCATGTGCAATTTGGTCGTTCCGGGCGTGAAGACCTTATGCCGGTTCAGCTTCTGAAGGCTCCTGAAGTTGTGGCGGCCCACGCCTACCTTACCGAAGAGGCGATACTGTGGTCAAATCATTGATTTCAGTTAGACCATTTAAAGGCACTTTTAAATGTCAAAATTTATTTATAGCGATATCACCAGAAAAGCGCCGAGTGAATGATGGTCGATGAGTTTTGTAGAACAAAAGTTACGTTGTGATAGACAGACGGACGGATGGGCAGTGGTGGGTTATGATCTAAAAATAAGAGAGACATCAGATCAGGCGCTTTACGTGATGTCCTAGGCACTGAAACTCCTGAAAACCAGAATCAACAGAGGCGATCACCAGTAAAGCGCCTAGTCAAAGAATCCCGCTAAGGGGCTGTCCAATAATCACGTGATGTTTTTTTGTCCTCCCTTCCTCTTGCTGATACGTGGTGAGGTTTAAGACTAACCCCCCCGCCCCCACCCAAAATCACGTGTAGTTTTTTAGTATCTACAAAGAAACTTCATATTTTCAGAATATTTATTTTAAATACAGGTATAATAAAGTATAATCTAATTTTATTCTGATATTAAGGACCATGCCAAAAATGTCTAGACAGAAAGGTTACAGGTTGTTTTTGATAGACATAAGAAAAAAAAAATACACGCGCAATAACACTACACGGATTTTCGGCTTAGAAATCGCGCGATTGACGAAAAATTAAATACACGTGATATGTGATATTTCGTGATTTTTGCTAAACCCCCTTCAAGCCTCGCGTGATTACTGGACGGTCCCTAAGTCCCGGTGAAACAATTCTATTGTCTAAGGTCCAAGCAGTAAGGATACCTCTGATCATCTTATCGTGTGTTGCCTTCATAGGATTATTACTGCGTACTCGTACTTTATCGTGTCAGTGCTATCATAATTACGCTGTAAAATAGGGATTTGCTCTTCGTCCTTTATAACTCCAACTCTCACACAGCAACCATGTTAGTTATGTTATGACACATCGGAGTTGATCGGAGTAAGGCCCCAGAATGCTTGTTGAGTATGTTACCTGCGCATCTGTCAAATGGATTGGTGCGGTGAAGATGATCCAGATGACAGCTTCATTGCATTGAGGAGACGTCAGGGAACCGGAGTAGGTGTAATACGTTTCTGTGCCAGCGCCAGTTATCAGTTTTCTGGAAAATTAAAGGATTTTTTTTTTAAGTGAAAGTTTCTTTGTCTCGTAGCAGAGGACGCGTAGTGATTTGAATTTCGAAGAAACGAAAAGTGACAATCACAGGCATCTATTACCTTTAAACGAGCAATTCTTGTATATATGTATGTAAAAAGAAAGAAAGAAAGAAACATATTTATTTGTGACCCGCACAGGAGACACGAGAAATAAGCAAACAATTAAACAATAATAAAATAAAAACCCTGTGCGACACCAAAAAGGCTCCTATCTCAGCATGTATATAATAAATAATCTGAATCTCGGAAACGGCGCCAACGATTTTCATGAAATTTAGTATGCAATGGTTTCGGGGGCGATAAGGTTTCATTTTTAGAAAACGTCGTTTTCTCTATTTTACCCGAGCAGAGCTCGGTCGCCCAGGTATAGTTCTCGCCAAACTTCTTGGCGCCCTGAAGTTGACTTTCCGATGCGCAAGGCACGAAACGGTGCTGTTTTTGTATGAGATTTACTACTGCGCAGCCATTGTAGCCAATTTCAGGGCGGCCAAGAAGTTTGGCGAGAACTATACTATTTATGTGCGATAGAACGAGATAATAAAATAAAATAAATAATTAATTGAATATAAAATAAAATAAAAATAAAATAAAATAAAATATCCAAAAACAAAAGATTTTTTTAACTAAAATAATATTAAATTATATACTTATTGATTAAATATTTAAAATTCGTTGATTATTTGTATTATCATGAGTTACTAACAATAGTTAGGTGTTTCTACTAACAAAAAAATGGACTATGTTATTCAGAAAAAAAAAAAAAATTGTTTTAAAATAGGTATACAATGTTTCGTAAACTTTATTGAAGGTTTCTCTTCTTCAGATAATAAGTTTGGGTGGTAGAACTGTAGAAGGCAAACTCTGAAAATTATCATCCGATTTCAAAAAAAATCCTCTCTTAGAAAACTAGACTATATCCGAGCGGCATAAATATACTTTATCCACGAAAAATATACGGTTCCTATCCTATGTATACCATTGGAGCCGTGTATTTTAGCACGGTATTAGATAAATCAAATCGGCTGGGCAGCGTTCGGGAAGTAATAACAAAAAAAAAAAAAGTTTATTTCGGATCAAACACTTTTACACATTTATTTATACCCACCAAACTGCGTAACAGCGGGAGTTGCGCGGTATCTTCTCGTCCAACTTACCACAGAGTCTCAAGACGAAAGTCTATGACCAGTGTGTGTTGCCAGTGATAACCTATATGGCTCTGAGACGTGGCCGCTCACAATGGGCCTCATCAGAAAGCTAACAGTCACCCAAAGGACAATGGATAGGGCTATGCTCGGAGTTTCCTTGGATGATCGAATCAGAAATGTAGAGATCCCCAAGAGAACCAGGGTTACTGAAATACCCCGAAGAATTGCCAAACTTAAGTGGCAATGGGCAGGGCACATTGCTCGCAGAACGGATGGCCGATGGGGCAGAAAAGTTCTGGAGTGGCGACCGCTAAGCGGACGACGTTGCGTTGGAAGGCCTCCCACCAGGTGGACCGATGACCTGGTGAAGGTTGCGAGGATCCGCTGGATGCGGGACGCACGGGACCGGTCAATGTAGCGACGCTTGGCACGCCTATGTCCAGCAGTGGACGTCTTTCGGCTGATGTGATGATGATCATATGATGATTCGATAAAAACCTGCAACTGCTGAAATCGGTTGGAATCAAGTTGTATGGACGCTGTTCCAATGCTACCGTCAATGACGGCTAATCTAGGTACACAAGGCCATGTCCTGTCCTTCAGGACTCATTGTCTCTTTAAGTTACAAAACATACCTACTCTAAAACATAAAAGGAAATAAATGTAAGAGATAAAGGATCTCATTATGGCTGGTCCTGTGTTTTCCTCATGCAGCAGACTTCAGCAACCATAATCAGTTCGTCGGTCCACCTCGTGGACCCAGAGCGGGACAATTTACCAAAACTACTCTTGAAAAACATGAACTAAAAAAATATACCTAGTTAGGTTAGTTAAAAAAATGCTTAATCAACTAGGTAGTTGATTAAGCATTTTTTGGCCGTCTTAGGAACACTGAATGACTGTATGGCCGGACCTTTTTCTTAGATTTCTCAAATAATGGCCTAATTAGGTACCTATCTTAACAAGATAATATGAAAAGGATGTGTGTTATCAACTTGCCAAATATTCAGGTCAGTCATTCTTAATTCCTACCTAATTCTGATCAATTAACTATCTTCAACTTTTCACGTTATTAATCGTTATTGCAAATGTGCTTGTTAACCAAAAACCTGTTGTCTTGTCTCTAATGTTTTTTAAACTAGTTAATTATCAAGTATTTTAAAAAGAGTAACATGATAAAAAGAATAATTGGTCATGTACGAGTCGGACCCGATTTCGAAGGATTCCGTAATACTTTCACGGCGAATGCTTTTGTGTATCACAGTTTTTAGCCTAAAGCGAAGACAAAACCACCGCTAAAATCGCCGTTAAAACACATTTCTTGTTTGGGATGACCCCGTAATTTTCAACTTTTAACCGACTTTCCAAAAAGGAGGAGTTTCTATGTTCGACTTTATGTTTGTTTGTTTTTTTTTTTTTTTTGTGTATGTTCACCGATATCTCCGTCAATTGTGGACCGATTTTGAAAATTCTTTTTTTTTTTGGAAGAGTATGTTTTGAAATTGGTCCCATTTTAATTTGGTGAAGGTCTGATCAAGAACTTCGGAGGTATACAACAGAACTCTTCAATAAATAACGGCAACACACTCGGGATTGCTGTAATCGCATGTCTGTTTATTGTTTATACCATTTCATAACATAACATCACGCCAGTACGCTCTAAAGGGGTACGCAGATCTCTCATTTCACCGGATATGTTCAAGTTTCATGTTATTCGGGTAATCTATTCGGCGTTATAGGGACCTTAGGAAACAACTTGCGTATCTATTAGGTAGGCAAAACTAAAAAGAGAAAAATAAAAAACTTTTTTGCAAAAAAAAATACTACCGACTTCCAAATGAAAAACTACAAAGTGAAAAATAACTTAACTCTTGGAAGTCGGTGTCCATATCGAAAAAAAATAGTTCCTACGTAAGACACCGACTTCCAAAAGTTAAGTTATTTTTCACTTTGTAGTTTTTCATTTGGAAGTCGGTAGTATTTTTTTGCAAAAAAGTTTTTTAAAATATTTTTATTAGGTAGGTAAGTATACTGTGATAATTGCAGGCGTCCATTTATTACGGATCAGAAGTTACCTTGTGACAGACAGACGGATAGCGGAGGGTTAGTATCTAAAAATAAGATAGACATTAGTTCAGGCGCTGATGAGACATGTCCGAGGCACTCCGGATGGTATGGAGGTGTCTCGAAATGCTAATCCCCTATCTATGGAATGACCTCGATAGGAGCTGCTTATCCTTAGTCTCTCAGAAGTACCTAATAGTATGCTGTCATACTCACGACATATCGAGAATAACTCCGCTGATTCTGTCTCCTGTGGCGTTGAGAAGTCGAGGGATGTACTGCATGAACTCTGAAGCTTCTTCCTGATAGTCTTCGATCTCGGCTTGCACCTGTAGCAGACTGTATGATTAACATCCTCATCGGATTACCTCGAAGGTCTAGTGGTTGCTGGCGTTGGTAATGGCGGACTCCCGACAAAACTCACAATCTCCAGACAAACAAATTATTTTAAAGTTCTTTCTTTCAGACCATTTGTGTTACCAATTTCTGTAAGCATTACTGTGAATAGATTTAAGTTTGCTTAGTAATTTATATACCAAAGAGAGAAATTGTATGGCTTTTGATATAGCTAAAGCAGAGTTAGTAAATAGACTGAACTTTGAAGTAAATTGTTTGAATTTAAAATATTTTCCTAAATTGGTAGTAAAGTTTAAATTAGTTATGTTTCATAAATATTTAGCCAACGTTTTTATTTTTTACATTTTAATTTTTTCTACCGACAACAACCTCAAATTCTCGACAATTTCAAATTTTGTCATGATTTTTTTTTTCCAATCTGGCAACCCTAGTTCCATTCCTAGGTTGACCAAATGTTATTAGGTTTTTCACTTTGGTAGGTATTTCTGTGTGGCAGCCCGGACTTAGACTTAGTTTGTGAAATGTCGGTGTAGGGTGATCTATTATAGTAGGTAGTAGGGATGGCGAGATGGGCAGATGACATTGTTGCCATTGCGGGTAGAACCTGGATGAGGTTGGCACGGGAACGTGGTGATTGGTACGAGAAGAGAGAGGCCTATGCTCAGCAGTGGGCGAAGCCGCCTGGGGATGATAATGATGAGTAGGGATATCGATTCTTTTTGAAAAAGATCGTGATTTTTAATTCAATTTAAAAGGCAATCTGATGAATCGATAAAAAAAAATAGAGGCCAAAAAGATCGATTTCTTAAAAATCTTTTTTTCCAGTTTGCATTTACAATGTAAATATAAATCTATTTTATACTAAATAAGAAAGTCACCATAATAACCGATTTTATATCATAACCTAAATCAGGGAATTCTTTAGTTCAGGGAATTCGAAACCGAAGTATCAGATAAAAAATAAAATAAATATTTACTTTACATTTTACCATCGCGGTATGTTGTCATCACCATCATTGCTGAATGATGCGGAAATGGAATGACTTTGGTCATTACTAAAGACCAAAGTTATTTGCTTCCGTCAAGCGTCGTAACATCGATAAACTTTTCGCATCTAGCAGATTCCCGCTACATTCATAGGCTCGTCGAGCACAATTTAAGTACATAGTTTAAGTACCTAATTACTGAAAATGCCAGTAGAAAAACTTAAAGAATACCCGGTCCGATTTAAATTCAGAACCCGCTTGAAACTAGGTACTTGACCATTAAGCAGCCGCTTCTAATTCATCGTTACCTATAAGTTAAAATTAAAGTGATAATCCATACCATAGATAATATAATACTACAAACTAATATTATAAATTCGAAAGTAACTCTGTCTGTTCGTATCTTTTTATGCCTGAACCACTTTACGGATTTGAATGAAATTTGTCAAGGAGATAGTTGATATCCTGGGGAAGGACATAGGCACAGTAATGCATTACACATAGGCATTATGTGTAATTGTAGGTAGAGTAGGATATGTACGTAGGTTAGGGTAGGTAGGGCAGGTAGGTTGGTAGGTAGGTAGGTAGTTAGGGTAGTAGGTAGAGTAGGGCACGTAGGTAAGGGTAGGTAGGGCAGGTAGGGTAGGGTAGGTAGAGCAGGTAGGTTGGTAGGTAGGTAGACTAGAGTAGAAAGGTAGGTAGGGTAGGTAGGTAGGTAGGCAGCCAGTTGACGGGAGCGAAGCTAGATAAGTATCACGGTTCATGAGATACAGCATGGTGACAGACAGATAGACAGACAGACAGAGGGACAGTGGAGTCTTAGTTATACGGTCCCTTTTTACCCTTTGGGTACGGTACCCTAAAACTGTTAGAAGTAGAGTAGGTTCTTGACTTCTAAGAAATTACAGAAAGAGATAGTTTCAAAAAGAAATGTAACCCTTTCACAATTTCGCTGATAAACTTACGAGGAACGTGTCAATAGAACAAGGCTATACGATACTTTATGCAATCGAATGCAACATTATATGTTATTGTTGTGTTAATTTGTAACATTCTTATTGCACTTTTTGTGCAATGTTACTGATAAAACTTTTAATTGAAGTTGTTATTTGCTATCGTGTACATATTTTACGAGTATCGCTGTCTTCACAAATTAGCATACATCAATGAACTTCAATGAGGTTGAGGATGATGAGGAACTCGTGACTAAATAACAACAGGTGCACGGGTCGATCTTCAAGATTAAGCAACGCTTGACTAGGTCGGTCCGTGGATGGGTGACCATATTAACATACCGAGATTCCTCCGTGCCTCGGAAAGCACGTTAAGCCGTTGGTCCCGGCTGACATTTGAAGATCTTTGACTGTCGTTACGGGTAGTCAGAAGCTTGAGATCTCACACTAGTCTAGCCAAGTGGTATCGTGTTACCCAGTTACTGGGTTGTGGAGGTCAGACAGGCATTCGCTCCATGTAAAACACTGGTAATCAGCAGAATCCGCTTAGATTGCAGGCTGACTCTAACATAATTGGGAAAAGGCTAGGCAGATTGAATGAACTTCAATGAAGAACCTACATACTTCGTACTGGCGCCTTCGTACCCGTTGTCCATGCCGCATGAGCAGTGCATTTTTTTCTGGGGTAAAATGTAGCCTATAACACTCATAGATAATGTAGCTCTCTACATAATAGACATTGATAACATTTCAGTAGATAAGATTAGTACTTCCGTAGATTACAATATTAGTTTAGAAGTTAATAAGATAGGGACCTTCTCGATGGTCGACTGGTCGAAAGTGCTAGGTACTATCGGATCAGGCAATTTTTTATTGGATTTTTCGGTTGATAGCAATAGGCTCGTACTTCCGGGGTCGTCTGGTCGTTTGGTCCCTGGGGTGGTCACGGCGTACAGTGTGTTCTGGTGCGCCGATGTGATGGGGGTTGTCCCCCGAAGAGGGTCCGGTGACGGACAGCCGCGGCGGGTTCGCGGTGAGTGCTAACGCTTGCTCGTGTTGCCGCCATAAGCAGCACAGGAGGACACCGTGAGTTTTAGTGGGTTGGAGTCCCCCATAACTGCACTATCTCCCCGTGGTAGTGCAGTTAACATTTATCAACGCAAAAAAAGGCTCGTACTTCTTAACAGGCTATTGTTCAGCTGTGACTTATTTTTGAATATCATTGCTTGACGACGAATCATCGAGAAGGTAAGTATAAAGCCGTGGATTTCACAATTCTCGACAATTTGAGCAAATACTCACATTTCCAAACACCGAAACGATAGCCAGTCCATCTCTCTTGCCCAAAGCTTCGAACACCGTCAGATCAGATCTAACGTGGACGAAATGCAGCTCCATGGGGTATCTGAAACATTCATTGGTGCCATCGAACAGTAGCTTCTCAATAAGACACTTTCGAGTAGGGGCCGGTACTACGAATAGCCAACGCGCAACGCTAAAACGATTCCATTGTGAAAAAGGGATAGTTCTATTCGCCCTGTATAGGGTTGCCATCCGTCCGGCAGGCTTGTTCCATATCGATATACGAAACCAAACATATTATAGTCACAACGTCGATATATTCTATCAAAATGTACGAGGTCTACGAACTAAACTGGATGAATTCCGAACCAGTATTGAGTCATTTGATTTTGATTTATGTGCAATAACGGAATCTGGATGCAATAATTCCATAGAAGATTCTGAAATAATCCCACCGGGATATCAAATAATACGTTGCGATCGAGCGGATGGTCGGAAACAGGGAGGAGCGTTTCTAGTGGCCACACACCGATATGAGCTGCGACAAGTACAAATCGCAGACGCGTCGATAGACACCTGCGTTTTTGAAATGGTTAGTGCAACGGTTTATTTTAAAAATAGATTTTTGTTTTTATGTTGTGTGGTTTACATACCTCCAGGGAGTTCTGAGAATGACTACTTGACATTATTTAGGTTAATAGAAAAATTATGCGATAGATATAGAGAAATAATTGTTATTGGTGATTTTAATTTGTATTCGTGTCCTGTAAATGTAAAAAATTATTATGAATGTTTTATGTCCTATTGCGAGTTCACTCAAAGCAACACAGTACCCAACCATCTGGGTCGTCAGTTGGATTTGGTTCTGAGCACAGGTTTTGGCGGGGAGATATCGGTGGTGGCGGCCGAAGACGCGCTCGTGCTCGTCGACGCGCACCACCCGCCGCTCGCGCTCAGCGTGCCCTGTGCACGCGCGCCCCCCGCACCCACGGTGTCCGCCCCGCCTATGCCTTCTGCCGAAGACGGTAGTCCCGCAGCACGTAGTGTTAGGCCGCAGTGGAACTTTTATCGGGCTGACTACGAGACATTATATTCTTTGCTGACTTCCACTGATTGGAGTATGATTTATGACACGCATGATTTGGAGGATATGTTGAATATTTTTTATGATACACTATGTGATATTTTAGATAGATGTGTACCCCGCAAAAAGACTAAACTTGAAAATTCTCGATACGTTTATCCCGAATGGTACACTGCAGATATAATAAGAGATATTAAGAATAAAGCTAGACTTCATAAAACTTTCAAGAGAACAAAGCTGGATAGTGATTATTCAGAATTTTCAAAGTGCAGAGCTCGTATTAAAAAATCAATAGATATTGCGCACAAAGAACACAAGTTTAAAATTCAAAGTCAATTCTCAAAAGATCCCAAATCATTCTGGCAGTATATTAGGTCCAAAAGAAGCAGGTTAAACAGACAAACTATCATAAAGGATGGTCAACATCTTTCGGATGAGGAGTGTGCTAGACAATTTGCGTCATTTTTTGAGTCGGTATACAATAAGGAGCGGCCACGGCTGGAAGCGCGGGCGGCGGCGGCGGAGGCGGAGGCGAACAGTGCGCGAGTGCACATTGAGACCCTCAGTCTTCAAGACGTAAGGGAAGCGCTCATAAACCTCAAACCAAAGCGCTCATCTGGCCCCGATGGCATACCAGCTTTTCTGTTCCGAGACTGTGGCAGGGTGCTGGCTGAACCCCTGCATCATATCTTTAATACTTGTTTAAAACAAGCAACGTTTCCGCCGAGGTGGAAAATCACTCGAGTGATTCCAGTTCCTAAGGGTAAGTCAGGTTCGGATGTCAGTGGCTACAGACCGGTGGCAGTGTTGTCGACACCTGCAAAAGTGTTTGAGTCTGCCGTCCAGCGCTGCGTGCAAGGTCAAGTGTGCGCACAGCTATCAGACGCGCAGCACGGGTTCCGTCCGGCGCGCAGCACTGCCACTAATCTGCTTAACTTCATGGCACGGGTGGTGCCGGCAGTCGATGCTGGTGTGCAGGTAGACGCAACTTATTTTGATTTTAGGAAAGCGTTTGATACTGTCGACAATGATGTACTGCTAATGAAACTGGCAAAAATTGGCTGTACATCGCACCTCTTACGGTTCTTCGCCAGCTACTTGAAAGACCGACAGCAGTACGTTGACTACAACGGGTTCGAATCCGAGCCATACTACACCAGATCCGGCGTGAGCCAGGGCAGCAATTTGGGTCCTCTCGAATTTATTTTAATGATAAATGACTTACCAGACGTAGTCAAACATAGTTTATGTTTATTGTTTGCCGATGACCTCAAATTGCTGCTCGAGGTCAAGAGTTTGTCGGACTGTGAGAGATTGCAGGAAGACATAGATAGAGTGGTAGCGTGGAGCCATAAAAATAAACTCTATTTCAACACAGCGAAATGCTCAGTCATGTCATTTACGCGCGCGAAGACTGCCTTAGACTACGAATACAAAGTAGAGGAAGCGCCACTGCAGCGTGTGTCTCAGGTGCGAGATCTAGGAGTACTGCTTACCCCGGATCTCACTTTCCTGGATCATATAGTTAAGATTTGCAAGAAAGCATACAGAAACCTGGGTTTCGTGCTGAGGCAGTCACAAGGATTCACAAATATTACCACGCTCAGGGTGCTGTATGACGCTTTGGTAAGGAGTCACTTGGAGCACAGTGCGGTGATTTGGGCTCCTCATGAAGCGAAATATAATGTCATGCTGGAGCGAGTACAAAATAAATTTACAAGACACTTGTATTTCAAACTTTATGGAGTTTACCCATTTTACCCGCTAATGTATCCTACACTGTTTGTACTCGGAATGGTGGGGTACAACGAACTCAGAGTGCGCCGGGAATTTACACTCGCGGCGTATGCACTAAAGCTCCTGCGTGGAGTAGTACATAACCCGGGTGTGCTGCGTCACCTGAAGCTGTGCGTGCCAGATCGGTACGTGTGGAGGCGGCGTCGGCCGCCACTGCTGGCCGTGCCTGCTGCTAGAACGAATCTATTAGCGAAAACACCTCTCACCCGGACAATCTGTGTGCTCAACGAATTGCATGAGAGGCTAGACATATTTTCGTGCAATTTGAGTGAATTCGCAAGAGTTTTGTTAAATTTTGTTAGTTAATTAAAATTTAGATGAGTAACGTTTAATTTTATATTAGTTTAGAAGATATTAATAGTGTTAGAAGTTTAGGTTTATATAATTATTATAGGTACATTTATTTAAGAACTGATTGTAGATTTAAGATTTTAACCACTCTATTGTATTGGGTTCAACCTGTAAGATAGTGTGTGTAAGTTAAAATAAACAAATAAATAAATAAATAAATAAATAAATATCTTTTGCAAGAGCAAAACGATAGCGATCAAACGCTTTATGTCATAAAAGTCGGAATTACCTGCAGTGTAGGTATGGTAGGTCCTACAAAATCGTTTGCTAATGGCTCGCTGTTTGTCAAAGGCACCTATTTAAAAAAAAAAAACCGCCAACAACTTCAAAACTTCTGTATGGAAGAGCAATTATTGTGCAATAATCGCTATCGTTTTGCTCTCGCAAAAGATACGGCATAAGCCTGCCGGTTTCCCCGGATTTGTCCTAGTTTAGAAGGCGTCCGGGGAGCGTCCGGGCGGGTTTTTATTTGTAGTCCGGGTTTTAAAGTCTTCAAAAGCCTTCTTTGTAAATCATCAACGGCAATTTTTCACCGATTTCTCAGTCAAGTGACGACCGATTTTGTTTTTTTTTTTTAAATTTAGGATCCCGAATAGGTCCCATTTAAATTTGGTGAAGATCTGATGACGAAATTCGGAGATATTCAACGGAACTCATAAAAAATTACGGCAAATCATCCGGGATTGCATGTCTGTTTATTCCCCGCGTCAAGAGTGTTTTATCAATCCGGGATAAAAAGTAGCCTATGCGCTATTCCTGACTTTAATCCAAATATTCTTCTTATAGATCCGTTTAGCTGTTCTGGCGTGATTGAGTGACAAACATACACCCAAACTTGCGCGTTTATAATAGATATTGACCACTAACTCGGTGCCACAAAAAAAAAAAAAAAAAACGAATTTGATATTATTTTTCTTCTAATTAGATGTCGGTTGTATTTTTTTTGTAAAAAGAATATATGTTAAAACAAAAATTACTTTAAAAAAATTATGAAAAATATCTGTTTGAGTTCCGGGTTGTAAGCTCCAAAATGCGGGGTTTTCGCGCTCCTTGTCCTAGTTGGCAAATTTCTCTATCTCACACCAGAATCATGATGGTTTTAAGACGTCATAGTACCCGTACGCAAAATACGCGCTTAGACGTGGAGTTGCGGACACCAGCCCGTCTTAACCTAACCTAAGACGTCATAGTAGGACCAGACGTGAAAACACATACAGATCAGATGGACTTGGACATGCATTTTCGCCAAATCTGTCTCCGGATCTGACACAAGCGGACGAAATAGAAGAGGCGGACACTGTATAATAGACTACTCAAAAGTATCGGTAATTGAAAGACCCGTGAAAAACCAGTTTTAATTAATTTGCTAAAAATATCTCAGCATTGGATGCAGTACATGGAGAATGTGATACCCACATAAGTGATATAAAACTTGAAGCCAACTCACTTGATGCCATTGATGGCGTGTTCAGAAAGCCAGTGGAAGTGTAGCTGCTCGAGTCGATACACGTACTTGAGAGGTCCTCCTGTGAGGACCGGATGTATGGCCTCGTCGCCCTCCGTACTGAATTGTACTGCAAAGAAACATACACGGATAAAAGAAAATGTAAATGAAGAGAAATTAGATACCTTTTCTCGATTTATATCAATCAGCCTTTAATATGACCACGGCTCGGACAAAGGCTTCCTCTTTGAAACAGGGGTCGGCCGTAACCCAAAACATCTTAGAAACTTTGATTCTGTGATATGCTGTTTTCTACCGATATTATCCTTTCCTTTTGAGAGCGACGGAGATTAAATAATTTATCTACTAAAGTTTAAAGTGTCTACCTGAGTTCGAACCTCCGATCCACAAGTCGTGGCCCTTTCCACAGTGTGTATTCAGAAAAGAGTGGGATTCCCTGCCGAAGTCTGTATTGCCTAATAGCTACAACCTGGGAGTCTTTAAGTCAAGAGTGAATAGGTTTCTTCTAGGCAGACGTGCTTCATCGTCGCCACATCATCGCTTACCATCAGGTGAGATAGTGGTCAAGCGCAAGTCTATTACTAATAAAAAAATGTCGAGTGCCGTAATTACCGAAACAATTTGTGTGCCGTGAAACCATTGTATCTCGCGTGGATCCACGTTTAAGCTACTCAAGGGTTTAAACGTAACTTGAGCCCTTTACAGGAACAACTTACTGGTATGTCCATTATTGATCCCAGACACCAGCACCTTGTGATACCCCGTGAACCGCAGCGGTCCATACTTGATGAACTGCCTCGTGAAGTCATGGATGACGTCACTGGTCTTGATGTCGATCGGCGACTGCCTCTTGCCACCTTTCTGGCAGTGGCGGCCTGGCCACTTGGCTTCGTCTAGAAGAGAATGAGTTTTTGGCAGAGCATGTGACATCAAAGAGTTACTACAACATTCTTTCGATTGGGAACATTTACCAATCTTCAGCTTTGAAAAGGGCTGTACAGGATGTTTTATGACAAAAATCTGTAGTTTGAAGAACTAGCACTTTTACTAGGAACTAATTCCTTGGGTAACTTGACAGAATTTGGCCACAGTACCTATAAATATGGACGAAAAGTACGCGACAACCGCTTAGGGGTCTCGTCGATGCGCATGTTTGTGTGAGTGTGCCGTTTCGAGCGTTTGTAGGTAGTTTCCATACTGTTCGTCCATATTTATACTGTGATTTGGCTTAGCTGCTCCTGCACAATCTGCGATCTCTAATCGGTCAATAAAGGTGACGCGACGGCGATCGTTTTGGGCAACGATCTCGGTGGTATACAAAGCACTAAATCTTGAAAGCAAAATCCGGCACGGTTTAACGTCACGGCGCTAGTGTGGTGGACAAGTTTAATTTGTAGCGGCACCGACGCCGCCACTTACGAACTAATGACACGACGTCACACAAATCCTGCATCGCGCAAGCAAAGTTTTCGGCGCGATTTGAACACATACAACAGTCCGACAGCAACCGTTGGGCAGTTGCCCGGATCAGTCACATCACCCGTCTGGTCGGAGGACCCTGTTCCACATACCCCCCGAAAATCTTTGTATTGCCGGTACATCGGCCTGTCACAATCCCGGGCCGAGTTCTAGCGGTCACGCCGATTTACTCGTATTGACGGCGGGCAGCCGGGATGATGGCGTTCGGGTGACAGGCAACTTGCGAAGGACAAGCGCCTATAGTGAATTTATGTGTCGCTAACTCGCTTCATCGGCCAGTCATCACGTTCTCGTTGACATCACGGTGAGGGTGGCGGTGGACAAACACACTAAGGGTCTAGTGACTAAGAGCCTGCTGCGACGATCTGACCTCCATCCTTTAAAAAAGCTGAAAGTTTTTCTGTGTATGTACCCAATACAGGGCAGAACGATCCCCGAATATGAAGTTTGAATCAACCGGTGGCTTTAAAAAGCCAACTAAAAAGACGTAAACAAGAAGAATATCATGCTGTGCAGTCGGAAGATACATATGCGCGAGCTGGCTGACCAAAACCAGATGTATCCTCGTACTGCACAGCATGATTTTCTTCTTGTTTTCGTCTTTTTAGTTGGATTTTTAAGCAGTCGGGTTTTTTGTTATTTTTAAATATTTTTTATTTACAACTTTTTTGTATTTTTTGTTAGAATTAGTTTCATTTAAACATATAAGTATTATATTTTTTTTCATTTTGATACCCCACACGACGGGTTTCGAAAAAAAAAAAATTGGAACCCCATAACATGGCGCCCAAAAGCCGCCATTTTTCTATTTTGCAATTTCAATGTAGCCAGTGACACTCATAGGGTTAAGACGAATCGATTGACGTAAGAATCATCAAAATCGACCGCACGTTTGGTCTCTAGAACGCCATATAGGTACAAAAAACATACATACATACATAGACTGATAAACACATTACCGTCCTTCGGCAGTCGGGTTAGAACAAAATTTAATTAGTCTAAATTACCACAGGTACTGATATCGAAGACACGTACAGATTAAGTACAAAAAAAAAACACCAAAAAATCATATTTTGTCTCATAGGTATCACGAAAACTAATGAACATTACTGAATCCTATGTAGGATTTTTTTGAGCACAATTGAACTAGTTATAAACTTGCTCTAGCATAAATTGCATTAAACACAAAACTTTACGAGAATTAAGTTAAAAACTGATTTTTGGGCCCTTTGATAGTCCATTTTTTTTGTGCTGTTGTAGTATTTTCATGAAGTTTTCAGGCAATATTACTACTACCATAATGAACATAATTCCGATGAAAATACGCTTGCCATTAATTTTGAGAATATTCAAAAATATTTATAATTTTAACGTTTAAATACTCTTTTTTATTAAAAATCATTTTTGCGTGATAAATTGTGCAAGGCAGGTAGTACAAGTGAAGATCTGCACAAAAGGCAGACGCCGAGGAGAGAGCCGGCGGCGCACGAAGAAAACCGAAGACGTACGAGCGCGCGCCGACTAGACACATACAGTACCTAAGCTAGCAGCCACTATTGTATTTTTACACAGAGCTTCAGCTGTATTGTTGTTATTTCAGTTTCGTCATATTTTACGAAACTGAAAGACTGTAAATTTAATTAATCGAACTCCGTTCCAACTGGGTGTCCATAAGACACTACTCATGATTTTTTCATTAAAAATTTCCTTCTTTTTAACCGACTTTCCAAAAAAGAGGAGGTTATCAATTCGAGAACTTTTTACTGGGTGAACCGATTTCGATGATTCTTTTTTTATTTGAAAGATGGTGCTTGTCATGTGGTCCCATTTAAATTTCATCAAGATCTGATGAAGAACTTTGGAGATATACATCAGAACTCTTCAATAAATGACTGCAAATCACTCGGGATAGCTGCAATCGCATGTCTGTTTATTTTTTTTACCATTACATAACATATCATCATACTGGTACGCTCTAAAGAGGGTACGCAAGTGTGAACAGTTAACCCTGGTATACTCTCATTCCACCGGTTTTGTTTAAGTTTCATGTTATTGGGATAATCAATTCTGGCTTCACTTTGGGCATTATAGGTACCTAGTCTATAGAACTGGTCCATTATGTACCATAACTAAAAAGTGAAAAATAAAAAATAAACTTTTACAAGAAATACAACCGACTTCCAAATAAAACACTACAAAGTGAAAAATAAATTCAATTTTGGAAGTCGGTGTCAAAAAACGAAGAAACGAAAACAGGAACACCGGCTTCCGAAATTGAATTTTCATTTATATGCCTCTGTTGACAGCGCAATTTTGAGCATTTTTTGAGGGTTCTAGTGCTTCTAAAGATAATGTATCATCAAAAAGGAAAACATAGGAGCATAGAATATATCTTTGATTTTCAGTTCACAGAATATTTTATTTTTTTTCCAATATTGGAGGAGGAAATAGGCGAGAGGCAAACCTCGAATTATGACTTTATACTTAGGATTTTCAGTTGGCGCTATCTGGGCAGATTTCCTCACTGAGAGCACCAAACTTGCTTCAATAGGTGAAACGTTGGTGCACTACTTTGATGAACCTTAGCCTAACTCTTCGGGGAACACAGGCGAGATTTAATGTGTTATTCAATCGACTAACGACCAGAAAAACATTCAAGACGAAGAAACTCGGACCCTTACCGTCATAACTCCATTCTGGATCATAGTTTATGATGGTTTTCACCTCTTTTATCTGTTCTGTGGTTTTCACAGTAGTGGACGGTGTCGTGGTCTCTTCTGAGTCCATAGTAGTAATTGCTGCTGCCGCGATATCTGAACAAGAAGGAAAGAAAGGTAAATGTTTATTTATGACGCAAGCAAATGTTACAGCTGAGCATATTAAGGTGCAGATACCCTTGAGTAGCTGATTTTAAAAGGAGAATCACGTCTAAACGGCTATTCGTAATTTTTTGGGAAGATATAAGTTACATCAGATCAGTTTCTTAATAATTTGATCCAAGAAAATTTTGAGTTTTATTCGTATAACATAGTGTATTTAATTTGTAAAGTTATGTCTAAAACGGACAAAAGAACGACAATCGCACAAAAACCGCTGGGCGTATTTTCTATGACTTCAATAAAAGCCTTAGATCGAAATGTAGACAGTTAAATTGCCTTTGAGATGGTGTCGATTTCATTAAAATACGCCCAGCGGGTTTTGGTGCGATTGTCGTTCTTTTGTCTGTGTTAGACATAACTTTAAAAATTAATTACACTATATTTATACAAATAAAACTCAAAATTTTCTAAGATAAAATTATTAACAGAATTGTCATAAATAACATAATTTTTTTCAAAAAGTTTCGACCAGCCGTTTAGACGTAATCTATATATGTATATAAAAGATAAATTATGTATGTATAATCCTTAAAGACTCCGAAACGACTGGACCGATATTAATGAAATTTTAAGAGAATCTGTAGATTGATCCAGCGGATAATCCTGTGCAGTTTGGTGGCGATCGGAGCATATATTTTTGAACTTTGGTCGCAGGCCAAGACGCGGGCACAAGCTATACTTCATAAAAGATAGCTTGATCTCTGCGACAGTTGTCAGTATCAATACAGTAACAATAGCGCGTGCCAGGCTAACAATAACGTATACGTCAGTTTGACATATGTCGCAGAGATCAAGCTATCTTATAAGAAGTATAGTTCTCATATAAAATCAGCTACTGAGGGGTATCTGCGCCTTACGATTCCCAGGCCGGGGATAGTGTTATTGGGTTTTTCCTTCTGGAATTTCTTAGGAGCCACTCGGTGTCTGGATTTGTGCCCAGTTGATGGTATTAGGTTGGATCCCTATTACATAGGACTTAAACAAACTTTGGCAATGTGGGTATACTATAGCACAGATAATATAATATTATCATACATATGCCTCATCCCATACAAAGAAACCGTGCCGACGTAACTAGCGTTTTTCGCCTGATTATACTGATTATTTTTATAGGTGCATCGATTGCGTTTGGTTCCGTTCCACGGCTATAGATGGTGTTAGCAGCGACTTGCAACTAAAAAGGTTTACTCAGTTCGTGATTTTTTTTAATTTAAATACAGTGACGATTTGTTTTATTATTGTGTTTTTTTTTTGCATGCTTTTACAGTTTCTTTGTACCAAAATGTGTTACAATATTAATTTAAAAAAAATCATCAAGTGGCATGCCTCAGATATTTAAAACCGCGACATCTATTGGAATCAAATTTAAATGATTCGTTCAAAAAATCTTTGAGTGTGAATAAGTGTCTTTGAAAGTGTGTGTGTGAGTCCAATATTTCATAATATTGTGCTTAAACAACATACAATGTTTATGATCAATTCTAGAAAATGTTAATTTTACACAAAATTCAATAATAGACCGATGTATATCACGCCATCTAGTGACATTTATTTGAACCAAATTTTCTGCATGCAACCTACTTTATGGCAACGATTTTCGTCATAATTTGACCGTTTAAAACAACATAACAAATCAACCAACGTTGATAGTGATCCAAACCAAGAGAGAAATAGTCGCCTTCCACCTAAGCTATTTTTTTATTATTTTAACTCAAATATAGTTAACTAGTGGATTTAACTGTGACGTGTTTCTCTCCAATCAACTAACGGCGAATCAGTAACGACCCGTATTGGGGTGATGTGTGTGTGTGAAATAAAAGCTATTAAAATAATTTAACATTAACATAATTTTAGCTGAAAGCACTATTCACAGCAGTTTTGGAGATAGACCTTTTTTTTTGTTCCGGGGTGGAAATTCCTCATTTGATGTCATCCGCCCTGGGGAGGGCGGAGTGGTCGATCAGACTCGTACTGCCCAAAAAACACCCCAGTGTTCCATCTCACACCTACGCTGGGGGTCGCGGGAACAACGATACTTCCGCAACCCCCGGCTAGTGCCGGCCCGCCTCTGTGGTCCTCGATCTCAGGTTGGGGGGGGGGGGGGGAAATCCCTCCGCGACCTCTAAGAGGGGCGCGCGTGGAACACTACGCGCCGTCGCCTCGGGTACTGATGTATAAACGGACGTCCCCGAGTCCGTCGCCCCTGGACCCATTTAGGCGGGCTGAAAGAGGGCGTTGTCCGCCCTACACCGACGCCCGGCGCGTCTGCTGCGGATCGGGTGATAGACCTGCTCCAAGCGTCGCCATATTGACCGACGCTATGGTTTTTGCATCCAGTGAACTCCCACGGCCCTCAACCTTACTTTCTTTTCTTTTGCGTGTTTAAATTAAGCCTGTTGTGTGTAAGGCCTCCCAAAAGGGGGGCCTATGAACTGGCTCATGGGTTTATTTTTGAGTCTTCCAGAGTACAGACAACAAATTACCTATTTGTTTGTTATCTGTACTTTAACTTCTTTATTCTTGTGGTCCCAAAATACACTCAAAAATAATATTGTATTTATAGGTTGACCGCAGTCCCGGTCCCAATAGCCCCACGATCCATATTGCAAGCCTGTAACTGGCCCACTGCAGGGCAAAGGCCTCTTCTCATACAAAAAAGGCACAAGCATTAATCGCCACGCACTGGTTCAATGCGTGTTGACGTTTTCAAACTTATATTAATTGTAAGTCCAAGTTTCCTCATGAAGTTTTCCTTTACCGTTGTCATCATCATCATCATCATCATCCGACTTTTAATGTTCACCCTGCTAGGACACAGGCACACAGAGAGGATTCTCTGTAAGAGAAGGAATATGCCTTAAGGTTGCACTAGTCGATCATTCTTCCATACAAACGTAGTCTAGAGATTACTCCACTGTTTGGCGATATACGTTCAAAATAAAAAATGTTATCAATTTGCATAATTATTTAGCCCTGTATGGAAACAAAAAAGTAAACAAAAAATATATTTGAAAGTTATGAGCGTCGAAACATCCATATTTCAACACTAATTTTAACGCATCTTTGGGCGGAAATAAATACCATAAGAAGAACAAAAATTGCAAACAATCACCATACGGGGATAGATTAGTAGTTCAACAAAGCAAATAATTTATTTTTGAAATATACATTTGGCCTTTTTTATGATATCCATACTCCTAAAGGTCTGTTTATAAAATTTCGCTCGCTCGTTTCGTCCTAAATCATCATCCATTTCGCTACAAAGTTATAAAAGTGCTAATTCATATGCGCACTAGCTTCTTACTGCTCATCACAGCATCTATCTCTTTCGCACGTGTTGTCGGTAAGATAGCATGCATTTTAACCCCACGCACAAAATAGTTCGTGCCGTCGACAAGGGCAACCATAATCCATCACGCGAGCCCAGTGCGGGTTGGCGAATGTCACATGTTTTCGAATTTTTGGGTTCTAGGATATGCGGACGGTTTCCTCACGATGTCTTCCTTCAAGGTTTTAAGAGTAGTGGTGGCCCAGTGGTACCGGCCCCGACTTACGTGTCATAGATCGTGGGTTTGAACCCAGGCAGGCGCTTTATTTGTGTAAATTCCGTTAATTAATTTATTTATATTAAAAAATTATAACATCTTTACAGATTGCTTCAATATGATGCTACAAGTCACAAACAGACAAAATTACATAAACTAGCAGCAAAATTGCACACAATAAAATAATATTAAGTATTCATACATCAATAAATTAAATTAACCATGACAAAGTCCATAGCTCCAGGCCTCTTTCAATAATTATTTGAGCCCTTTGGAGAAATCTCCGCAGGCTTTGCCCAAATATGGCTTCCGACACTGTAATAACGTTAATAATACGCGCAGCTCGTGAGATAGGGGCAGACTTGAGGAACTTCATGTCAGCGATGTCCAAAATACTCTTACAAAGTACATATGAATTGAAAAGTCACATTGGTACTTGCCAGGATTTGAACCCACGACTTTATACACGAGAGTGCACGCACGACTACAAGAAGCACTTACCTAATGCCGATTGTTATTCCACGGTCCAAAAGAATGCCAGGTACTTATAAACAGTTGAACTTGTAAACAATAAGACACGGTACGCACACGATTGTCAGCCATTGAGTTATTGTAAATATTCTAATCAACAATTTGGGTAGAGTGTAATGTTTTGTGGACCATCTCCACGTTCATTGTGCGTAATTACTACTAAGTACCTTGTGGAATGCCGTGCTAGGAGCTGTGTTAGGACGTACCCAGAATTTGTTCAGGGGTGGGGCAAAAGTAAGAAAACTCTGTAAGTAGTGTAAGGGGGTAGACAGGGTGATCAGCAGTTAAACATAGAAATGACTTTATATTTTATATATTTAGTAAGAATTTACAATACGCCCGCCTTTGGGCGGCTTCAATCCAATTCTGTCACATTCAAACTTAACAAAAAACATCTACAGCTATTCTCTGTTCGAAATTCATACATCTTTCAAGTAATAAATATTGCCAGTGTTTTAATAGGCAAATAGGTTACCTTCTCAAGTGGTAAAGTCCTTACAGTAGTAAGAATTTATGTGGCGGACTAAGTCTAGTTCGGGGGTCTAGGGTGACAAGGATTCGATTCAGGGATCCGTTTGCAAAAAATTAAGCTTAAAATAGCAAATTTTCATAGATTCAAGTGTCCCCCCTCCCCTGCCAGCTAAAGGGTTGCTTTTGGATATGTGGAAAATTTATAGCAGTAGTATATATGTATTACGAAATTAAAAGGAAAGCTGTCACAGCTAAGTAGGCTTTACAAGTTTATGAGAAATAGTCGACCAACTTATAAAATGTACTTGGAAAAGTAAACATTTTGTATATTGACGTATCAGTAACTCGATAACCCCTTGAGTGCAATTGGGGATTTATTTTCATTGGATCCCACTTTTGAATCCCACTTTAATATTTTTGGCGTTGGATCCCACAAAATATTATTAAGTATTTCCGTTGGATACCAAATTTAAAAAATGCTAGAGAAAATAATTACGTTTTACTATCGTTGAATCCCAAAAACTATTTCCGTTGGATCGTAAATGCATAAAAAAATCTGAATGCGGGTACTTTCAACAACAAAATTGTTTATAATACAATGAGATTATATTTTATCAACCGACTTCAAAAAAGGAGCAGTTTCTAATTTAGTCGTTTTTAATGTATTTTATCCGACTACTCAAAGATGCCTGGACCGATTTCAAATATTCTTCTTTTGTTTAAAAGGCACGTACGTCCTACGTCCTTCCCAGCAGGTCCCATCGTCATCAGGTCAAGATCTAATGATGGGATCAAAGAGAAATCGAGGGTACCCCTAAAATATTATAGACATACATATAGCGATTTTGGAATTTTCATCAATAATGCAATCATTTTCACTCAGAAAGTATTATTTGGTAAAGTGAAACTGATGAAGAAGACCACAGATAGCCACTGGAACTCCTTAATGCTAAGTATGTCACGGATATAAGAAATATCTTGAATAGTTAACGGACTATGATGAAGTGAATACATACATTAAATGAATGATACTGATGAAAATGGTACCATGGAACTGATCTGATGATGAAGCTAGGAGGTAGGCACTGGAACTCCGTAATAAAACAATGTCTCCTGGTCGTTTTTGGGCTTATTGGAATCGTCATGAGAAGTACTTTGGCTACAAATGACTTTCATGGTAATTGGAGGTACCTACCAAAACTAAGAAGAGATAAAAAATAAAAACTTTTATAATAAAAATCAAACCGATTTCCAAAACAAATCACTACAAAGCGAAAAATTACTTTATTTTCCGAAGTCGGTGTCGAAACACGGAAATCGATAGGTACCAAAGGCACTTGTTTTGGGAGTCTCGGTTTGATTTTTTGTTAAAAAGTTTTATTGACTGACCACATTACAGTCCACATTTTGCCTACATACACGATATCCAAAATGAAGCACCTGGCACAGCGCTGGGATACTGACGAAATGCATTCGGAGTCGAATGCGCCCGTCGTGTGTGGGCTCGGTCGGTCACCAGAATCGGACCCCTTTTCGACCGAAGCCACCAATACATCCGCGGCCGTCAATCCGGTCTCCGTAGCGTCTCGCCAGAACCCCACTATTAGCACTGAACCTTCTAAATCAAGTTCTAGATCTGGTGTGTCACGTTCTTGACGGTCATCAGCAACTATCAAGGCAAGTACGTTGACCGCAGAGGCAGTTTTAGCTAGGAGATAGCTGGAAAGGGAACAGCAACTGCTGCTACGTGAACAGCAAGCCTTTCTGCAGACTCCATCATCTCCTGCTTACGTCAGTTTATGGCCCGTCCAGGTGTTCCAAGAAAAATCCTGTCAGATAACGGCACCGCTTTTATTGAGGCAAACCGTCAGTTATCTTTTTTTTTATTATTATTGATTGGCTCGCTCTTGACCACTATCTCACCTGATGGTAAGCGATGATGTGGTCGACGGTGTAACACGCTTGCCTAGAAGAAACCTATTCACTCTTGACTTAAAAACCCCGAGGTTGTAGCTATCGGGAAACACAGACTCCGGCAGGGAATTCTCTAACTGAATTACACGGATCTTCGGTAGGGGCAGTTGTCCAATCATTATTTTTAATTGAACAATTGCTCCTACCGAAGACCCGTAGTCCAACAAGTTAGACATTATAGTTGGTCCACGACCCCTAAACGGATAAATCGATGTAGCTAGGTTCCATTTTTAGAAAACTTCGTTTTCTATAATATTTTTTTTTTTACCTATGTCTTTGTACATACATACATAAACTCACGCCTTTTTCCCATGGGGGTAGGCAGAAACTACAGAACGCCACCTGCTACGATTCTTTCTAGGGCATCCCCTCCCGGCGTTTCCATTCAAGTCTGCCTTGTAAATACCTTTCGTTAGTCGCCTTTCATTCATCCTCTCAACATGGCCAAACCATCTTAACATACTCTTTTCAATTTTAGTCACTACATCTTCTTTTAAACCACAACGTTGTCTTATTACCTCATTCCTCAATCTATCAGTTAAAGTTACACCACACATACGCCGCAAGGAGCGCATTTCTCTTGCATTAATCCTACTTTCATGTCTTTTTTGCCATACCCGACCTTCACTTCCATACATAAGTGTAGCCACCAGCACGCTGTTGTGAACGGCGAGTCGAGCTTCCGGAGACATCGACTTGCTGGTCACAACTGTATGTATAGCACTATTCACTTTATTCCCTGCATTCACTCTCCTTTCCACATCCTCTTCAATCTTTCCATCCCTTGTGAACATACTTCCCAGATATACAAACTCTTTGTGTGCAAATAAAGTATGAATTCATTCATGTTTCATTGTTCTGTCTTTCATTCATTCAATCATTTAATAGTCGGTGTGCCGAACACACGCTGCTTAATGTTTGATAAAGGTAAATCACTTTTCTTCTGAAAAGTACACATGTTGTTATACCTAAAAATGGGATCTAAAACTGGGATCCAACGAAAATAAATCCAATTGGGAACTTCGGTTCCCAGAAACATCATTGTTTATGAACGTTAGTAATGTTACCTATTTATTTTGGTGAATGCAGCTGTACATACGGAACCCTCTGTGTACGAGTGAGACTCACACTTGACCGGTTTTTTTAATCATATTGCAGGCACGGAGAAGTGTGTGATTGGCTTAGTATTATTTTATAATTATGGAGACGTAGTGTGGAAAAGTTACTGTCGAATTTCTGCCACTGGGTGACCACTACTACTACCTATTAAAATGCGAAAATATGTTTGCAGATTTTTCTATTGCCTTTGTTTCATGATTTTGTACATACAGATAGTTCATAGCCTGGAGAGTGCCATAAATGCCATTTCTCCGACATAAACCAAGGAAAACCTGGTCGATTAAGACATCACATTCGAATCTGATCCGAAAACAACCGATGCAAAAAAAAAAATATATAAATGTACAAAAGCTCAAGTACATACCAAATAACGGTAAAAAGACTACAATCCTTAACATATTGGCACTGAAGAACACTGGGACACTACTCTTGATCACGATATAATGATGAATGAGATGCACCCAGCCTCGCCACTGAATTGAAAACTGAAAAGTTATTGTTTTCAAAACAAATCAAAGACACTCTTCATTGTTAGTTGTGCTGAAAAAAATTCACGGGATACACGATTCATTTCCTATATTGTGAAAGAGAATATGAATGGACTTGAAACTTGATGCCGATAGAAATAAATATTATATATTAAAATTATGACATAATCTGGTTATACTTACTCTTCCCACTGCGGTCACTCAGGCCTCATGTCTTCTTACTGGGCTGCAATCAGATCAGCAGCCCATCGCGGATCCAACGCGAATTGGTGTCACCTCGTGGCACCTTTGTACGATGTTGTGCTTTTACTTTCTCGTTTTTGATCCAATAAAAATGTACCTTGTGTTTCAACAATTTGGACCACTAGCTTACTCCCACGGATTTGCTGCCGTGGCCTATCAAGTCTATCCCACAGGAACTGAGTATTTTTCTGGGATGAAAATTATAATAGCTTATGGCATTTAGGGATAGACTCTGGCTCTTATAACTACGCAGAACTCTTAATTGGTATCCCTAAAAAGTTTTGTATGTGATATGCTTTTATATCTGTCACTTTCGTGGTACTTAAGCTGTCAGATTGCTTACGTTGTTCATAGTTTTTCACAAATCTAATTAGAAAAAAGGGAAACTTATTGGAAGTGAATTGCGGAAGTAAATATTACATGTTATGTCAATTTTAAGATGTGAAGGAACAACACGATGTCATTTTTAGCCAAAAACGATAATGTTTACAAGATATTACAATGTTGACGTATATGTCGATCTAATGACTTAGATATTTTGCCTTTTGATTTTTGCATATTAGATTATTTAACTGAGAACATTTTTTTCGAATACTCACGCACCTAGTCATGTTGTTTACAAGAAGATATTGTCAAATCACAACATTATGAACCAAAAAAACAAACTTTGTGGCAGTATCTAATCATAAACTGAGAAAACGGTCGCTCACATTGATAAAACTGCATCAAATCCACACAGCGTCGTACTAAAGAGACTTTTGTTTACCAGGAATGAATCAGAATATGAAACAAAATAGCCTATAAAAATCAAACAAAAATCAACTACCAAAACACTTTTTCGTAGTACCAGGCGGTGTAGCCTTCCCCAAATTGTCGCGTTCCCACATTTTTTGAATAATGCATAGTTATGATAGCCAAACTGTAGTATATTTTCTATAAGTGAAATCAGCTGCAGCAATAACAATCACAGGTCGGTTCTCAGTTGGTTGTGATCTTCAGTGTTTATGCGGCGTCTCTCCACAGACCATGATTCACGTTTCATCTTGCGCCACATTCCTTGGCACCTGTTCAAGTGAGGAACATGTCTGCGTCAGTGGATGGTTGACGTGTCTGAATACTGGACCAGGTAAGGGAGGATGATGATGATGATGATGATGGGGACTCCCTTTTCCGTACTTAGACTCTCATTCCGTCCATTGTGCATGGGGGGTTTTGGCTAACAAATCCAGCCTGGAGCTTGGCTGGCCCAAAAGCACAGAAAATTCCTGGAGGCTTCACAGTCCTTGCGGAGCGACCTCTTTGTTCAAAGTATGTCTTCATGTTGAGAAGCCACGGCCTCGCATTCCAGGATGACGTGGGTGACTGATTCCTCGGCGTCAAGGCAGCCCTTGCAAAGCTGGACCAGGTATGGGATTTAACTAAGAAAGAAATCCCTCCAAAACATCCAATAGGTATAGATCAAATAGTTTTTTCATAGATCAAGATGCCATCTTTATTATAAAATCCGGTCAATCCATCTCGTCGTGTCGTATCTTCATCTACACAAATAGATAATGCATGTCGTCCCCTCTCTGTTATTAGGTGTAATCGCCAGGAAATCTAGACTAGGTCTAGATTATCTCGACCAACGGATGCTTGACCAGATGAATAGATAGTTAGGTGCTACTCTTTTGTGCCCTGATTCTGATTGACAAAAATATTAGTTACTGGAATTAGGTCAACACTAAATCCATACTAATACTATCTATCCGTCTATCTGTTACCTTTCACGATTAAACCGCTTAACCGATTTTTCTTGACCTTTTTTCCACCACTACCACTATCTCACCTGATGGTAAGCGATGATGTGGTCGTAGGTGAAGACACTTGCCTATTAAGTAACCTATTCACTCGCGCTAGTAAACTGAAATTCTATCAACTGAAGCGTCTCCATTGCGAATGGAATAAGTGCGAGTCGGACTCGCGCACGAAGGGTTCCGTACCAATATCGCAAAAAACGGCAAAAAAACTCGTTTGTTGAATGAGCCTCTTAAATATTTTTTTTTTTTTTTTTTTTATATTTGTTGTTATAGCGGCAAAATAATACTTCATCTGTGAAAATTTCAACTGTCTAGCTATCACGGTTCATGAGATACCAAAGACCATATACTTCTTACAAAAAAAAAAAACCTTTAAAAGTACTACTCTTACTCAGTATTAATGAATTATTTTTTAAATACAATAAATTGATTAATTATAGGAACTGTAAAAATATTTAAACACATTTCAAAGTTTCATAGACTTTGAAACGTATTTAAATATATTTATTTATTCGTTCGTGTTGGTATAACATAAAAGAGAAAAAAAAATCTACCATTTCTACCAAACCCAATGATTAGTTGAGCTGGCAAGATGTCAGACAAGGACACATTACCAACGGGAACCCTCTCACCAGGACCGCTTTTGGTTAGCTACCGCTTATAAGGAAATAGCTAACCAAGGTATGGTGGTATGGTGTACTAGTAGTAAGAAATACGTATAAGGTCTTTGTGAGATACAGCCTGGTGACAGACAGACAGACAGACAGACAGACGGACCGCGGAGTCTTAGTAATATTTTTTCGTTTTTACGGAACCCTATAAAGTAAAAAAAAACCGGCTAAGTGCGAGTCGGACTCGCGCACGAAGGGTACCGTACCATTATCGCAAAAAAACGGCACAAAAATCACGTTGGTCGTATGGGAGCCCCACTTAAATATTTATTTTATTCTGTTTTCAGTATTTGTTGTTATAGCGGCAACAGATATACATCATCTGTGAAAATTTCAACTGTCTAGCTATCCCGGTTCATGAGATACAGCCTGGTGACAGACAGACAGACGGACCGCGAAGTCTTAGTAATAGGGTTCCGTTTTTACCCTTTGGGTACGGAACCCTAAAAAGTAAAAAAATATAGAATTGCCAAGCGTTATCGAAATAACTCGTGAGCATCAATTCTTTACATGATGGCATTTCGACCATCGCAGAAATAATGACTTTGTCTAGAGCCTCTTATCAACCTTTTTAGTACATACAAATAATGTGCTGAAATATATTTCAAGTTTCTAGGTTAAAAACCAGTAATAAAAGTAAATCCTTAGCAAATACCTCGGATTTAGGTTAAATATGGCATTTCTCGTAGACCTTCAGTTTCACTATCGTGGAGCCTAAATATTTGCATGAAATAACACATAAAAGTAGTTATGGACACGGATATATTAATCTCTAGACCTTGAGAAGTCTGTTCGTTGAGTATTTCTGTCTTTTCCATAAATATATGTGCCTTTCGTGGTCTCTAGATGGCAAGCGGCGAGATTTTTAAATGATTAAACAGTGCACCACTATCTGCCGAATGTCACAACAGAATTAGGCAAAAGAAGTTACTGCCAGGATTCCGTACAACAGAAACCGGCGACGCGGTAGGCCCAGTAGGAGATGACGTGACGAGATAGACTCCTATTGATTGACGAGATGAAGCAAGATACAGGCAAATATTGAAAGACGGAAAACAAATCAAGTGTTTTTACTGTGGGCATAGGTTATACAGACAGATGTTAGGTGAATTAAGTTCCATTATGTCCTGCCTAGTAGGCATTCAATAATTATGTAAACATGCAGTATAAACAAATTCAAGGTACGTATAAAGCAAACCTTACAAAATAAGAATTAGGTGCATGGTGACAGATTGTAGTAGGTACTAATTATTAAGAAAATCTTGGATCGTGTAGTGAAGCATTGTCATTTAAAAAAACCGGTTTAGTGCGAGTCGGACTTGCGCACGAAGGGTTCCGTACCATTATCGCAAAAAAACGGCAAAAGAATCGCGTTTTTTGTATGGGAGCCCCCCTTAAATATTAATTTTATACTGCTTTTAGTATTTGTTGTAATAGCGGCAACAGAAATACATCATCTGTGAAAATTTCACCTGTCTAGCTATCACGGTTCATGAGATACAGCCTGGTGACAGACAGACAGACAGACGGACCGCGGAGTCTTAGTAATAGGGTCCCGTTTTTACCCTTTGGGTACGGAACCGTAAAAAAAGCAATTTATATTCCAATAGTGGGAGTTCCTTGATGTTTAAAATGTCCGAAAAAACCAGGATTTTTCTTCTACTCAAGAAATCCTCTTCATGATTTTTTTGTGCAGTTTTTGTGTATAACATTATTCAAAATTAAAATCAAATAGTTTATTTCAAATAAACCTTAAAGTTCCGTTTGGTGCCGGACGTTAAGAATTTCACCATCCCATGTCTTCTCGTGGGTGTCGTAAAAGGCGACTAAGGGACAAACCAGAGAATGGGCAGCAGCGTTCTCTGTGCTCCTATAACAACCATACTGCGATCGCCAATCCGCCTGCCAAGCGTGGCGATTATGGCAAAACCTCCCCTATGAATAGCACAAATAAAAAATGGCCCCTAGTGCCCGGCAGCCCGCCTACCCTCGACTACGGTAGCGGTCGAGGTTACGGCATGGCAAGGGGTGCTCGATGCCCACATCGTCGTCGGGGGGGCTCGAATCGCTGTCGAGTCAACCATGAAGTATCTGGGATTGGTGCTCGACAGCCGGTGGGATTTCGGCCCCCACTTCCAGCGGTTGGCGCCCAAGTTGTTGGGCGCGGCTGGGGCGCTGTCAACACTGCTTCCCAATCTGGGGGGCCCGAGCGTTGCCTGTAGGAGGCTCTACGTGGGGATCGTGCGATCGATGGCCCTGTACGGGGTCCCGATCTGGGCGGCTGACCTGACGGCCGGCAGCATCGCTGTTCTGCGAAAGCCGCAGAGAGCGATGGCCGTCAGAGTCATCAGGGGGTATCGCACGATCTCCTACGAGGTGGCTTGTGCACTGGCCGGATCCCCGCCCTGTGACCTGGAGGCTAAAGTACTCGCGTCGCTGTATCGGTGGCGCGAGGAAGCGCGGGCGCGGGGCGAAAGGCTGATGCAGCGACACATGGAGTTGCGTCAGTCTCAGCTTCGTGAGGTCCTGGTGGTGGAATGGCGGGACAGGCTTTCACGCCCTACCGCCGGCCTCATTACCATCGAGGCGGTCCGGCCAGTGCTCGAGCGCTGGCTCGGGAGGAGGCACGGCTCCCTGTCGTTTCGGGTGACGCAGGTGCTCTCGGGGCATGGTTGCTTCGGGAAGTACCTGTGTCGCATAAACAGGGAGCCGGACGCCCGGTGTCACCACTGCGTCGACTGCCGGGAGGACACAGCGCGGCATACGCTGGCAGAGTGTGCCGCTTGGGAGGAGCCACGCCGTGCCCTCATCTCTGAAGTAGGCAGTGACCTGTCGCTGCCGGCTGTAGTCGAGTCTATGGTCGGCAGCGCGGAGTCCTGGGACGCGGTGGTATCCTTCTGCGAAACAGTCGTCTCGCAGAAGGAGGCTGCGGAGAGGGAGAGGGAGATCTCATCCGCTAACCCGATCCGCAGCAGACGCGCCGGGCGTCGGCGGAGGGCGGACAACGCCCTCTTCCAGCCCCCCTAAATGGGTCCAGGGGCGATGGACTCGGGGACGTCCGTCGCCCCCCACATATCAGGACCCGAGGTGGTGGCGCGTAGTGTTCCACGCGCGCCCCTCTTAGACGTCGCGGGGGGAGTCCAACACCTCACTCCCCCCCCAACTCGATGTCGTGGCCCGCAGAGGCGGTCCGGCACTAGCCGGGGGTTGCGGAAGTATCGTTGTTCCCGTGATCCCCGGTTTAGGTGTGAGGCGGAACACCGGGGTGGTTTTTAGTCAGTATGAATCTGACAGACCCCTCCGCCCTCCCCAGGGTGGAGGACATCCAAAGAGGATTTTCCACCCCGGAAAAAAAAATAAAAAAAAATAAATGGCAAGGGGTGCTAAGAATCTCCGGACGAGATCCGGCTACCCCAACAATCACCGACGACTGGACCTGGCAACGTACGTACAACACGCGCACACTTCGGACCGACGAGAAGATCACCGAGCTCGAAGAGGAATTGAGCAGGTTGCGATGGAGCATTATAGAGTTATCTGAAGTCCGAAGAGAGGGGGAGGACTCGATAATCCTCAAATCCGGTAACTTGCTCTATTTCCGAGAGGGTGACCGGCAGTCCCAAGGTGGTGTCGGGTTTATCGTCCACAGGTCCCTTGTGAACAACGTGGTGAAGATCGAGAGTGTGTCGACCAGGGTGGCGTACCTTATACTCAGAATATCCTCTAGATATTCGCTGAAGGTCATACAGGTCTACGCCCCAACCTCGGAACACCCCGACGACGAGGTAGAGACCATGTATGAGGATATCTCTAGAGCCATGCATGGTTTCAAAACTCACTTCACCGTTGTCATGGGGGACTTCAACGCGAAACTGGGCAAACGAGACGAGGATGAGCTGCAAGTGGGGCAATTTGGAGTTGGACGACGGAACCACCGGGGTCACCTACTGGCCAGTTTTATGGAGAAGGAGGGCCTCTATATGATGAACTCCTTCTTCAAAAAGCGTGAACACAGGAAGTGGACCTGGCAAAGCCCCGATGGTGCAACAAAAAATGAGATCGACTTCATCATGTCAACCAAGAAGCAAATGTTCAATGATGTCTCTGTGATCATCATCATCATCATATCAGCCGAAAGACGTCCACTGCTGAACATAGGCCTCCCCCAAGCGTCGCCACATTGATCGGTCCCGTGCGTCACGCAACCAGCGGATCCCCGCAACCTTCACGAGGTCATCGGTCCACCTGGTGGGAGGCCTTCCAACGCAACGTCTTCCGGTTCGCGGTCGCCACTCCAGAACCTTTCTGCCCCATCGGCCATCCGTTCTGCGAGCAATGTGCCCTGCCCACTGCCACTTAAGTTTGGCAATTCTTCGAGCTATGTCGGTAACATTGGTTCTCTTACGGATCTCTACATTTCTGATTCGATCACGCAAGGAAATGCCGAGCATAGCCCTCTCCATTGCCCTTTGAGTGACTGTAAGCTTTCTGATAAGGCCCATTGTAAGCGACCACGTCTCTGAGCCATATGTCATCACTGGCAACACACACTGGTCATAGACTTTTGTCTTGAGACACTGTGGTAAGTTGGACGAAAAGACACCGCGCAACTTCCCGAACGCTGCCCAGCCGAGTCGGATTCGACGGTTTATCTCTCTCTCGAAGTTGGCCCTACCCAACTGGATCGTTTGTCCCAGGTAGACATAATCTTCCACAACTTCGAGTGTAGAGTCTCCAACCTTGATAGGAGTGGGTGTAACATGGGCATTCAACATCACCTTGGTTTTGTCCATGTTCATTTTAAGACCCACTCTTCCGGAAGCTCTACTGAGGTCATCGAGCATTGTATTGAGGCTCTCCATGGTCTCAGCCATGACCACTATGTCGTCGGCAAACCGAAGATGAGTGATGTACTCGCCATTAACATTGATGCCTAGGCCCCTCCAGTCCAGAACCTTGAATACATCCTCCAGCGCAGCAGTGAACAGTTTCGGAGAAATGACATCTCCCTGTCTCACGCCACGCTGGAGAAATATTGGTTTCGAGGTCTGATCCTGAAGACGGACTGACATGGTGGCGTTTCTGTACAAACACTTCAACACCTCAATGTACCGGTAGTCGATCTGGCACCGTTGGAGAGACTGCAGTACAGCCCAAGTCTCGATCGAATCGAAGGCTTTCTCGTAGTCCACAAACGCTAAGCAGAGAGGCAGGTTATACTCTTCGGTCTTCTGTATAACCTGCCGCAGCGTATGTATGTGGTCTACGGTGCTAAAGTCTTTTCGGAATCCGGCTTGTTCGGGAGGCTGGAAATCGTCAAACCGGCGCGCGAGACGATTCGTGATGACTCTTGAAAACAACTTGTAGACATGGCTAAGAAGTGAGATAGGCCTATAGTTCTTCAGCCGGGCATTGTCACCCTTTTTGAAGAAGAGGACCACCACACCCCTGCACCATGCCTGTGGCGTTTTGCCCTCGAGTATGACGGAATCAAACACTCTGTGATCAATTCGGTAAAAACCGGGAGCGATCACCGCATGGTAAGAGGCACATTGAACATTAATATTAAGCTTGAAAGGTCACGACTGATGAAGTCTACGCTCCGTCCAGCACAGGTCCAGGTCCAAAACCCCGAGAGTTTTCAGCTCGAACTCCAGAATCGTTTGGAGTGCCTGGGGAGCTCCGTGGACGAATAAAAAACGAGAAACAAAAAGCTCTCTGATCATACCCTCAAGCTTATGAAGGAGAGGCGTGAGATGATCCTGCAGTCTTCAGATGAGGCGTGCAAATACCGGCAGATCAATAGACAGATCTCTAAATCCTTGAAAAGAGACCTCCGCCGCTTTAATACCGAGCGTATTAAAGAGGCGATTGAGCGAAATAAAGGATCCAAGGTTTTTTCAAGGGATCTGTCTATTGGGCAGAGCCAGCTCACGAAACTGAAGACCGATGATGGCAGGATTGTATCCGCCAAACCGGAGCTTCTGAGGGAGATCGAGAGTTTCTATGGGCAGTTGTACACGTCAACCAGTAAACCCGTTGCGAATCTAGCAAACGACCCAAGAGCTAGATTGACCCGACACTATACCGAAGATATCCCGGACGTCAGCCTGTACGAGATTAGGATGGCTCTGAAACAGCTTAAAAACAACAAGGCGCCGGGTGGTGACGGAATCACGGCTGAACTCCTGAAGGCGGGTGGAAAACCGGTCCTCAAGGCCCTTCAGAAGCTTTTTGATTCCGTCATACTCGAGGGCAAAACGCCACAGGCATGGTGCAGAGGTGTGGTGGTACTCTTCTTCAAGAAGGGCGACAATGCCCGGCTGAAGAACTATAGGCCCATCTCGCTTCTTAGCCATGTTTACAAGTTGTTTTCAAGAGTCATCACGAATCGTCTCGCGCGCAGGTTTGACGATTTCCAGCCTCCCGAACAAGCCGGATTCCGAAAAGGCTTTAGCACCGTAGACCACATACATACGCTGCGGCAGGTTATACAGAAGACCGAAGAGTATAACCTGCCTCTCTGTTTAGCGTTTGTGGACTACGAGAAAGCCTTCGATTCGATCGAGACTTGGGCTGTACTGCAGTCTCTCCAACGGTGCCAGATCGACTACCGGTACATTGAGGTGTTAAAGTGTCTGTACAAAAACGCCACCATGTCAGTCCGCCTTCAGGATCAGACCTCGAAACCAATCCTTCTCCAGCGCGGCGTAAGACAGGGAGACGTCATTTCTCCGAAACTGCTGCGCTGGAGGACGTCTTCAAGGTTCTGGACTGGAAGGGGCTTGGCATCAACGTTAATGGCGAGTACATCACTCATCTTCGGTTTGCCGACGACATAGTGGTCATGGCTGAGACCATGGAGAGCCTCAGTAAAATGCTCGATGACCTTAGTAGAGCTTCCCAAAGCGTGGGTCTTAAAATGAACATGGACAAAACCAAGGTCATGGTGAACGCCCATGTAACACCCACTCCTATCAAGATCGGAGACTCTACACTCGAAGTTGTAGACGATTATGTTTACTTGGGACAAACGGTCCAGTTGGGTAGGTCCAACTTCGAGAAAGAGGTCAACCGTCGAATCCGACTCGGCTGGGCGGCGTTCGGGAAGTTGCGTGGTATCTTCTCGTCCAATTTACCGCAGTGTCTCAAGACAAAAGTCTATGACCAGTGTGTGTTGCCAGTGATCACCTATGGGACCGAGACGTGGTCGCTCACAATGGGCCTTATCAGAAAGCTTAAAGTCACCCAAAGGGCAATGGAGAGGGCTATGCTCGGAATTTCCTTGCGTGATCACGTCAGAAATGATGATATCCGCAAGAGAACCAAAGTTACCGACATAGCCCGAAGAATTGCCAAACTTAAGTGGCAGTGGGCAGGGCACATTGCTCGCAGAACGGATGGCCGATGGGGCCGAAAAGTTCTGGAGTGGCGACCGCGAACTGGAAGACGATACGTTGGAAGGCCTCCCACTAGGTGGACCGATGACCTGGTTAAGGTTGCGGGAAGGCGCTGGATGCGAGACGCACGGGATCGGACGCAATGTGGCGACGCCTGGGGGAGGCCTATGTCCAGCAGTGGACGTCTTTCGGCTGAAATGATGATGATGATGAAACCTTAAAGGTACTTTTGAATAGTAAAACAAAAAAAAAGATGACTAGTTGCAAAAACAGAGAAACTTATAATATTTGGACAGTTACAAATTCGCATTGCAAATTGCTGATGGCTCATTTTTGCAGAATAAAAATATTTGGAGCAACATGACTTTGAATACTTACCTATGATTAAGAGTAACTGCAAAAATAAATGAACGACCTACTTTAGCACACTTCTACGCATACTATTTCCTCTTTCAATTACTATTAGACCCAACGTGATATATTTTATAGCGGAAGTACCACTCTCGCCGGTCGGCGGCCATTAGGTCACATCCTCGCAGACAATCACAATTGTGAGGACCGATCTGAGCCGGTTATATAAATACTCTATTGTAAGATCTGGGGACTAATTCTAGATGATTCTCCCGTATATCTTCGGAGAAAATGTGAACGTTTTTTTTCTTTTTAGGGTTCCGTACCCAAAAGGTCCAATCGGAGCCATATTGCTGTCACTCACGTGTCCGTCTGCCTGTTCGTCGTCTGTCACACGGGTTTTACAACCAAACGGTGAGAGCTTAAGTCTTCAAATTAAAATAAATTAAATGTTTTTAAGGGTGGCTCCCATACAAGTAAAGGGGGAGCGCGAAAAAAAGAAATTACCATGCCCATCGAGTGGGGTATCGTTGTTTAGAGCTCGTTGTCGATGAATTTTATAACTTCCCATTGACCTCATCATCATCATCATCATCATATCAGCCGAAAGACGTCCACTGCTGGACATAGGCCTCCCCCAAGTGTCGCCACATTGACCGGTCCCGTGCGTCCCGCATCTAGCGAATCCCCGCAACCTTCACCAGGTCATCGGTCCACATGGTGGGAGGCCTTCCAACGCATCGTCTTCCGGTTCGCGGTCGCCACTCCAGAACTTTTCTGCCCCATCGGCCATCCGTTCTGCGAGCAATGTGCCCCCTGCCCACTGCCACTTAAGTTTGGCAATTCTTCTAGCTATGTCGGTAACATGGGTTCTCTTACGGATCTCTACATTTCTGATTCGATCACGCAAGGAAATGCCGAGCATAGCCCTCTCCATTGCCCTTTGAGTGACTGTAAGCTTTCTGATGAGGCCCATTGTAAGCGACCATGTCTCAGAGCCATATGTCATCACTGGCAACACACACTGGTCATAGACTTTTGTCTTGAGACACTGTGGTAAGTTGGACGAGAAGACACCGCGCAACTTCCCGTTCCCATTGATCTATGTAAACCAAATTCATATATTGATAAATCAGATTTTTCTTTGAAATGCCTGGATTTTTCCTATTACAACCAACTTAATTTTGCGGTCTGTTAAGGAACCCTAAATATGCGAAGCCCGACACGCACTTGACTGGTTTTTCTCTTATTTACGTCAGTATTTAGGCTTTATAAGTCTCTTTAATCATGATCTTGATGTTTGTTTCATATGTTCCAAAATCTGTTTACTAGACAGCGTAAAACACGCAATGAATATTGAGTTTTTCGACTGTGACACAGTTTATACTAGTACAGTCGTCAACGTAATCTCTTATGCATGATCAGTATTAGATACTTACTTCATTGTCATTGTTCAACTTAGATTAAGAGAAAATTTGTTAATTTGAATGTTATAAATAAATTATTATTATTATTAGTTATCACGTACGTGCTTCGAGCTGTCAAAACAGTTACGGAATTAGGGCGCTGTACTGTTTTCGTCATGGCGTGGCCGTCCCCGTCAAACCTGGCGTCGCGCCGCACCGTATTGGCTGACGGTGCATCGCAATGACGTAAAGCGAGATGAACCGCGAAGCTCAGGACTGGCAGCAATGGAGGACTACTGTGGACACCCTCTGCCCCAGCTAGGGGACATAGGATCTTAAGTTAAGTAAGTCAAGTCACTGTTTTAATTGATTATGGACTAAGCCTAGCTTCCTGGTTCCTAATGATCACTAAAATCAAATTGGCGATAGTTTTTAGGGTTCCGTACCCAAAGGGTAAAAACGGGACCCTATTACTAAGACTCCGCGGTCCGTCTGTCTGTCTGTCTGTCACCAGGCTGTATCTCATGAACCGTGATAGCTAGCCAGTTGAAATTTTCACAGATGATGTATTTCTGTTGCCGCTATAACAACAAATACTAAAAACAGAATAATATATATATTTAAAGTGGGCTCCCATACAAAAAACGTGTTTTTTTGCCGTTTTTTGCGTTAATGGTACGGAACCCTTCGTGCGCGAGTCTGACTCGCACTTGGCCGGTTTTTTTTATTATGTTAGAAGTTTATTTTTGTACGTAGTCAGTGCAAAATATAGGTCTTAAAAAAACAAAGGTACAGAATCTATAAGTTTTGCCAAATACATTCCTACTTTATTTAAAAAATCTTTTCGTCACGCTTTTTCTGAAATCTTTCAGGTGCCTCAAACTCTCACCCTTCTTTAAAATTAATTGAAAAGAATGCCGCTAACCATAATAATTTGATAAACTGGGCAACATAATTTAAACTGAGATTACGAGTGAAACTACCAAATTCAATAAATATTTAATGGACCCCTTAACTCGGAAAGGTATCTCATATGCATTGCTAGAGCCTGCACCAAATTGTGTTTAAATATTCAATCAGATTTGCTCTTCTCGGGCAGACGTATGAGAAAGATTAGCGAAGCATTTTCAGTGTTATAACAAGGCTATATTTTTTTAGTGTCCGACCGAAACTGGTTTTTACGACTGAATGAATTTCGGCAACAGTCTTAGTTTCAGCCGAAACCAAATCCTCAACTTCCTTACAAGGATTATGTTTTGAGGGAAAAATAAAGAAAACGTTATTATAGTCAGTCAGTCTTTAGTTTTTAGGGTTCCGTGGCCAAATGGCAAAAAACGGAACCCTTATAGATTCGTCATGTCTGTCTGTCTGTCTGTCTGTCCGTCTGTCCGTCCGTATGTCACAGCCACTATTTTCCGAAACTATAAGAATTACGCTGTTGAAACTTGGTAAGTAGATGTATTCTGTAAACCGCATTAAGATTTTCACACAAAAATAGAAAAAAAAACAATACATTTTGGGGGTTCCCATACTTGAATCTGAAACTAAAAATTTTTTTTTTCGTCAAACCCATACCCTGTGGGGTATCTATGGATAGGTCTTCAAAAATGATACTGAAGTTTCTAATATCATTTTTTTCTAAACATTTTTGTACGTACGTTTGCGCGAGAGACATTTCTAAAGTGGTAAAATGTGTGTCCCCCCCCCCCCCCTGTAACTTCTAAAATAAGAGAATGATAAAACTAAAAAAAATATATGATGTACATTACCATGTTAACTGCCACCGAAAATTGGTTTGAACGAAATCTAGTTGGTAGTTTTTTTTTAATACGTCATAAATCGTAAATTGCTATTTACTAAGGACGGAACCCTTCGTGCGCGAGTCCGACTCGCACTTGGCCGGTTTTTATTTTTAAACGGATTCTTAGGTAGGTACCCATGTAAGTACCTACTCATTTAATTATAAGTGTGTTAATTTTATAAAAAAACAAAATTTAGGGACGTAGATAAGTATCGTATATAGTACTTGACACTTGAATACCTTGGTAATAAGTACACTATATTTTTTTTAATCTAAAACTGCAGTCTAAACTAATATTACAAAGACGTTAAACTGTTTGTTTGTTTGTTTAGGAATCTACATATTATGTGGTTGTAAAGTTCGATTCGATGGCAATCATTCTTTCACGGATATATAGTCACATAATTGCTGAGTTTTATGCTACTGATGAATGCTCAGTTCCTTCTTTTTTTTTTTTTTGCATGTAGAAATGCTCATGCATCAGTATGCAGGTCCGTGGCAGTGCAGCCACTACCACGGGGAGATAGTGCAGTTATATGGGACTCTAACCCACTTAAACTCCACGGTGTCCTCCTGTGCCGCTTATGGCGGGAACACGGGCACGCGTTAGCACTCACCGCGAACTCGCCGCGGCTGTCCGTTACCGGACCCTCCTCGGGGGAGTACCCCCCATCACCAGCGCACCATAACACACGATGTCAGACGACCCCGTGTATGGCACCCTTGGTCCCCCTGTGACGGGTCAAGTTCAATGGCCCCGTCACCTACCATTTTGCGGCCGCAGAGGATAGGGAGAGCGGCTAACGCTATACCGGCACTCCTCTTCCCCTGCGGCCCCACCGCGTCCGCCATCAGACGGTGGCGACCCTGTCTAGGCTGCGGAAGGTAGAGAGAGCGGCGCACCGCAATACCGGCACTCCTCTCCCGCCGCAGCCTCCAACCCTTAGCCGCGATATCGTATGGGACCTGGGACGCTCCATAAGACATCACGGCCCGCCTCAGTTGCGATGTCGCCTGTTACCTAGCGACACCGTAACCTACTAGTTGGCCGCTACGTCGTCGGCTTAGTCGGCAAAAGCCCTGACGAGCGGCCCCTGCTCGGGTTCCTCTTCGCTTCACCATAGGTGACCAAGCCCCGGTTACTGAGCCCCCCCGCCTCGAAAATGCGGGAACCCACCGGGGGGAATGCTCAGTTCCTGTAGCATACACCACGGGAGAGAAGTCGCGGGAAAAATTTAGTTCTCGGCTCGTACTTTGAGCCAATTCAGGGATTAAACCAAACAACAGGGTAATTTCGTAATATACAAACAAAATTAATGGTAATGTCTTCGATTTTGGCAGTTCATCAACATTTTTTGCGTTATTTAGGTTGCCAGATCAAATCAAATAATTTTATAATGATTGTCGAGTACCTAGACGATTGTTTCAAGTAAATACAGCAATTCATTTTATTTAGTTTCAGCTATCCCAGTGTCTATCCCGGTGTCCATGCCTGTGTCACTTCCCGTGTGTTAGATTGAGCTGAAATTTCACACACACGTTAGTAGATATCTCGTGACGATGAAAACTTTAATAAAGACATGGTTTAAAATAAATGCTTGCTTTTCATTAGGTACGATTAGCTATCTTTTTAAAAAATCTCTGACTGATATGAGCCTTCATTCATAACCTTCATTATAAAGGTAAACTTAGGCCAAGTTCAATAATAAACGTCTTTAGGGCTGATGATAAACAATATGCTATGACGTTAATCGAGATCATTGTCGATAAATATATTTATCGAAATATTTATAGGCTTTATCATTGTTTTGCAAAGTATTTAAGCTACTAAAAATAACGTTTTTATCAATGAGTGTAATTTTGCAGATAAATGGCTATATTTAGGAGTCTTTAATTCCATTGATGCCTACCTAACTACAGTCACGTAGGTAAATATATAATTCAATTTAACTTAATCTATGAATGTTGGATTAGATTGAAAATAATTTATGATTAAAAAAAAAAAAAAACTACAAAGTGAAAAATTATTTCAAATTCGGAGTCGGTTACTCTTCGATTTTGACACCGAATTTTAGTTTCACTTTTTAACATATTGGCTTTTAGGTAGAGACAGAACTATTATAATATTCTACGGTGTTAGCCGCGACCGGTGGCCATTCAGTAATCAATATTAATTAATCGTGTTACTATAACATCCTTCAGAAATATTTAATTGATAAACTATTATCATGGTCATTAACAATAGGTTATAGTCTACTAATCTAAATAAGGTTAGTTCCAGGTAACCGTTCCGCTTCCTTAGAAAACCTTTGTTGATTTGAATGGGGGTGAACAATTTTTAACCCCCTGACGAAAAAAGAGAGGTGTTATATGTTTAATGTGTGTATCTGTGTATTTGTGTTTAAATTTGTGGCATTCATAGATCCTGAACGGATGAACCAATTTTGGTTTGGTCTTATTGTTTAGAAGGTGACTTTATCGAGAGTGTTCTTAGCTATGTTTGATGTAAATCGGTTCAGCTGCTCTAAAGGTATGACTCCTTTTTGCGGTAACAAGACACGCCTGTGTTTTAGTGGCGTTCAAACAGACCAGATTGTCATCACCCCAATGGGAGACAAGGCTTAAGGTCAAATATGTCCGCTCCTCCATAGCCTCTCTCAAGAAACGGGAATTCATCTCCGCTGGTTTTGCGTTGAACAAGTATCTCTCTGAAACAGTACTATCATTGCGTACCCAACAATACCAGGCAGAAGTAGGTCATTGATGTGCAGCAGGAAAAGAGTTGCAGAGAGAACAGACCCCTGAGGAACTCTGGCATCAATAGCCTTAAGGTCAGACGAGCAGCTGTCAACGACTACTCGGATCGACCGTACACTAAAGAAGTCTGATATCCAGATAAAACAAATCAGCTGGAATGCCATATGATGGAAGATTGCTGAGTAAACTTGCATGACAGACCCTATCAAAGGCCTTCGAGATATCAAGCGATACAGCAAGTGCTTCGCTTCGTTTCTCGATTGCTTCGCCCTAGCAGTGCGTGACATACACAAGAAGATCGCCAGTTGATCGTCCCCGGTGAAAGCAATATTGACGGTCCCTGAGGAGATCATGGTCTTCAAGGTAGGTAGGCAACTTGCTGTTCAGTACTCTTTCCATAACCTTGCACAGGATGGCGGTAGGTAATAGCGATGGGACGGTAATTGGCAGGGTCTGCACGGTTGCCCTTGTTGGGCGCTGGTTGTACATTTGCAAGTTTTCCAGGATTTCGGCACCGTTCTTTTTACAAGAGAGGTGGAACAAGCGTCTCAACACAGGAGACAGTTTATGCGCACACTGCCTCAACACTCTCGCTGGAATGTCAGGCCCGCTGGCCTTGTTCACGTTTAAGCTGCACAATACTCGCCGGATCTCTCTTCTTTGAATGTTTTTATTTGTATTAATAACTAGCTGACCCGGAAAACTTTGTTTTGCCATAAAAAGACCAAACATTTATCTACCCTACCCTACCCTACCCGACCCTACACTACCCTACACTACCCTACCCTACACTACCCTACCCTACACTACCCTACCCTACCCTACCCTAACCTACCCGACCCTACACTACCCTACACTACCCTACACTACCCTACCCTACACTACCCTACCCTACACTACCATACCCTACCCTACCCTACCCTACCCTACCCTACCCTACCCTACCCTACCTATAAACCTCACGGAGCCCGAGACTTTTCCAACGAATGCAAAACCATGGAAATCGGTTCGTGCGTTCTGGAGTTATAGCGTCAGGGAGGAAAACCCGACTTATTTTTATATATTAGAAGATTTTATAGTTTCTCTCTAAATTCGTACTTCAATAACTATTTCTTGATGAAAGCCAGGGCAACTAAATAAAGTTCTTCGAAAATCGAATGCTTTAGATAATTGCATAATAATTTATAACAATTAAGAAAATTATAGAAAATATAATAATTAACTTGAATAGGGATGTTTCCTGGGTACAAAAATGATTAAAAAAAACAAATCAATAAAAATTTACAAAGATCGCATTAAAGTTCAGGAGTGGGAGCTTGTGAAGTCTCTATGTCAGTATATAGTTTACTGACAGCGTGACGTCACACGATATTTAAACGCATTATTTCGTCGTCACTTTATGTTTAGGTGTCAAAAGAAAAATACGTGTCCAATCTTTTTTTTAATCAACCTGACGGAATAAAAACTAATTTTCAGTTAACATCCCTAACCATGTCATGTCACTTAAAAATACCATCTTATCAATCCTCATCTATCTAAATTAGAATTAAACCATGTATTAAATAATAATCAGAAGTTGATTCATGATTTATTGATTATCAATTAAATTAGTGATAAACTTGAAGAATTATAATAATCTTAAACTTCGGACTAATTCGAGGAAATGATAAGTCAATGATGGAGTGAAAACAATCATGAATTGACAATAATAAAACCTATTTTAACAACAACTTCGATATCTACTTATCAAAGCATCACATCTGTAGAACCTGACGATTTAATTTTAGGTATAGTAAAGAAGATAGAGCTTATCCTTAAAACGAACGATGTTGATATTTTAGTACCCTAGAGGCTACCACAGTAAATATTTGTAAAAATTTCCATGAAATATCAAATGACGCGCCTAACGCCATCAAAACATGACATTCCGAACATTCTAAATACGAACGACACTCTAGGTTAGATTAAGCCGCCACTGCAGGAGCCGCTCTCTGCATCGGGAGTCGCAAGCCGATTCCCGTCCTCCGTAGGCGCGGGCTTGCGGACGGCGAGTAACGGGGTAGCTCGTCGTCCGATGCACGAGCGCCTCAAAGAGATGTCAGCAAAACTGACGAGGTCCACTAGGGCCGATGCTTGTCTGGATCGCGGATAAATTTGAAAGAGAGTTACCGCGGTCCTGGCACAAGCAACTGAAGTAACGCGGGTGGGTTTTAGTCAGTAAAAGTCTGACACGCCCTGCCGCTTCACCCACAGCGGGTGAAGTCATTGGATGAAACAACACCAAAAAAATGACTCCCCCAGTCGTTGCCACATTGACATTCCGAACATCCATACTAATATTATAAATGTGAAAGTAACTCTGTCTGTCTGTCTGTTACCTTTTCACGCTTAAACCGCTGCACCGATTTAGATGAAAGTTGGTATGAAGATAGTTTGAGACCTGGGAAAGGACATAGGCTATATAGGTAGGGTAGGGTAGGGTAGGGTAGGGTAGGGTAGGGTAGGGTAGGGTAGGGTATGGTAGTGTAGGGTAGAGTATTGTAGGGTAGTGTAGGGTCGGGTTTGTTAGGGTAGGGTAGGGTAGGGTAGTGTAGGGTAGTGTATTGTCGGGTAGGGTAGGGTAGTGTAGGGTAGGGTAGGGTAGGATAGGATAGGGTAGGGTAGGGTAGGGTAGGGTAGGGTAGGGTAGATAAATGTTTGGTCTTTTTATGGCAAAACAAAGTTTGCCGGGTCAGCTAGTACTAAATACGAATGACACTTTTGGTTAGATTAAGCTAGTCACTAGTATTGCAGGGATCGCAGACTTCTAACAATATTTCGTTTAATCGATTTTGAAGATAAAGTTAATACTCAATAATCATTCAAAATCTCTTGATTATTTAATATAAGCATGTGTTGTCCCACTGCAGGGCAAATACCTTTTTTTAAATAGGAGTCCAGCTTTACCCGCCAAATGCTTATTTGTGGGTCAAGCAAAAAGGATCCAAGTTCTCGGGATTTAGTTTCCGAGATATAAGTACGCAGTTTAGTAGAGTTGCCATACAAACACAAGTACAGTTTCAACTTGAAATGTCTGATAAATAAAAAAGTGCCAGTTTTTGAATATTTTTTTAACGTTTCTCTATTCTAGATACCGAATCTAGTCTTAACTCAATACCCCTATACTGAATCCTTTTTGCTTGGACGCCCGCATTTAATTTTGTAATAGTCCACATGCATTATCCAATTAGCTAAGTACCATGTACAAGGACTCGAGTCTTTAGCCTTTAACGAGCTTTAACTTAATCCAGACTCTAGGCTTCCGCGGTCTTTACGGGTTTGCCACCGTTCCTATCCCCTGCGGCCGAAAACTGGTAGGTGGCGGGTTCACTGACCTGACCCGTCAAAGGGGAACCAAGGGTGCCATATACGGGGTCGTCTGGCGCCCATATGCTGGTTTGGTCCCTGGGGTGGTCACGGCGTGCAATGTAAGCGCGGGGTAAGCGCGGCGGTTTCGCGGTGAGTGCTAACGCGTGCTCGTGTGCCCGCCATAAGCAGCATAGGAGGACACCATGGAGTTTTAATGGGTTGGAGTCCCACATAAATGCGCTATCTCTCCGTGGTGGCGCAGCTTGCATGAGCATTCCTACAAGGCATTAAAAAAAAGGCTGTCAGATCTATTCCAAGTTCGTGCTTGCAAAATCCAATCACTCTTTACGTCAGGTAAAGTAGGATTAGATTGTGCAGGCATGATTTAGTAATAGAACCCAGGTTAGTCATGGTCTGTTTTTTTCCTAGAATTTGGTTTTAGGATTCCGGTAGTCAAACAAAAGGAACCCTTACAGTTTCGCCATGTCCGTCCGAGGTTATACTCAGAGGCTATTGGTGCTAGAAACCTGTAATCTTGCCCAGTTAAAGATATTAATCTCGCCTAAAAATGGGCTCGAAATTAAAATCCAAGACAAACTTCTCGAGGTTTTCGGGACAGGCAACTATGGAACCCTACTCTGTGTTTGTTCCCACACACTTGGCTTGATTTTTTTTATTTTCTTTCAGTATTCCTGTCAATGATCTCATTCTTATCGGATAAGTGCTAAGAAGGTAAGGTCAGGTTTTAAAAGTCATCGAACTTAATTACTTCTGCGGCAAAATTATCAGCTTCAAACGTTTCGTGAAGCAATCTCGATGTTGATAACAAGAGATTGATGGATTTCGATTGAAAATATGATAATTATGTACATTTCTTGTAGGCACCTAAGTAACTAAAGGGTCTAGACAAGTGGCATTCGTTTTCAAAAAATGTTTTGTAATGCTACAAATAATGACTTTTCGGGCATGGTGTATAACGCTCCTAAGACGTCACTTTGTGTTAGCTCTTTGTGCCTGATGGTTTGTACTTATCTCTAATTCTCTCTTGGTTAGACCAACCCTTAACCTATTCTTATCATTTTTTACCTTTGGACTTATACAATTAGTTACTTTGTCGATTTATACAATAACATACACAGAGATGTACAAAAAAAGCTTGTCTTGTATCAGCACGTGTTGATCAAGCCAACTTTTTAAGAATATAACATGTCAATCAATCTGCCGCGACTTGCGTGTCGTAGGTTGTAGGTTGGAACCGCCTGCTTGTGTTCAAACCCACGATCTACGACACGTAAGTTATTTCATTACCACTGCTCTCAAAACGGTGAAGGAAAACATTAGGAAACCGGCATTTTCTAGAACCAAAAATTTGAAGACAAGTGACATCCACAAACCCGCACTGAGCCCGCGTGGTAGATTACGTCCCATTCTATCTCACAGTGTGGAGGCCTGTGTCCCAGCAGTGGGAACATTAAAAGGCTGATGATGATGATGATCAATCTGCCTAGCCTTTGCCTAGAGGTCAGCTGCCACTTTAAAGTGATGTACGCACGAACGAACAAAAACATAGTGAACACGAACATCGAACACTATGTTCGCACGTGCGTAGCACTAACGAACATCAAACACTGTGTTCGTCAAAAATGTTTGTGGCGATCCAATTTGGTTGTTCTGTGCGGACGGTGTTCGGAGAAATTTGATGCAACATTGTTGGCTACTTCACTATCGATCATTTCTGACGGTGGATCTATGGTTACTGAGGGGTTGAGCGCTAACATAAGTAGAACTGTGTTCGCAAGGTGTTCGTGTCTGCTTTACTAATTTACGTCCACACGTACGAACCAAATGTTCCGATGTTCGTCTTCACCATGTTTTGTTTGTTTGTGCGTATACGGCTTAGGAGCTGATGTATATACAATCCAGTAACTCTTGGCGAGACTAGAGTGACATTGAGTTGTCGCCTCTGAAGGATGTACAGTTAAAGCTGTTACCTAACTATTCCACTGTAGAACTACAGAATTGAGACACTGGAATGGGGAATCACCTGGTTGTAACTATGTATTATCAGAATTGGAGGAAAGATGAGTGTAAAACAACAAATAATATTACTCTTCATATAATCAACTAGCTCAAAATGATTTAAGTAGTGGGTAGTGATAAAGAAATAAAATACTTAGTTAACTTCTATTAATTTGTCATATATTTTTATAATGATATACTGTACAGGTTTTTTTAACTTAATAGAAACACATTATCACACACTCGTTACCCAATCGTTCACATTTCACAGCCGATTACTAATTCAAATTAAGAAAACATTTATCAGTAAAATAAAACCTTATTTGTACAATAATTATCGTTGTAATAGTTGTTAAAATAATAACAGGTTTGAATTATTAATAAAATTAATAATCATACATACTTCCAAAAATATTTACAACTGAAATATCAATAATTCTCAAATAATAAAAAGCTGTGACGATAACATTTATTTACATTTATGATTTCACCTTAGGATTAAATACGTCACAAACATCTAATAAATCTACCAGTAAAATAAATATAAAATAATTATTACACCAATAAATCATATTTATTGGTGTAATAGTATTATATTGCATTGTGATAATCCTATAGCCTAAGATAACTAAAATAATAGAGATATAATGTTATATTCTGATAAAGATTAACTATTAAATGACTGTGACGTTGAGCAGTATCACTTTATGATGGGTGACCGCTACTTCTAGCAAAATTAATGATAATATACGTATGCAAATATTACCCTATAGTTTTAGATTTTCACACTTACAGGGAATTTCGGGATTTAATTTTGCAGTTTGGTCTATCGCTTTAAATATGAGCCCCATGATATACCAGGCTTTATTAAAATTTATCTTATTTTCTTCTTAAAAAGTTAATGGTTTCCGTCACATGTCGAATCATGTGCATTTTTTGCACGTGATAAGAATCATATCATAATCTGTGATAAGCACTAATGAATGTTCAATTCGATACGTTCTCATTGAAAATTATAATGAATCGGAATGAATTTAGTTTTCTATTGTGGTTTTTAATTTTTATAATTGAAACTACTCTCTTGATATTAAAATTGCCTTTAGCTAGTAATTAAATCTTTAGTAGGAAAAACAATTCGTTTTTGGAAATAGGAATCAGATTGAGGTAATCCCTATTGCACTGATGTGATGGCAGTCGGGATCAATACTGTTTTGTCGTTTCTATTAAACGTGCAGTACTTACCAGGTGGGTTACCATTAACTCTTAGAGTAAGGTTATTTTGTGTGTATACAAGTCATATATATCTGTCCCTTACACACACTAAAAATAACCTTATTCTAAGATCTTATGGTTACCCCCCTGTACTATTATTTATTCTGTGACTTTGTCTTAATAGCGGAACGTCAAAATAATCCGTAATTAAAAACTAATTTAATTTTCGCTTCATTACAAAAATCGCGTGACAATCGCAAAATGTGATCTCATAATCGAATTATATATCTCAAAAGCATTTTATCGACACGTGCATAAGTAAGGTAGATTAGTAAAACAATCATCTATATTGCTGATGACTAGAAATCGGCGATAATGTTTAATATTTATGGTCAACATATCTTTTTCTACATTATTAGCTATTATGATAACGTATTTTATAGCTAATGCTAAATCTTCATCTAGATCTAGGGAAAGATTAAGGTATCCATATTGGATGAATTTGCGAAAATTGACAAGCTTGTCTTGTGACATAATCACCCTATTATCGCCGATCGACAATAATAATTGTTTTTTTTAAATAGATTATATGACAGAAGAAACCATTATATTTAAAAACACTTTTTACCAAAAGATTATCACTAAACGTCTTTTGAGAACTCCGAAAATCTTTTTCGTTCAGGATAAATTCACAATTTATAACGCTCTAAAATTCCTAAATTCACTGCACAATATTTGCTGACCTTCTTACCAATTAGATAGGACTATGGCACATTCAAACTATAATGTCAGTGGTTTTCTCATAGAAGAAGAAGAAGTCAGCACTTTCTTTTGGCATCCTAATATATTACTAATATCTTATTTGGCAGTTCCTAAAATTTTGTTAATACTCTAAATTTGATTAGACCCTCTGGATCCAGAGAACAAAAATTCGGAGATATTCACAACTGGATCATTAAAGCAGAACTCAACCGTAGATGGTGCAAGACGCTCTCAAATTCCAAAAACTTACTAAGCAAGCTTCACGCACTTTTTGACACTGTCTCCAAAAAGTTTTCGCTTGAGATTCCAGACGGCTCCAACTCCCTTGTTGACTCCTGAGGCCAGGGACGAGGACAGGCAGGATAACAGGGCCAAGAATGTGCCAGGGACTGCTGGAGCCAGGATAGAGGCACACGAGGCTATGGAGCGATACACCACCCTATTGTTGAGGGGCTGGAGGCTTCTGTAGATGTAGTCACCCCCCACATCCACATTGGTGAACATTCGGTACTATAGGGAGAAAAAGAGATTGAATATTAGACTGATAGACAGAATGTTCATAATTGCACAGAACAAAAAACTACCATGGCAATTTTATCTCTGATAGTATCGTCAGTGATTTCTACTAGGCCAACCATAGATATAATTTATATTTCTATGAGGCCAACTTTGTATGGTTTGAAAGTACATTCTAAAATATTTACCTGGCTGCGATGAAACAACGACTTTGTGTGTTTTAGATGCCTTAAAAAAATAACATACTAACTAAATGTATGTCACTTCCTATGGATGCTTACCTGTTCTGTGCTAATGAAGAGTGGCTTATCCATGACAATCCAGGTGACGATCTCCTGGCAATCAGGAGTAGTCAGCGACCCTTGGTACGTGTAGTAGGACTGAGGTTCGTAGCTCAGAAGACGCCTGTTAGATACAGAAAGTAGGTATGATGATTAAGATCTCGGAAAAAAAAAATGTGAGGTGTATTAAAATAGAATGGCGATGCTGAAATATTCAGTATTGCTGGGTAGTCAGTACCGTTACCAAATAAGTACCTAGTTTTGGAGCTATGTGCTAGCTTGCCTGGATATTATCTAGTACTACAGCATAGGCTAAAACTTGTGCTTATACAAGAATGTAATACGAGCCGGATGATTCTTTTCCTTCAGACTAAGTTGTATCTATGACTAATTTGTCCTTGACATTGCATTGAAGTACTTTAGCATGACTAAAACTGCCTGCTATTGTCTTCAATAGTTTTTTCTGTTCTCGTCACCCTTTAGCCCTTACAGTATAATTAGTTCCACGTTTCGCTTCCTTCCCTTAATCAGTATCAAGTAGTTGTAGAACGAATTTTGTATCTTTTATAATTAAATACATTTGCATGATCATCTCTTTGGTTTGGACAGGTGATGATAAAATGTCTTTAGCCTCGCTCGACTTTTACAGAAGGCATTAGGATTTTTAGGAGAACTATGATTGTCAAAGAAAGAAAGCCTGCTTACTGGCTTAAAGATCATGGCTTGCTCCTCGAAATACTTAGCAGAACTTATCAGTCAGGCCCTTATTTTTTCACTAATGTTATTAAAAATATTGCACTTTGTACTTACGTTATATCAATTCGTTGACTCTCGGTCCGGTTTTGAGCACTGTTAGTGATGTAGGGCAAAAATGGAATCAGTTGCTTCAGAGCTTGGCCGCTTTCATATCCTCTGTTTACCTTCAGTGAAGAAAAATAGGTTAGATATTCCGAAACAACAACGAATTAGATAAAGATGCATATATAAAAAAGGGAATCAAGAATTATTATATGACTATCAACTAGATTTGCTATTGGCGTGGTCGCTTACTGGTCCCAAAATATTTATGGAGTTTACCATCGACTCATAAACAAGCAACAGAAAATAACTATCAAAATCTAAAAAAATAAATACAGAGATGACAGCTAATACAGACGCATGGAAAGAAGTAGTAGTAGTAAGAGAAAATAATAAAGATAAAAATAATAATTTCAAAACTTGTCTACTAACCATAAAGAACACACCGATGACAGCCAATCCATCAGATCTAAGCATGGCTTCTTCCAAAGTCAGGCCAGTCTTGATGTGGACCATGTGGACTTCTAGAGGATATCTAGTGACAAAAACGTTTGGTTAAATGAGGGATTATTACGATGATATTTAATGGGAAATAAGCATACTTGGTGGATCAGTCACGCTAAGTCATCTCTGCCTGTAGACACCAAAGGCTGCCCTTAGTATTGCATATGACCGTTTGGTATTGCAGCATATGTTTTATCACAAGACATTATTATACTATTACACAAATAAATATTATTTATTGGTTTAATAAAGATTTTTGTTTATTTAAAACATTTATTACAATGAAGTAAATGACGTATATAATCTTAATTGAAATAATAAAAAAGTAAATACTTCATAAAATCGTAAAAGCTTTGTTGTTTTGAATAATGCATTATAATCCTTTTTTTATGATTGATACTTATAATTATTTTAACAACTATCTACGGCATGCGGGATCAGAGCCACATATACGAAAAAATAAGAAAATAGATCTCATTTTAGCTAAGTGTCGTATACATCTTGCTAGGTGTTACACTACAATATAATATTATTACACCAATAAATATTATTTATTGGTATATTTTTTCATGAATAGATTAATTACAATAATGTATGTGACATATTTAATCTTAATTGAAATAATAAAACCGTGATGCACCGACGGTTATTTAGAAGAATGAATGTTAATTATTGTCACCTAATTTATTTCATCATTATCGTAGTGGATAATGATATAATCATAATTATAACCATTATTATCGAACAAATTAGACTAAGATAGTGACTGTCGCAAGAAGTATACAAGTTAGCAAACTCTCTCGTGTATCGTGCCTGTAAAATTAATTACATTGGTATGGCATCAGCACACCCCATAAACAAAGTATTTTTTTTTGCCAATGTGTCGTAAAATTATATCTTAGTAGTTGCTATTTATTTTTATCATTGGTTAAAGAAACTGGTAGCTCATTTCTTTTATTTCGTGTTTACTTATTTTACTGTCTTTATCTGATAGTAAAACAAAATAAAAAGTAATTAGATCATTTCAGGTTTTTTCTTACAATAAATCAGTCTTGCGATTGTCTTATCTACTTGAAATAATGGCACACTCTACTAATATTATAAATTAATGTCTGTATGTTTGGTTGTTTGTTAATCAATAACGCCCGTATGTATTTTTGCTAAAACGTAAATCTTAACCTGTGTACATAAGATACTTTTTTATTTCGGTATTAAAAGCTTTCGTGAAACAACATTCGACTTTTAAGCTAGTAAAGTCGTTGACAAAAGCTAGTCTCAAATACTATCTCATTCAACTATTTCAACTGCGCGTACGCAAACACTTCATTGTCTACAGTCTCTGCGTTATGGAAAGAAACCGGCAGTTACCACAATATCACAAAATTGGGGAACAAATAGATGTCACTCACTCACACTGGGTACATAGCTGATCCCTGAACAAACTCTGCTGATACCCACTTATCAGAAGTGACATAATATTCTGCGATTTGATTTGTACAAAGATTACAGTGTTTTTGGGCGTTTTTGTGATGATTTACATTCCTGAATGACTAGTGAAGGTTTGACAGTCAGCAGTGTTTTAATACCTACTAGGCGACTGCTCTTTGCAACTCTTATTTGCAGTGTGCTGGATAACATTAGGTTCACATTCGTTACACCTAAGGTCCAAAGCACAGTGAGACAGAGTCGAAACGATCATCTAAAAATATACCTACATAGCATATTGGCCCCTATCTCCACCAAGTAATGCACACTATTCTATCCAGATAAAAAAGAAGACCGAATAAAAAATGTCGAATACACGCATCTTGTCATAAAAATGTGAGATTGACATTCGCAAATTTTTGTCCTTCAGGTTTCTTTGATACCTGTATCTGTCAAACGAGAGGAGCTCGTGGCTAAATAATAACAGCCGCACTGGTCGATCATCAAGGTTAAGTAACGCTTGACGAGGTCGGTCCGTGGATGGGTGACCATTTCAACATGCCGAGTTTCCTCCGTGCCTCGGAAAGCACGTTAAGCCGTTGGTCTCGGCTTTCCTTTGAAGATCTTTGACAGTCGTTACGGTCAGAAGTAGTTTTTTTTTTTTATTTTTTATTTTTTTTAAAAACATTGCCCCACACTAGGAACTTCTTCCTGTATTGTGGGTGCGTTTACAAACATATAAACTCACATACACAACACCCAGAGCCGGAACAACTATCTGTAGGTCATACAAATATTTGTTCCGTGCGGGAATCGAACCCGCGAGACGCAGCGCAGCAGTCAATCACTCAACCACTACGCCAACCGTGCGCCCATTAGATGTTCAAGGATAGTCTTTTTACAGCTAAAATAATTTAATTTATACATACTTAATTTTCTATTTAATCTATTGTACAGAAATGGACCTAAGAAACTAAAGAATCTATTTACAAAGACATATTTTGAGGATGCATTAGAATCGCAGACAATGTCATTTCGTCTCTTATTATTTATGTATTCGGCGTTATAGGAAAGCATGTTGTGTTGTTTTAATACTAAGTGCATAATGAAAAGCTGCCGAACAGTCAGCACGTTGCAGGATTTGTAAAGCAGATCAGTGGGGTAGAGAAAAGGGTGGAAATTGGCTACTTTTAAAATTGCTCTCTGAGCCCTTTCAAGAGGCAGTAGATGCGTTTTTAGTGCGCCACCCCATGAGGTGATACAGTATTGGATTACAGATTGACCTAGGGCCAAATAGACTTGTTTGATCAATTTTGTATCTGCAATCGCTCTCAACTTTTTTTAAACATAAATTAGTTTGCGCACTCTATTAACTAGGCTATCTATATGAGGTCTAAAGGAGAGTGTTTCATCTATAATAACCCCGAGATATTTTATGTTGCCTGTTATGAGGATGAAAGGACAATTACACATGCTGACTGGGTGGAAACCACATTTATGTGCATACAGATGAGAGTTAGTAATGTTTAATGTTAAATTAGTTAGTAATGGTAAGATTGGAAGCCGACCCCAATATAGTTGGGAAAAGGCTAGGCAGTAGTAGTATTTGTCAAACTAAAGTTTTGATGTAGTTCACACTACTGCTTTCATGGGAATCTATTAAATGTCTCCCTATCCTCTCCTAGTTTCTTTGTAGTAAATTTGTAAACTATTGTGAACAAATTTATTAGAAAGAAACTCGTTACAAGCATTATGCTGACTGCATCTTATAACAAGATGCTCTTGAGTAAATTTGTAAACTATTGTGAACAAATTTATTAGAAAGAAACTCGTTACAAGCATAATGCTGACTGCATCTTATAACAAGAGCATGATTGAGATTTTTCTCGTGAAGGGTTGTCGACACAAGAGTAAAATCCTAATTTGAATATAAATTTTATAGGACGACGTTTATGAGAACATAAAATAGCGGAAGTCCATATTATCTAATAACAATATAACACTATCTATGATATCTTTTAATTTAATTTTAATATTATCTATTACTCATATTACATAACAAAATCAATTCAAAAACCTTGTATGTAAATAATATCAAATATATCTGGGATAATTACTTAATAATCGTTTATTTTTATCGTAAAACCAAGGTTTTGAACGACAATCCATACTGGTTTCCGCAGGTGAATGCACTAGTAATTTTATATTACATAATAATTATCACCGAATATGTCATAAATGCGTAATTTTGCCTACCTATATAAAATTCACTAAGGCTATGCGCAGACTGATTCATGACTATACATGCTTATGTACGTATATTAGGCGGACACATACTTTGAAAACAATGACAGCGCGCACACTCAAATAATCTCAAATTTTTGATACAAGAGAAAAATATTCAGTCTAAGATAGACATTGATGAAATTGTAGAACTTCCACATGCTTCCACATAGTCATCGGTTTCTTATTTTTGTTCAGTGATAATAAAGCAGCATTGGTTGGATACCTAATGGATTCAATACGTTGCCGATGTCCTCTAAATTGATAAATTAAATAGTTACGAATCGATTTAATTATTAAATTGTAAGTAATAAACAACAAACAATTACTACTCCAATGAGTTAATAACCCATCCTAACAGTTTGCACAAACAAATGAGTTGCAAAATCGTATCGAATGACTAGGGTTGCAGAAATTGGTACGGTCAGTAAATGCAAAGTCACGTAAGCCTGGCATCGTTAGCATTGAAAAGGCAAAGGGTGAACTGGGAATGAAAAGGTGCGAAGTTAGAATAGGGGAAAGGTCACCCTTTTATGTTGAGATTTCTGAAAAGATAGGTTTGTGAAAGAGAACTGTAAAAAACTCGTAGAAAATGTTTTGAGCAGAGAAACGATGTGCTTTCATGTATCATGGAATTGGTTTCCTTTTTAAATGTTTGTGACCTTGTAGTGGAGATTGGATGCAGTGGATTTGAATTACTGTGAAGAGAACGCAAAACAGTCATGTGTCAGTTTTGTCTCTCAGATACAAAATTGACACATGCCAATGTCAAATTTCTTCTTACGGGCTTACTAAGGCTCCTGAGGTATGTAATGTATAACTCCTTTTAGACCTATTACAGTATTTGAGACTACTAGAGTTTTATATTCATAACATATCTCAATATGCCCTAAAAGAAGAAATTTTACATTTGCATGAGTCAATTTTGTCTCCGAGATAAAAAACAGACTTTTTATGCATCTACTTATATTTTTTTCGAAGGACTGCCAAAGTATCGTATTTGTTTAGCGTGAGAGGTTGCTAAGCCTAAGTAAATGTATCCACATTGCGTGTTTTAGATTTTAAATTGACTTTATAACTGTTCATCATTCCATTTTTCAGGAGCCAGAGTCAGAGGTCTGAAGCCCGCATGCACCACCGATCTGCTTAAAAAATCTATTGGTCTACAGAGACATCTTCAAACAATTGAAAGAAATAGTCGATTTTCTAAATTCCTTTGGCATTGCATATGTTTAGTGATTTATGAAGCAAGCGGGTCTCCAAAAGTTTAATTTACACTTACTTCATGCCATCGATGGCGTGTTCCGACAGCCAGTGGAAGTGGAACTGCAGGAAGGTGTAGTTCCCTCTCAGGGGACCTCCAGATAGTAGTGGTGGCTCGTCATTGCCGACTCCGTCCCATCTCACTGCAACAAACACAAAATTTTAGTTCATTTGCTCACGATTGCACCACAATATTTTAATGGACCCTCGTGTACATAGCCCACTACCACACACAGAGAGGACGCCTGCACAGTATTAATGGGCTTATCTAACTCGTTGATCTTGTGATATCTAGCACGCCAATCATTGGGAAAGTATATATTGGGCTTTTTGTTATCTGTGCCAGACCAAAGTTAGGATTTCTGACCAGTTCTGGCTCACCCTATATCTATTCTAACGTAATACAGAGGGTGTAGATTCCATAAACCTTTGCTCAGACCAGTATGTAGCTAATTCAACTGCGTTTGCCGGTGGCGCAGCCATGAAGCCATGCACTATGTAGTTTTAAAGATTGACACTTTAGTATTTTATTTTGTTTGTGTGTGCTGTGCTGTGTCGAATATTTTTCTTTTTCTCTTTCTGCTTTAAATGGGAAACTAAACTTTTCCTCTGAGTGAAAGGCGACCTTTAAGATATTGGAATTATTATAGAAAATCTATATATCATGAGACAGGAAACAGATCTATGAGCCGGATAAAATATATCGGTATGCCATACATGGTAGGTTTTGAGTGGGGTTGGATTGAAAGGTTCTAGTGCGCCGCATTTCCTGTAGCGGAACTTAATTTCCATTTCATTTCCTTTCCCCTTTTCTTGCTTCCTTTACTTTTTGGGGTGATATCTAACCTGACATTTGGAAATTAGTTATTTTTTAAAAAGCATGAAAGCTTGTGGCAATAAAGCCATGGTCAAATATATTTTAACGGCTGAATTAGTGTACAAATATGTACATTACCAAAAAAAACTGTTTCAGGTTTCATTGTCAGCTATAATCAGGCAAATTACTTTAATAAACTAATCATAATGCTGTATTATACTATGAGATAAGCAGAAGTGTAATTTTTAAACTTTTCAACATTTTTATTTCATAAATCTTTAGACTTTCAACAAATATTTGTGTTTGTGGCGAAGAAAATGGGTCAGGCCGTTGGAAAAAGGGGTATTTCACTCACGAGTGTGTCCATTGTTAGAAGCAGAAAGCTCAACATCCTGGTACCCTCGGAAGACCAGGGGTCCTCTGATGTGGACCTGGTTTTTGTCCAGCAACGTCTCCTGCGACATGATGTTGATGGGCGACTGCAGCCTGCCTACGTTGCATACTCCTGGCCATTGGTCTTCCTCTGTGGAGAGAAGAAAGGGCTTAATTTTGACAAGTGTTGAGAGTGTAGATGTGTAAGGGAACATATTTATTTTTATTTTTGACATTCTATTTTTATCTTTGTATTATTCATAGATTTAATTATTTTAAATGGCATGTGGATTATTGTTATAATGAATTTGTTATTGTATAGGTAAGTGACATATTATTTATTGATATTTTATATTTATTATAATTAGATTATTAAGTTGTTTTTGGTTTGGCATAAGGGTAGGAGTATGATGAAGACTGTTCTCGTGGATTGAGTGGCTTTTAGTAGGAACTCCTATTTTATTCTCAGCTAATTTTCAGCTAGTGAATGCCTTGATTATTTTTATTTAAGTACGTATCTATATTTTTTTTATAATTTATGAGCTTTGTGACTATCTGTTCAGATAATCGTTTAATCGGTGTCTGAAGTCATAATTAGTAAAAACCAGTAGCTGCACTGCAGCACTTATCTTCGTGCCATCGTTCGTGACATCGCCACGATTTTAGGGTTCCGTAAGCAAAAGACGAAAGGCACCCTTTTAATAAGCTAACGCTGTTTTTTACAGGGTTGTATCTAAGAGCAAGAAACTTCGTAGAATACGAATTGGATAAGACTTATTATTATTTTACATAGTGACCTATGTCAAATAATATTAAGTTTAATAGTAGGTCTTATCCAATTCCAAGAGTATCCCATCTTGAAATTAAATGAAAATCAAAATTTTCAAACGCATCGAAATTGATAATTTTAAAGTAGAAATTATATTATAAACAGTAGGTCAATTAAAACAGTCTAAGTATATTAAAAAAATAACAAGTGAACTCAGTATAAAAGATTTGGTCGAGAGAAATGTAAGGTTCGCGATTTCCACTCACACTTAGCCCTCTTTGTACATTCTCTAGTAGTTATATGATTTTGCGCCCTTGGCTTTGAATTCCTTGGCGTCCTTCCAGTGAGCGAAAAATAGTGGTTACTCATGACAGAAACAACTTTTAATCAAATGATCAACTTTTAAGTTATATATTTATTAAACTGCAAGAATTTACATTTCTGCAAGAATTTATAATTATTTTCTACCCATAGGACAGTGTAGGCTAAATTAAAAAAAAATACTGACATGAAACTTTTAAGTGATTAGGTAGCATTTTTGTTTTTTATTGTAGCATATCTACCTGCATACTTTGTACCTATCAATACTTAAAGTAAGTACTTAACTACTGTCTACTTAGTACTTATTCATGAAATCATGATAATAATATGATATTTACTTTACATACCTATATTTTATTATTCGAATTCGATAAAATCGCTCCTTGTAATTAACTTTTAAGTAGTGATTCATTTGTTTTGTCGGTGTTCGATTTAATTATTGACAAGTTATCTTTTTGGCGCCTGCAGTAGATACTTATTTTTTTTATATATTAATTAATAAATCATACTGTCTTTATTTTTATGTATTAATTAATTAGTCATATTTCTGAAAAAGTTGATGCAATTTGCTGTTGAAAAATCAACTAATCACAATATTAATTTTCCGGTAGAGTTAGCCTCCAGAGCCTAAATCTTAACATAAAATTTATACCCTTCAAAAATCAAACATAAGTTCTTTCTGCCTCTAGAATTTATATTTTATGGGTTTTATAACCTGTGCAAATATTTCGTTCGTAATTAAAATACTTCATAGTTACTAACGACGAAAGAATTTTTTTAAATTTAAATATTTCAATAGAGATTCCTAGAAAATTTTAAATATTTCACGCATTGTTGGATTTAAAAAAAATTGTGGCCTTAGTTTAGTTTATATTTAGGTTTAGTTATTAAGGGTTTTTTAAGTGTTTTAACAAAAAATACTTACGACCATAGGTCCATTCCGCCTGCAGAGAGAAATCTGAAACAATATATTTTCTCGTTAGGGATTATAAATGTAAGTAGGCTTCTAAAATACTAGAAAGAAAAAGAAAGAAAGTATATTTAAATAACTTTTTAGGCGTCTTGAAAATTAATGAAAACTTGTAAAAGTAACATGCACTATTGGCGGGAAAAGGGCAACCGAAAACGAAACGGAAGGTTTATTTTTCACTGTGCCTACAAAATAAGTGAAGGAAGGACCAATAACTTCAAAGATCAATCACAATAATTTCAAAGATCAATCACAAAACTTTGTTTATGTACAAAAGTGCATATGTATCAGTGCGTAAACAATCACATACTAGCACGTGCATTTTATAATACACAAACATCTGAAAGTTCAATGTGGAAATCAAGATGCTTATACCTATCCTAGACTACCAGAAATGCGAAATTTATTTAAGTTACACTTAATTCCCTATGATTTTAGTTAATAGGTGTCGAAGTAAATAAACTACTGTTGTATGTAGATATAAAAAATATTTTCATTCAGAAATTTTTTTTAAATATTCAAAGGCATGTTGCCAACCTACCTGCCAAACTGACCACAAACAACACAAATATCGCAAACATTTTTCAAAATTAAAATGAATAAATTCTTAAAAAAAATATTTACTGCACTTTCTATTTGTTTATTTATTATTATTTATTTATTTACGATTAAAATAAAATTAATTGAAATTCATTGGAACTATAGTTCACTCTCACACCCACTGTTCGGGACTAATTTCGAAATTCTACACGGTCATGCTTTATACTTTTTTTTTGTTTTGAACATTTTTTTATCGGGCGCTTGCACCGTGCGTCCCGCCAACACTGACAGACGGCCGTGCCTAGTGTTAAGTGATAATAGGTATGTTCGTAACATACGGTCTCCAGCAACGGACAACCGACCGCTTGGCGCGTGCCGAGTCTGACGTTAGTCAATAATGGGCATGCGCGACAAGAAATAGGTAGAAGTATGCTAAAATGTGGAAATAAAGGTTGTTTTTGATAATCAGCAGGTTGGTGTTTACAGCTGAATAAGGGCTATTTTCGTAAATGCCGTTAAGAAGGCAATAAAGTGGTGTCATTTGCTTGAACGTAAAATTATATCGAATATTTGCATTTTTATCATTTTGGTAGTATGGTAGGTAATTATGGAGATGCTGATTCTGCGCGGTGACTTAATCGGAATATTTTTGTTCAGCGTTTTGGTAATTAGAAGTCAAAAAATAATAAATGTAGTCATCAGCTGACAAATAATTGGTCCTTCTGTGTTTGAAAGGATTATAACGTGGAAATATACTTAGACCAAATCACAGAATTAACGACCGAATAGGCTATGGGATGAGATAAAAATCCAGGAAAATACGATTTCTCTGAAATTTTGGAGAGTGCAATCAAAACTAGTTCATGTAATAGTAACCGGAATAGTTCAGCGTTACGGTAACCGCAAGTCAAAAAATATTAAATGTAGTCATCAGCCGACAAATAAATTAGTCCTTCTGAACTGTATTTGAAAGGATTATAACCAGAAAAATACTTAGACCAAATCACAGAAGTAACGACAAAATAGTCTATGGGATGAGATAGAAAACCAGGAAAATGAGATTACTGCAAAATTTTGGAGCATGCAATCAAAACTAGTTCATGATCAAAATATAAAAATATTTATCTGCAATAAGTTGTGACGTTTATGAAATAGTATTTGATGCATTCATGTTGTCATGCATGTTTTCGATGTTTTTTGTTTTCAAATATAAAATAAGTGTATTTGCCAAAAGATGGAGTGCAACGATAACTTAATAACTTGTTTCATGATAAACATTTGTCTGAAGTCAATCAATTGTTCTATTTTAATTGTAAACCAATGAGTCTCTGTCTGGTTTTGGTATCGAGTTTATCGGTCTGTGGTCTCATTGTGCAGTACAATTAACAGTGCAGTGCACTTTAATTAATAATCAGCATATTGTTTTTATTTTCCTTTTGTGATGATATATTATTTGAACAGGTTGTGCTTTCATTTTTCATTTATTGTTTATGGAAGCCCACTTGTATATATTTAATTTGTGTAGAACTGAGTCTAAAGATTTCTATATATCTATATCAATCAATATTATAAAGAGGAAATATTTTTTTGTTTGTTTGTTTGTATGTTTGTTTGTACCGAATAAGCTCTGAAACTACTGGACCGATTTAAAAAATTCTTTCACCATTAGGAAACTACATTATTCCTGAGTGACATAGGCTATTTTTTAATCCCGAAAACGGGTCACGGGAGCGAACCCGCGGGGAACAGCTAGTATAAAAAAGCCTTCCGCAACAAAATAAGGATAAGTTTAGCCAAATGAATTAATTTCTATAATAACGCTTATCATCATAAACGTAATAAAAAGAATGCATTCAGTTACAATTGGTAAAAGTTTGAACTTTCGATTCGGATACTGAAAAACTATATTTGTAGAAATTAGTATAACCGGTGCATTTAAAAAAACATGCGAGTCGGACTCGCGCACGAAGGGTTCCGTACTTGGTAAATTGCGGTTTACGATTTATGACTTATTAAAAAAAAACTACTTACTAGATCTCGTTCAAACCAATTTACGGTGGCAGTTTACATGGTAATGTAGGTACATCATATATTTTTTTTAGTTTTATCATTCTCTTATTTTGGAAGTTACAGGGACACACACACACACATTTTACCACTTTGGAAGTGTCTCTCGCGCAAACTATTCAGTTTAGAAAAAAATGATGTTAGAAACCTCGATTTATTCCTTGCCACACGTATGGCATTGATGTTTTTTTTTTTAAATTTCAGTTTCAAGTATGGGAACCCCCAAAATTTATTGTTTTTTTTCTATTTTTGTGTAAAATCTTAATGCGGTTCACAGAATACATCTACTTACCAAGTTTCAACAGCATAGTTCTTATAGTTTCGGAAAAAAGTGGCTGTGACATACGGACGGACAGACAGACAGACATGACGAATCTATAAGGGTTCCGTTTTATGCCATTTGGCTACGGAACCCTAAAAACGAATCTAAAATGGCGGTGCTTATCATGTTCTTTCACTTGCACAATATAGACGTCACTAAAGTTGTCAAAAAATAAAAGGTTTTGACATACATAAAAATACTTAATAATAATTAAATTGATGCTTGCGAATGATACTCGTTGTTTTAGTGTATGCGTAACATAGTAATTAATTAGGATTATGTATTTTATTTTTCAATTTCTTACGTAGAAAGTTAACGCGGCATGTAATATGAGAAACGTCCACGGACTTCTTAGATTGTGACGAGTTTAGTTTTCACTTAGTTTGGGTTATTTTATAAGATAGACAGACTGATATATTATTCGTTTTGTTGTTTACGTTATCTACGGGTATGTCATAATGTCTCTACTCTTAGGCTCTGGGCGTTACTAATTATAACAATTAGCCAGAAGGTACTGTGGTTAATATGTATAATGCCACAGTATGTTCTGGTTTTTCGCTTCTATTGATCATCTTTAAGACATGTTTAGTAAGGTTAATTAGAGATTTTTGTTTTAAATATCGCGTCCAATCATTGATTATTTATTTATTTGAGGGGAAAAACAGTTACACATATAACAGTTATTATATACAACAAGAATGATAAAATAATGTGCGACCATTTAACCAAATGTGCAACCAACCACATTTTCCACGGAATACAAAAAATAAAATTATTGCATGCGATTTAAGTTGAACCCCACAATAATCAAACTAAAAAAGAAAAACAATAAAACATCAAATATGACATTAAAAAAAGAAAGAAAAATCAGATTAAGAACAATGAATATAATATAAACAACACATAATTAAAACGCTTTATTAAAGATACACAAACAGCATTACATACAAACCACAGACATAAATCTAACTAGATAACGCAAGTCCCACCATCTGTATGAAAACAAAGTGTGCCACTTTTTCACAAACAATTTAAAAACAAATTTACTTACCAATGAAAGAAAATTTCCAATGCCTCAGCCAACTTTATCTATACATTGTCTACAGCTCAAAATGGCATAAAAAGGCATTTTTCTAGATTTTGGTGGCTTTCCGTTTCCGATAATGCTAAATGAAAAACTCAGATTACGATCATTGATCGTAACTTTACTCCGTTTTGGCAAGCGAAGTACATACAATCACGTCATCTAGTTAGATTTAAGTCTGTGTACAAAACAGTTTGTAGCAAACAATGTTAAAATATAGATGCTAGGTATATATGCCTATTACAGGTACACGCAGCTTACACCATATGAACAGGAACACTAATTATTGTTTAGAAATGTCTAAAATGTTGTTCTAGTGATCAAAAGAGCTACTGCCTAGAATAAGGTCCTTTGATTCTCGGATCTTTTGGGTTTTTATTGGGTAAAACACTTACACTTTTCAATATTTTTAGTAGCATTCCGGTTTCTGGATTTGGGCGCGATTGCGCCCCTAAGTTTTCCTATTTTCATTTTTTTATTTAGCCCACTTTGTCCCACTGCTGGGCAAAGGCCTCCACCACATCTTTCCAGGCTACTTTATCGCCTGCCTTCTCCGGCCTATTTTCATTTATAGTTGTCAAATTTGTACACTAGGCCTCAGTTGACAGCGCAATTTTGAGCACCTTCTGAGGGTTCTAGTGCTTCTGGAGATAATGTATCATCAAGAATTGTCGTAGGTCTGCTGGAAGAAATTTCTCTAGAAATAAGCAGCACCTTTGTGCTATTCTATCTTTATATGTTTTTTCTCTTTAAAGTGTTTTGTGTACATAAATAAATCAAAAAGGAAAACATAGGAGCACAGTTTATATCTTTTTTTTTAGTTTATAGAATATCTTTAAATTTGATCTAATATGGAGGAGGCAATAGGCGAGAGCCGAACCTCGAATTATGACTTTTTACTTAGGAAATGCGGTTTGATGTCAGTGACCGCATTTCCTCTTAAACATGGCGAAATTAGGATGTACTTACCTTTCGGCAATACAGATTTTATGAGATGTAACATTCGCTATAAAGCTTTTAAATCAATAAGTTTTAAAGATATGAACAGCACTTTTATTTTACAGACGCTTCGTCATGCATACGTAATGATTTACTATCAATACTTTATCATCTTGAACAATGTCCGCGCCTAATTCCTGCAATGTACTTACTTTACTTAATCTGAATACACAGCATATTGCTGATAAGGAATTACTTAATCATTAATCGTAAACATACGGCACGACTGTGAAACTATGCGTAAGTTTTAGAAAATATTTAGGTTAGATTATGGTCAATCGCGAGCCAATCATAAAAAATAAAACAAGAAAACTTTCGCGTTTCATAATTGAAAAACAATATATCACGGGAATTTAACGCGATCGTTAAATTCCCGTGATATATTGTTTTTTTATTTTTTATTTTAGTCAGTATTAAAAGTGTTGAGAAGTATTTCGGTTTTTTTTACGCAATTTCGTAGTAGTACGTATTGTATTTCTAATAATAACAAGTAGTGGAAAGGGAGGCATTTCATAATATTTGAATTTTGTAAACACGTATTTCATGAAGTTATTTATTTATTTAGACTTCATGCACAAAAAGGTACAAAGACGGTACCCTGACCAAAAAATCGGCATGAGATATGAGCGTTCCTATTGGTCTAGCGGCACTGCCGGCGCATGAATTACAGTAGTGAATACGCCCAGATTTTAGAATAAAATCTTTATAAAATCGAATTTTGGACTTTTGAAAAAAAAAATTCTACAAAAATGTTCGTTATTAAATTGTCTATCCATTAGTTTTAGTACAAAAAATAATCAATGAGCACTTTACGAGAAGATGCATAATATCAATCATTATTTCTCATATTTATGTTTTTTTGGAAGTAGATTAGTGAAATATATACAACATTTAAAAAAAAACTAAATCTACCATTTTAGAATCAATGTTATGTAGAAATTGAATGTATTTTTATTAATTAATATTTCTTTTTAAATAACGAGTAGATAGCTCCTAAAAACAGCACAAAAAACGGCTTGCGCGGCGTTTTGCTCGGGGTACTCTCTACCAGTCAAACAAGGGTGGTGAAGAGATAACAAGGCAGGTGCATTGTATTAACAATTTGAAAAGAAAAAAGTTGCTATTAACATACTAAAATAAATAAAATACACGTACATATATATTGAATATAATATATACTTATATAAAATATTTATTTATGAAGTAACAGGAAAGAAGAAAGTGAGACGACTCTTCTTAGTTGTGCTGAAAATAAATCCGCAATTTCCGCTTGAATGCAAACCGACTCTTAGCCGGCCTGATCTCGAAAGGAAGCGCGTTCCAGAGAAGAATGGACTGAATATTGAAGGAAGAGTGAACAAAATCAGTAGTATGAGAAGGACAAAGCAAGAGGATTATTGGAAGAACGCAGATTCCGAGCATGTGAAGAACATAGATATTGGAATTTAGAAAAAAGATAGGAAGGAGGGGAGGGAGAATTGAGTAGGGTGAAAAGCGTGGTCAAAGCGCGTAAACTTTTCCTCTGGCGAATCGGCAACCATTTTAGCTTAGACCTGCTGTAGTAAGACCGCGTTCAAGTCAAAGCAGCACACGTCACCATAGTCATCCACTGGGAAAATTAAAGTCTGCACAAGCATAGTTTTCGTTTTGGCTGGCAATAACCACCTCAAACGATACAAGGATCGCAAAGTACCGCTGGCTCTCTGACTGACACTGGACACCTGACTTTGCCAGCTAAGTGTCGGGTCAAGATGCAAACCGAGATCTTTCACACTAGGGCTAATGGGAATGACGGAATCATTGAAAATAATAGGGGGAATAGAGCCAACCGCCACTCTACTTATCATGCGCGGGCTTCCAATAATAATGGCCTGACATTTTGTGGGGTTTACGGACACCCCAAATCTGTCAGACCAATCCCTAATAGCATTCAAGACCCGGTTTACATCTTCTATGGCGTCAGATAAATCTTCGATCCGCGCCGCTGTATATAGTTGGAGGTCGTCGGCATAAAGATGATACGATCACCGAAGACAGTGAGTTATAAAATTAATGAAGATGGAAAATAATAATGGAGATAGAATACCGCCCTGTGGAACACCAGCATCCAGGTCACGCCAATTCGACGAAGTCTCATCGACACGAATCGACTGCTGACGTCCCCGAAGATAAGGGGAGAACCATTCCAGCGCCTCGGAATAAACCGTAAGATGGGAGAGGATAGATAGGAGTATATCGTGACTGACAGCGTTAAAGGCATTGGAGAAATCAATTAATACTAACACAGTGACCTTAGTATCCTCCATTGCTTCTCTTTCATTCATTCATCACCTGTCACTTTAAGGAGTGCGGTGGTAGTACTGTTGCCAGGTCTGAATCCAGACTGGAATGAACTTATAAGATTGTTTCGGTGAATAAATGCCGAAAACTGCTTGTGAACGCAAGCTTCGAGCACTTTGGATAGGAACGGGAGAATGGAGATTGGACGAAAATGACTAGGGAGGGCTTTGAGATTTTAGGAAGTGGACGTACGTAGGTCATACGCCACAGGGATGGTAATTGACCGGAAACGAGAGAGAAATTTATAATGTGGGGATAGGTGGGAGAATAAGGTCGAGGATCAAGGTGACCATGTAAAGACTAATGTCATCATGGCCCACAGCCTTAGATTTTATGGACCGGATAATCTTTATAATTTCATCCTCGGCGGCTGGTGAAAAGCGAAATGGTTCTATGATAGGACCGGGTAAGCTAGTAATGGAATTAACCGTCTGTGACAAGATTTGGGGATCCAAATGGTAAGTGGTTGTGAAGTGACGGTGATTTCATCCAGACCAATCGTCTTTTTTTCACAGTGATTCTTTTTAAATTTCCGAAAGGCTCGATACCTGCGTCCCATCGCCATACGTACCGCCGTCGTCAACAATGGAGCAGGATGACGCCTAAGCTTTACTCTCCTTACAGGAGCATGTCTTTCGTACAGCGCAAGGATCATCCGATTAAAAATAAGCAGTTTGTCGTCAACCCCTATTGCCGCTGCAAGATGACCCCAATCAAGTTCTGAAGCATCCCGACGCAGCTTCTCAACATCCAACGTGCAAAACAACGTATGTGCAGAACTTTAGGAAGCGGTTTAGGTGGTTTTAGGACACATGAGAGGAAAATGAGGTCATGGTGGGAAAAGCCAGGTTCAGGACACTGATCAAAACAAGGGAAGGAGTGGATGTAAGGATTAAGTCGAGCCATGTGTCATCGCCTGAGGCATTGAGATGAGTGGGCTGCAGTGGAAGAACATGGAGACTAACTGACTCAATGATGTGAAGGAGTTTATGGGAACGAGGGGATGGATAAACCACCCAAAACGACACAATGTGCATACTCTGACCCTATCGATTCCAGTGCCAATTCAAGGTAGGAAAAGTAGTCAACAGCGGGTGGACAGTAGAGTACACCAAGCAGGGTCTTGACACCTTTAACATAGATTTCCAAAAAGAGGTACTCAGCAGAAGCACTATAGGGTGAAGGAGAAGAGGCAACGATTTTGAAAGGGAAATCACTACGGAGATAGATGGCGACACCACCTCCTTCCTTTCAAATTCTATCGTTGCGGATAAGAATGAAACCGGTAAGAGGGTAGGTGGTAGAGAGAAGATGAGGTTTGAGCCAACTCTCCGAAACCAGCACGGCGTGGACATTGGCGTCAGAAAAAGTGTCAAGCAATTCACCGTAGTGACTTGGTACACTCTGTGCATTAATATGACAGACATTAAATAAATTATCATTTTGTCGATTAAAGCGCCGAAGCACAAAGTCACCAAGGGTGTCGGTCAAGGAAGTGAAACTTGCATTAGCGGAAGAGATAACGGATTCAGCGGCCGATTGAAAAGAATCATCGTTGGAAGACATAAAATAAAAATAATATAAATACTTAACAAAAATACAATTAAATAATACCTGACGGTGCAACACCACTATCTGTGCAACACCCACCAGCCGCACCAGTATAATATACATATATACCACTAATACCTATATAACATCATAAAAGAGAAACAATTAAATAAGAAACAAAAATAAATGAAACACACAAACGAAAGAAAGGATACTTGAAACAGTTACAATAAGCAATAACGAAAATACGTTGACAAAACACAAAACAAACATGGAACGAAAAGATACTAGAAAAAATTACATTTAGCAATAACAAGACGCAATTGACAAAACAAAAAAGAAACATTGTACAGCAGAACATATGATGACACATTAGCATTACAAGAATATAATAATATATATTTATCATAAATGACGGTCGGGTGACAGTGACATTATTATAAGTTCAAAACATTTAGATACAAAAAAAAAGAAAACCGGCCAAGTGCGAGTCGGACTCGCGCACGAAGGGTTCCGTACCATTATCGCAAAAACGGCAAAAAAATCACGTTTGTTGTATGGGAGCCCCCCTTAAATATTAATTTTATTCTGTTTTCAGTATTTGTTGTTATAGCGGCAACAGAAATACATCATCTGTGAAAATTTCAACTGTCTAGCTATTACGGTTCATGAGATACAGCCTGGTGACAGACAGAAAGACAGACCTTTGTCTGTCTGACAGACGGACCGCGGAGTCTTAGTAATAGGGTCCCGTTTTAACCCTTTGGGTACGGAACCCTAAAAAGACTATTCATGTACCCTCGTAATCATAATACAAAAACATAAAATAAAAAATAAAAAACCTTAAGTGGGTAGACGTGCAATATAGAAATATAATGTTTACGTAAAAGTATGTGGCCCCAAACACAATTAAATAAGTGTAAATAGTGTAGAGTAAATGGTGTAATTAATAGTGTTTATGGTGTAAATAGTGTATATCGTGTAAATAGTGTAAATAGTGTAAATAGTGTAAATGTTGTAAATAGTGTAAATAGTGTAAATAGTGTAAATCGTGTAAATCGTTTAAATAGTGTAAATAGTGTAAATCGTGTGAATAGTGTAAATCGTGTAAATAGTGTAAATCGTGTAAATATTTTACTGATTTCTACGCACTTCAATACCTGTCCTGTTCCCTGCTGCATCAGTTAATTCCCCAGTCTTCTTCGGGTACTTCGCCACCAAGGGATTGAGTTCCTCCAAGGAAGAAACTTTGTGCCGTGCTCCGTCGGGCGACCTGACAATGATGATCCCATACTGAGTCCAGCATGCCTGCATCCCGAAGTGCGAACGCGCCGAACCAAAAACAGCCTCTCTAGTTCTGGTTAAGAACTGTTTGACTGTAACCATGGAGCCCTTCAAGGCAGACTTCGCACGCCAGACCGCAGACTTGTGATCCACATTGGAGAACCTCACCAATACTGGCCTGCTGCGCGTGGGACCTATGCTCGATGACCCCAGCCTATGACATGCTTTGTTGGAGGAGGCAGTAATATTCGGCATTGCCAGTTTACTGTGCAGTATGTCCAGCACCAGAGCCTTGCAGTCCTCCTTGTCGGCCTCAGCAAATCCGGTGAATATCAGGGCTTCACGACGAGAGCGTGTCTCCAACCCGTCCACCATTCTGGAGCACTCTGTGATCTGCCTCCGTAAATGTCACAGCTTTCCGAACATCAGCTCTCTGAATGTCCGGAACTCTTCAGCGATCTTGGCGACGGTGTCCATCGCGGGTCCAACACACTGAATCTGCGCCTCCAGCTCATTCATCTTTTTGGCAAAACACTCTTCCAAGTTCTTCTGCGCAGATTGGATGTCGTCCAGCTGAGTCATTATGATGTGAGTAGTATCTCTCTCTCCTCTTAGTAGTTCTTAGTGGTATCCTCTTACAGTGTCTTTGTAAGCACTATACGCTGGTAGGTGATGAAGTTTTCCTTTATTACATGGACTTTATTGCCAATATAAGGATGTGCTTATTAGTGGCTTATAAAACCAATATTAGTGCAGAAATTTTGACTAAATAAAAATAATTAAAAATTGCGCAACGAAAACGTTTTTTGCTTATTTTTTATGAATATGTAAGGACCATCAGCCTGTACGAGATTAGGATGGCTCTGAAACAGCTTAAAAACAACAAGGCGCCAGGTGATGACGGAATCACGGCTGAACTCCTGAAGGCGGGTGGAAAACCGGTCCTCAAGGCCCTTCAGAAGCTTTTTGATTCCGTCATACTCGAGGGCAAAACGCCACAGGCATGGTGCAGGGGTGTGGTGGTACTCTTCTTCAAGAAGGGCGACAATGCCCGGCTGAAGAACTATAGGCCCATCTCGCTTCTTAGCCATGTTTACAATTTGTTTTCAAGAGTCATCACGAATCGTCTCGCGCGCAGGTTTGACGACTTCCAGCCTCCCGAACAAGCCGGATTCCGAAAAGGCTTTAGCACCGTGGACCACATACATACGCTGCGGCAGGTTATACAGAAGACCTAAGAGTATAACCTGCCTCTCTGTTTAGCGTTTGTGGACTACGAGAAAGCCTTCGATTCGATCGAGACTTGGGCTGTACTGCAGTCCCTCCAACGGTGCCAGATCGACTACCGGTACATTGAGGTGTTGCATTGTCTGTACAAAAACGCCACCATGTCAGTCCGTCTTCAGGATCAGACGTCGAAACCAATCCTTCTCCAGCGCGGCGTAAGACAGGGAGACGTCATTTCTCCGAAACTGTTCACTGCTGCGCTGGAGGACGTCTTCAAGGTTCTGGACTGGAAGGGGCTTGGCATCAACGCTAATGGCGAGTACATCACTAACCTTCGGTTTGCCGACGACATAGTGGTCATGGCAGACCATGGAGAGCCTCAATAAAATGCTCGATGACCTTAGTAGAGCTTCCGAAAGAGTGGGTCTTAAAATGAACATGGACAAAACCAAGGTCATGGTGAACGCCCATGTAACACCCACTCCTATCAAGATCGGAGACTCTACTCTCGAAGTTGTAGACTATTATGTTTACTTGGGACAAACGGTCCAGTTGGGTAGGTCCAACTTCGAGAAAGAGGTCAACCGTCGAATCCGACTCGGCTGGGCGGCGTTCGGGAAGTTGCGTGGTATCTTCTCGTCCAATTTACCGCAGTGTCTCAAGACAAAAGTCTATGACCAGTGTGTGTTGCCAGTGATCACATATGGGACCGAGACGTGGTCGCTCACAATGGGCCTAATCAGAAAGCTTAAAGTCACCCAAAGGGCAATGGAGAGGGCTATGCTCGGAATTTCCTTGCGTGATCACGTCAGAAATGATGATATCCGCAGGAGAACCAAAGTTACCGACATAGCCCGAAGAATTGCCAAACTTAAGTGGCAGTGGGCAGGGCACATTGCTCGCAGAACGGATAGCCGATGGGGCCGAAAAGTACTGGAATGGCGACCGCGAACCGGAAGACGATGCGTTGGAAGGCCTCCCACTAGGTGGACCGATGACCTGGTTAAGGTTGCGGGAAGGCGCTGGATGCGAGACGCACGGGATCGGTCAATGTGGTGACGCCTGGGGGAGGCCTATGTCCAGCAGTGGACGTCTTTCGGCTGAAATGATGATGTAAGGACAGCCATAACTATAACTAGAAATCCCACAATGTAAAGTTGTTCGAAAAGAAAAACGTCCAATACCTTTCAGGATCCAATATATTTAGTACATTTGGTAAACGTGATGCCATTTTGACAAAGGCAAACGATATCAATTAATCATGATGAATAAGAATCGTGATTGTTAACTGTGCTGAAAGCATGCAAACAATTAATGCTGATAATACTTTAAATTAAGGATAAGTGCTGGATAATGCGGATTGCGATGCTATCGGGAAAGATCACAGATGATACAAAAATTAACATGGCTTCTATGCAGTCGAAGATATTGAAGATAAGGTACAGAGAGTGTTGTTATTGAAATTTTTACATTCTGAAGCTAGGCGTGTAGGCAGTCCTCCCTGGTGGGTTTCCGTATTGGCGTGGGGGCTCAGTAGCCGTGTCTTGATCACCCACGGTGAAGTAAAGAGAAACCTGAGGAGAGGCTGCTCGTCAGGGCTTTTGCCGATTAAGCTGACGACGTAGCGGCCAACAATTAGGTGCCGCTTGGTAACAGGCGACATCGCAACTGAGGCAGACTGCGATGTCGTATGGAGCGTCCCAGATCCCATACGATATCGCGGCTGAGAGTTGGAGGCCGCAGCGGGAGAAGAAAGCCGGTATTGCGGTGCGCCGCTCTCCCTACCTTCCGTGGCCTGGACAGGGTCGCCATCATCTGATGGCGGCTATATGGCCGGTTGGATTGAGTTTAAACTCTTTGCGAGCTTACGCAATACGGCTGCAGGTCTTTCCCCAAAAGTCGAGGCGCCTTTTGAAAGTTTCCGAACGTTAATTTAAAAAAAAAGAGAGTATTGTCATTCGGGAGCCAACAACATTATCAGAGCGATGAGAGCGAAACGACGAACAGGGAACTATAAAAGCACCTTTCTGTGCGTTCGTGCGTAAAATAAACGAAAACTTTGGGAACCAAACCATTTGGGTTTGCACTCAACGCGAACTGGGGCGGATTTGCGTTTGGTTTACTAAAATATAAGAACTTGACATGACTATCATTACCATCATTTTTTTTAAATTATCGATGTTCTCACGCTTGACCACTATCTCACCTAATTGTAAGCAATCACATCATTTTCAATGACTAAGACCATCCCTTCAAAATACCACACCCCATAAATTGACTAAATATTACAATTCTTTCTGTATATCCTTTGCGACCAGAGGACCTACCAATCTACAGTAATAAAAGCATTTCAAGACTATACAATTAAAAAAGAAATATTTGCTAGTCGTTCTAACAGCCCGTATGTCACACGGCTAAACTTCGCGTCGCGCGCAGGTCACCTAATTTATTAATAAAAATCTTACCGAGTAAGTGGATACTGCACCAGCCTTCTATATAAATAGTCTAAGTACAGGATCTACTGCAGGTGCATCCTTTTCTAGAATTAGATCAGTCTGGCTAAGAATAGGATGACTATGATGACTCTATTTATGTATTTTTACCAAGAAGTTCTCTTATCCAAAATGGATATCTATCCGAAGATAACGAATGAGTTCTACAGCCTATCTAGGCTGTAGAACTCATTCGTTATCTTGCGAAATATTGCTATCACCAATTCATTAAGCAAACGAGTTGATGTTCATAAATTTGATAAAACCAGTAATTAGCATGTTTTTTAGGGTTCCGCAGCCAAATGGCAAAAAACGGAACCCATATAGATTCGTCATGTCTGTCTGTCTCTCCGTCCGTATGTCACAGCCACTTTTTTCCAAAACTGTAAGAACTATGCTGTTGAAAATTGGTAAGTAGATGTGTTCTGTGAACAGCATTAAGATTTTCATACAAAAATAGGAAAAAAAACAATAAATTTTGGTGGTTCCCATACTTGAAACTGAAACAAAAATTTTTTTTTCTGCAAACCCATTTGTGTATCTATGGTATCTATGGATAGGTCTTCAAAAATGATTTTGAGATTACTAATATCATTTTTTTCTGAACTGAATAGTTTGCGCGAGAGACACTTCCAAAGTGGTAAAATGTGTTTCCCCCCCCCCCCGTAACTTCTAAAATAAGAGGATGATAAAACTAAAAAAAATATATGATGTACATTATCATGTAAACTGCCACCGAAAATTGGTTTGAATGAGATCTAGTTTTTTTTTAATACGTCACAAATCGTAAACCGCCATATTTACCAAGTAAGGAACCCTTCATGCGCGAGTCCGACTCGCACTTGTCCAGTTTTTTTATATATTTTTTTATTTAACGTTAGACTCGCGTTCGACCACCATCTCGCCTGATGGTAAGGATGATGTGGTCGATGGTGTAGCACGCTTGCCTAGAAGCAGCATATTAACTATTGACATAAAAACCCAAGGTTGTAGCTATCAGGAAACAAAGACTCCAATGCGAAGATTGGTAAAATAATGTCACTGTATTTGCCTTTACCATACTCTAGAGGCGCTTATGCCCAAATAATAACAGCCGCACTGGTTCGTGGATGGGTGACCATTTCAACATATCGAGTTACCTCCGTGCCTCAGAAAGCACGTTAAGTCAGCCATTGGTCCCGGCTGTCATTTGAAGATTAACAGTCGTTACGGGTAGTCAGAAGCTTGAGATCTGACATCAGTCTTGCCATGGGGTACCGTGTTATCCAGTTACTGGGTTGTGGAGGTCAGATAGGCAGTCGCTCCATGTAAAACACTGGTACTCAGCTGAATCCGGTTAGGCTGGAAGCCGACCCTAATATAGTTGGGCAAAGGCTAGGCAGATTGATTTGCCTTTACCATACTGTGTATTACTAAAGCAGTCAACTCGGTACCCTTTGTATCGAAAAGTTCTGTAAAAGGTTTGAATAGCTGCTTAACAATTTTAGGTCTAAGACCAATCCGGATCGTATGGCTGGGATTGGAGAATTACAGGATATTTATCACTCGCAAGCCGGAGGACACTACTGCAAAGCATATTACCAAGCTCTCATAAACACTCAATCTACTTATCTTTAAAATTTGTGCTTTTACAGCTTTCGCAACTTAAAATTACGCTTGAGATTTCAGCCGTTAATCCTTAACTCATTTTATACTGATATGTTGAGAAATATAACACTTTTTAAGTATTCTATTACATTGTAATTGTTGTGAATGTGAAGAGTATGTGAGTCATTCTTTTCATTTTTGGTTTTTATTTTAATTTTTCTTAGTTAGTTTTAATTATGGTCTGGCAGTTTGAGTAATTTTTGCGGCCTACTTGAATGTTCTATCTTTGGTATTGTTTATTGAGCAGCACGGTTACTGACAAATGCATGCACTGACTGTAAAGGTCCACTCAATCTGCCTTGTTCTTTCCTCAAAATACCATTTCAGACACCACTCTACATCGTTTTCACATGATCTAACCAAGATTATGTCTGAACTTTAAAAGAGACTGTGACCTCTAGTATGTTTCGGCTTTTCTTCTCAGGGTACTCAGATAGAAAACGCCGACCTCATCTAGTTAAAAAAAATATGATCACACACTATGTATGTAATTGTTTTTTTTTTTTTTACTTACGTTTCCTTTTATTTGTACATGATGTGTATCTGTGTGTGCCAAATAAACTAGTTTTCTTTCTTTCTTTCTTTTCTTTTGATCGACATGTAAAAGTGTTTATACAAACCAATTTACACAAATAAAATAATTAATCATAGAAGTAAATATTTTTTCGGAAACACATACCTACTGCTATATTAAAAATGCGAAAGATTTTTTTTATTTATCGGTAGGCTCGCGCTTGACTACTATCTCACCTGGATGATAGCCGTTAAGGCGATATTGATTAACAAACAAAAAAAAACAACCGACCTCCAAATCAAAACATTACAAAGTGAAAAAATAACTTCAATTGCGGAAGTCGGTGTTCCTGTTTTTGATTCTTCGTTTTTTGACACCGACTGCCGAAATTTAAGTATTTTTTCACTTTGTGGTGTTTTTATTTGGAAGTCGTTAGTTTTGTTTTATTTATTTTTCACATTTTAGTAGTGGTACACAATGAGCAAAATGTTTTTATTTCAACTAAACCTTATAGGTACTTTAAATTGTCAAACAAAATATGAATCTAGTTGCACATTCGCAAGCGTCAGTAGTTCTCTATGGAAAAGAATGTGCAAGAAACTCCACGGACACTCTTTTCCATCGGTTTTAATTACAACTATTTGGTTATATCATTCTTGTTAGAAAAATACATAGGTATGCGAGAACGATGTAAAAAAAGGCGTCCACGTAAAAGGAGTAAAACAAACAATTCATAAATACAATAAGTACGTAATTAAAAGCAGGCCGAGGCAACTAAGTTATGACCAATCCCAACTGATGGCGCCCGTTCACGAATATGACGCATGGATTGGCACCACTTAGTTTAACCATCATTAAGGGAACCGGATGATCCAACACATATGCCACCATTAGAGAGACAGCATAACACAGTCTAAACTGCCAGGGCCCACAAAATTCAATGAACGACATATAGGTAAATGGTAGATTTACAGTTGGTTTATAGTACTCACATATATGCTGTGCAGTTATACAAAAAATAAATTGAGTTTATACAATACAAATATAATCATGCAGTCTTCAGCAGGTCCAACAATACTTCAAAACAATAATGTTCTGCTTTTCACATAATTTTGCGCCCTAGTGGTTGTGGAGCAGGCATTGAGCCAAGCATTTTTATCAGCGATGTAATCCCCCAACTTCCCAACCCCCAGAGAGCAGTATAGTGGCCCAGTGGTATTGGACGTGACTAACAAGTTGTAGGTCGTCGGTCCAAACACAGGCAGGCGCTTTACTTTGTGTAAATTATTTCATCACCACTGCTTTTAAAAACGGTGAACAAAAACATCGTGAGGAACCAAAACTTAGAACCAAGAATTGGAAGACATCTGACATCCACCAAAACGCACAGGGCCCGCGTGGTGGATTACGGCCCATCCCGTCTCACACTAATATGCCTGCCTGCATAGTGTGCGTTTTATACAAGTTTAGGCAAATTTGACGCACTTAATTTTTTCCATTTAAAACTAAATTATTGGCAGTGAACCAATCTTGAACCTGCCGTAGGGCGTTATTTACGTCGGCAACCTGACTACAACATCTATTTATTAAAAAAAAAAAAGTTATCAGCAAATAACACCATGTTTTGTTTGTTTTCCATTATACGGGGTAAATCGTTTATTTATCCTAAAATTAAGAAAGGACCTAAAATTGAGCCCTGGAGTACCCCTACACCCATTTTCATGTTTAACTCTCACGAATTGACACCGTTTATTTGAAATAATTGCTCTCTATCATTCAAATAAGAAAAACTAAACTTAACGCTGATTAGCCTAGCCCGTAATGCTCAAGTTTCAGAAGTAATATTTCAGGATTGACGCAATCAAACGTCTTCGACAGTTCACAGAAGGTACCTATGGCATCTTGTGTCTTTTCCCACGCATTAAAGAAGTGTTTTAATAGGGTGACACCAGTGTCAGTTGTAATACATCCGTTGGTGAAACGAAACTGTTTATCATGCAAGATTTTACATACATACATACTCACGCTTTTTTACCATGGGGTAGGCAGAAACTACTACAAAACGCCACCTACTACGATCCTTACATACAAGGAGATGATAAAGATGAGAGATGCAAGATTTTATTCGTATGAAAATGAATGAACATTTGATTCAGCATTATCATTTCAAATGCCTTGCTGAAAACCGGCAACACTGGTCTATAATTATTTGTGTCTTTACTGTCCCCGGATTTAAAAGTGGTGTAACTTTACTATATTGCATAAGATCCAGAAATACTCCTTGATGTACACACAAATAAAAAATTAAAGCTAAGTACGGCGCTATAGTCTTAATATTGAAGATACAAAGCTTCGATGAACATTCCTCATAGGTCTTCGGTTGGTTTGATCTTGATTTGCTTAAAAGCTTTTATTATTGTTATGGGGTTTAAATGTGAAAAATTAAATTCATTTGGGCAGGCTGAAATGTTCGCGTTTAATAAACCAAAAGCAAGCGAGGGCGAAGAATTTAAGGTTTCAGTAGTTTTAATTGGGATGATGGTAAATAAATTTAAAAATTCTTGAGCAACATTTTTGCTATCTGTAATAAGTCCTTGTGTAGTTTCAAGCGTGTAATCAGCATTATTTCTTTTATTCCTGTTTGTTTCATTGTTTATAATTTTCCAAACCGTCTTGATTTTATTTTCTGCTAATTTAGCCTTAGCTGCCATACATATATTTAAAAAGTTCTCGCTTGATCTGTGGTAAGGTACAGCCATATTGGCCAAGTTATGCCAGAATAGATTACCCAAATAATATAAAACATGAACATAACCGGTGAAATGAGAGTGTACCAGGGTGAACTGTATGCATCTGTGTACTCTTTTAGAGCATATAGGCGTGATATTATGGTATGATATGGCGTAAACAATAAACAAACATGCTATTGTTGAAGAGTTCAGTTGTATATCTCCAAAGGTCTTCATCAGATAGTCACCAAATATAAATGGGACCAATTTAGGAACATACCATACTTCAAGCAAAAAAATAATTTTCGAAATCGGTCCTCAGTTGACGGTGAAATCGGTGTACGTACCCAAAAAAAAGACAGACATACAGCAGAACATAGAACTTCCTTCATTTTGGAAAGTCGGTTAATTAATCAATCTGGCGTTAAAGGCTGAACTAATTTAAAATTTAGAACTCAGGGAGAAGTTAGCCTGGATTAGGACACAATATACTTTTTTATCGCAGTAGTACATTCCCTAAGGTCCCCAGGGATAACCGACTTACACTTGGGCGTACTTATGTTTCATGGTCCTTGTATCCGTAGGTCGAATAACCTGAATCTAGGTTGGACGTAATAAAAACTGATAAACAAGTCAGAGCTGAATGACCTGCGCTCTTAGATACCCTAAGGATTCTAGGGCTTTGCGCAGCTGCGGACACCTTTTCATGTTTGCGATAACCTCTCGCATGATATCTATTATAAACAAAGTAATAACCAATATTGAATTAATGTTGAAATCAATCGTTAATTTATAGAATCGTCATTATCGTCATCAGCCTTTTAATGTTTCCACTGCTGCAGGGGTGGATCAAGGATTTCATTCAGGGGGCGCAAATGTATCTCAGGGGAGGGGAGGTAAATTGAAAAAAAAACAGAGCAGTATTTGTATTTTCAGATCGGATTAATAACCTTTTCTTTTTCTCGGTCGCCAGAGGCTCGTTCCTTATCCAGTAGGGAGCACCACGCCTGCCAGGGGCCGTCGCCGTCAGCTATTCGTACGAACCACTGACGGGTGCTGGCGTGCAGGTGAGATTGACAATTGGGGCCGGCAGGATGGTAGAGCTGTTCTACGCTTTGATCCCCTGATGTATTTAAAATACCTTAGAAAAGGAGGTAACCAGTGGATGGCGCTATTCTCATACCTCTGCCCAACCCTTCGGGCTTTTTGAATTCAGATGTTTAGGTATTAATTTCTCAGACAAAATTATGTTTCAACCACTGAGTCAAATGTTCCGCTATCCTTGCCACCTTTTTGCCCGTTCCAAATTGTTTCTGAATCCTGAGTTTCAATTTCGCAATAAACATATGAACATATCATACAGAAACTTTTTTACCCGACTGCCGAAGGAGGGTAATGTGTTTATCAGTCTATGTATGTATGTATGTATGTATGTATGTATGTATGTTTGTTCCTATGTGGCGTTCCAGAGACCAAACGCGTTGGCCGATTTTGATGATTCATACGTCAATCGATGCGTCTTAACCCTGCGAGTGTCATAGGCTACATTAAAATTGGATAATAGAAAAATGGCGGATTTTGGGTGCCATATTGTGGGGGCCTAAATTTTTTTTTTCTTCCAAATCCATCGTGTGGGGTATCCAAATAAAGGGCTTTAAGAGGTAATTTCAAAAATGTATAACACTTATATGTTTAAATTATCTAATTCGAAAAAAAACGAACTAAAAAGTTATAAATAAAAAAACTTAATTCAAAAAATCAAAAAATCCGACTGCTTCAAAAGCGAACTAAAAAGTCGTAAACAAGGAAAAAATCATGCTGTGCAGGAGGAGGATACATCTGGTTTTGGTCAGCCAGCTCGCGCGTATATATCCTCCGACTGCACAGCATGATTTTTTCCTTGTTTACGACTTTTTGGTTCGCTTTTGAAGCAGTCGGGTTTTTTGATTTTTTGAATTAAGTGTTTTTCTTGCCGAGAATCGAACTCAGGAACGACAAGCAGCACAAATTTTTACTTATACGATTATGCTAGATTTAGGTACCTATTCGCTTTTACATAATGTTATGAAATACTTGTATTAATTTCAGTAGATACCTATAAAAACAATGCCTATCTTTTTTAATGGGGAAAACTTATCAAACGTTTTGTTTATCCTCAACAATAATTAAAAAAATGTAATCGCGTCTATAAATTATTACTCGTTACGTATTTTAGTGCTGTACAATGACGAAGCTGAAATATTTATGTCATATAAATTATGTAAAACCCTAGGCTTACGAAGCCTGACTGACTCCTGGGACGATAATAATAATGGAAGCAAACTTTCAAATATCGATTTGAATTAAGAAGCAAAAGCTCTATGATTTGTATTGCTGGAACCATCATATTTTATTACTGCGGATTTTTTTCCCGTGGGTACGTCCCTTTGGGCAATCTCAGAGGAACCATTTTTTTTTTTTTCCCGTGAAGCTAAACGAAGGAGGTTTTGGAAGTCGGTTAATTTTTTTTGTTAAGAAGTTTTATATTTTCTCGTTTTAGTTTTGGTACCTTAAATTATCATGAAAATACGCATTATTAAGGAGTTGAGAGTTGAGTTATCAAAGATTGCTCGCCAGAATTTGATCAAATTGACTACGAAGATGGAACCACATGAGAAGCACCAGCGTTCAAATAAAAATAATTATCAAAGTCGATTCACCTAGTAAAAAGTTCTGAGTTAAAACACGTTAAAAATTACAGTCGAATTGAGAACCTCCTCCTTTTTGATGTCGGTTAAAAATAGTTATCGCCAATAAAATGTTACGGTATCTAGATGCCCTCTTTTGTTCACTTTCGAAAATCATCGGTCTCTCGCAATTTCACAACCCATTGATCCGTCTTTTATTGACTGCTAACAATTTTCACATATACGGAATCGAAGTTACAATTACAATGTGTATCGTATAACAAGGATGACGTGTTCGTAACATCCGTATCGTGTTACTGTAACACGGTAGAGCCCCATGTCCACTGTTGCTAATCTGCGTTATACGTGGGTGGTAGGGTGTATTAGAGAAGCGGAAAGCGGGAAGGCTACTCACAATAATGTGTTTGTTGGTGCATTGTTTGCTAAGCTATGGGTTGCTCCATTACACACTCTACACTAGAGACTGAAGAAAGGTCTATAACCAGCAGGAGGAGAAGTTGGGTAACTATGGCCTTCAACCGGTTAAATGTTAATCTAACGATAAATCTGAGCTCTGCATACCTCATTGATAGCCTTTCAATACTAATGATTTACCAAAACGGTCTCGCCTCCGCTCTCCCCTTGTCCTCTCCCTGTTACGTAAGAATTAATTAAATCTAGGCGGGTGTGAATGATCTACGTAAGTGGATTATGAGACAGACGGACGTTAATTGTGGACTCACCGAACGGGAGCTCGTTATATCCAGTTCTCGTTTTAAGACTTTAGATTCGATTTCTGTTGTTTTCTTTAGGAATTCGGGATGATTGTATGAAAAACTAGATGATTTTGCCCATTAAGTGAACATCATTACTTTAGTTCCTAACTGACTGACGGGAATACCAAATGGATTGGATGGATGCAATGCACAGATCCTATCAGTGTGGCGATGCTTGTGGGAGGTCTATGTCCAGCAGCGGACGTCTTCGGCTGAAATGATGATAATGATCACAGGAATAGTATAGCTGAAAAAACGCAAAGCTTCTTAATAGGACTAAAAAGGTGAATCATTGGCCATATAAATACGAGTATGCCAGTAAAACGGGCAATGTGGGTCCAAAAATTGTTCCTTGTGGGCCCCACGATCTTTGGCTAATAAAGTTAGTCCCTATCGATACAGTCGAGCCGTCATTGATAATTTCCTTGTTGCCTTAATAAGTTCTAATCGGTGATTAAACTACGATAATCAAACCCAGTTTGAACCGCATTTATATGGATTAGAGCTTTGCAAAGGCCTTATCAACATCGACACACACTTAGTGAATGTTCTTTTGCGAGCTTATCTACCTAGATTTCTTACTAATCGATATGATGCGTAAGCACAGTATAAAAATAATTAAGTAGATATGTAATCATACAATTATTTAGCGCATTATTATGTTTTCCATTTCTTTTTGTCATTGCGTAAGTATCTTAATTAATTTTTGGATTATATGACACACTTCGTAACTTATCATTACTTATTATAGGCGGCAAAAACAAAACTAATTGTGTGATATCAAAAATAACCTGTTTGCGTAAACACCACCTTGACAACGAAAGAGGATAATTTTAACAAGTCTATTTATATATGTACCAAAAAATGAAAAAGTCGAGCATATTTGATTGTACAGAGTCCAACAGAATTACAATCAGCTGACGAGCAACACTATCAGATAAGTGACGTCACACACAGACAGCGGCCCAGTTGCTCACAATAGATAGCAGCCGCTCCTACTTCTAGGCAAAGATTAAGTTGATATGGTGGAGATTGGACAGACGATATTGTACCATTGGATTTGAACGGCGTTGAAGATGTTTTGAACTAATGTTTGGTTTTTCCAGCTTAGAATGGGCCCCGTTTCATTTGGGAGGTAAAAATGTTCTTGACAGACAAAAAGCCTGATGATGAAAGATCGCTGGAAAGAACAGGGGCTTTACTATGTCCTGTCAAAACTGTTATTGTTCCACTGTGAGAGAGAGACTAAGCTATACAAGATAAATACCTCTGTCCATTTTTACCCGACTGCCGACGGATGATAATGTTTTTATTACAGTACAGTCTATGTATGTATGTTTATTCCTATATGGCGTTCTAGTGACCAAACGCGTTGGCCGATTTTGATGATTCTAAAGTCAATCGATATAACTTAATCTTGCGAGTATCACTGGCTAGATAAATTAAAACTCGAAAATAGAAAATGGCGAAGTTTGGGCGCCATATTGTGGGTGGCCTAGGTTTGGTCAGCCAGCTCGCGAATATGAATCCTTCGGCTGCACATCATGATTTTCTGCTTGTTTACGTCTTTTTAAGCAGTCGGGTATTTAATTTTTTTTGGTTACCTTTTTCACTTACGTAGTAACTATTAAGTAATCTGTGGTCACACCATGAGTCTTTTGACACGTCATGGTAAGGCCCCTGATAGAAACTCGCACAGTCCAATGTAACATGGCACTTCAGGGAAGGGCCTGTACCTAGCAGTAGGTTGAGCAAGGCTGCCAAAGACGATGATGAGGAATAGTATAAAGGGCAGCAGCTTAAATTGGGATGCAAATCTTTTTAGCAACGATGGAATGGTCTTTGTATGATGGTAGTTTTGTAACAATAGTTCCTTCTTTTGATATTTTAAGAAGTAAAAGTCCTTAATCTCATCCTGAGGAATGTTTATTTAAACGTGTCTCCATGAAGTTTCTTGTACTTTCTGGGATGTACAACTTCATCTTCCTGACCAACTAACTCCTTGACAGTTGAGAAGTGACTGTAATAGTATAATTGAAATATAAGCTTTAAGTTTGACACGTTCAACATAAATCTTTTGAAGGTAGTAGAGCGTGGTTGGAGCGAAATAAAAGGAATGAAGGCATATTGCTTGTTTTTATTTGTTCAGAAGATGGTGACCTTTTTTTTAGCCCGATAAAAGAGTACAGGACACATGGACTGTGTTGCCACACGGCATTATTAAAATATATGTCACGTCGAAGTACCTATGAATCGTAGAATCGCCATCTTTAATGTCTAGAGGCAATTCCTTTATTCTTGACTGGAGCGGGTTACTTCAATAACACACAACACTGGATTGAAACTCAAGAGTGTTTATTTGATTTAGTTACAGGCACTTTGAGTTTTCAAATGAACTTGAAGCTAAAACCACATCGCGTGGCTTGCTAGATCGCAAAGCCCTTGTCGATCGCTGGAGGAGATCTAGCAAGAAACTCCAGAACACTCTTTTTAAATGTTTTTATAGATTACACAATCACTTTATGACAATTAATTAGGTTTTCAAACATCTATTCGATTACATTTATTAATCAGTTCTTATTTTTCACACATAGTCCGCGCGACGCGCGTTCTAAGTGGGCGGAACTTCCATATTGTTTTTGTTTAGACACTAATTACTTGGATAGTTGAGTAAAGTTAGCAAACAATACTAAAATGCTGATCAGTTAATTATTTTAACATTAAACAACCTCAATACTCACAAATACAAAGTGGTTTGTAGTTTATTATTGAAATAGTCATCTAATAACAAAACTATTCAAGTTTCCGGTGATCTAACTATCTTACTAATTAGAAAGTTTCTCATTATTACATAGCTGTGTAAAATAGTCTTATGACTTCTTAGTATTTAATCATTTACTCAAATTTGTTTAGTTCTCGTATTAAATTATTAAATCTGGTTATTGGTCATAGAAATTATAACATCCGCCATTGTTTGACAACTTAATAAGAATAACATAATGAAACACATTTACTTCGTCAAATGTGCAATAGTTAAAATGAGAACAAATCCAAAAGTCCTACAATAAGTGTTCCTGTTTAATTTAAACATCTCGTATTAATTAAACATTGAAATTAGCATATGAATTATGAATCAATACTGATTCCACAGTGAGCCAATAGATGGCGCTGAACTCAAAACCCAACTTAAATAGACATAGACACTTAAAACGATTAGTTAAGATAATAAATTAGCAAATTCACGCCTACGCGGCGACACGGCCATTGTGATCGGAGGCTCGTGCTCTGGGCCTTGCGGTGTCCTCAGTCTCTGTGTTTCTTGGTTGTTATCTGTAATAGCGGAGAAATATTTGTCGGCAGATTATTGTTGTTTATCATCCTACAGTATTAATTAAGTTTAGAATCTGATAACAACTGATTTTATTTATCATTGACAGCTTGTAATAAATCTAAGCTGAGTATGCCTTATTTTGGAAATATTGAATGTATTTTTACACCCACAGCTATATGCTTTAGGTATTCTACTTGCTATATGGTAAAGACCAATGTTGTTAGGAGACAACTAACTGCTACATGTCATGTCAATGAAGGCATACAATTTCTATTTCAGATTTTTGACATGGAATAATCAGTTGCTAGCTTATTTAGTCCAATTTGAATCTTGTTTGCAGAATGTTATTGTTTGTATTATCTTACAATATTCATTGATTTGTAATAGGTAATAGTCAGTTTAAGTTATCAATTTATCACTGAATACTTATGAAATTAGGTAACTATTAAGTTTATCTCAAATGAAAATATTTGATGCATTAATGAGCACATACCTACTTATAAGAAGGCTTACATAGCAGCCTTGTATTTGGTAAGTATAGTGTAGGTAGTGTAGGAGTATTGTGATCAGCTGTTTTTTGTTTAGTTTCATTCTCACGGGACGGTAATGCTCTGTGATAGACACAAAGTCTTTGATTTGACAGGATTTAAGGATTGGATCAGGAACACCGCTCTGTGATAGACACAAAGTCTTTGATTTGACAGGATTAAAGGTTAAGGAGTTTAGGATCATTGCTCCGTGACAGGCACGAAGTCTTTGATTTGACAGGATATAAGGAACCAGGCTCTGGGTGGTCTTGTACACCGTGGACCCAGCAGGATAACATGAGAGATTGTTCATTAGCGGCCTCCACGCCTAACCAATGGATATTAAATCTTTATTAGTTGCTTCCACAGCAAACCAATAGATTGTGTGTTGTATTATCACTATTAGTTTCCTCCACGGATTACTAACAGACAGCTTATTGTGTTATCATTATTAGTTGCTTCCACAGCATACCAACAGTATAGTTTATTGTGTTATCATTATTAGTTGCTTCCACAGCATACCAACAAGATAGTTGTGTTATCATTATTACTTGATTCCACAGCATACCAATAGGATAGTTTGTTGTGTTATCAATCTTAGTTGCTTCCACAGCATAATAAGATAGTTTATTGTGTTCTCATTATTACCTCAAATCCATCTCCATGGATGCTGATAGTTTGGTGTTGATATAACCCATTATTTTATTAAGTGCCTCCAGAGCTATAGGTTATTGGACATCTCAATAATTAGAGCTTGTTTTATTATTCATTTTTATAATTGACTAAATATGACAATAGAATAGCATAAACTGAAACGAGTTACAAAAACATAATAATAACAGTAGTCCTCCTGACTGTTGAGCCATCTGCATAAGGAGGTACTATGGTGCACAAGGCCAATGGCTCAACATGCTTTTTGAAGCATGGGGGTTCACCAATTTCAAAACTCTGGGCTGCTACAGAGGAATCCCTATTGGAAAAACCCCATAAACAAATTTTGCCCAACCTAGGAATTGAACCCAGGAATAATAATTTAAAAGTACTTTGTTGCATGGTAGTATCATGCACAAGCGTCATGTAGTTATTCGACATGGCTATTGTGTTGAGCCTTCTGATACAACAACACCGTATCAGTTAGCGAGGTGAGTAGAAGATAGTTTGAAAACTTCTCACCTTTTACTTTAGTTATGTTGGGCTGGAAGTCATTTTTCAGCTGACCTCTATTTGGTGGCTTGTATGTATGTTGGTAGCTTCTAAGGTCCTGACCCGGCGACACGGTCACTTGCAAACCAGGTATTTTTAGTTTTGTTTCCACATCCTTGATAATACTTGACTATGTAGGTAACCATTTTGATTTTTGATATGACACAGGAATCTGGAATGTGAGAAGGTATACAGATAAATAATAATAAAAGAAAAGATGATCCTATTAATATTTAAATAAGTAGGAGTTAGTACTGATAACAATTAAATTATGTTATTGTTTTGAAATAGTAAGTGAGTAATTCAAAGTTAACTATAATCTGATGACACTGAAATGAATAACTATGAAGATTGCTGCATTACTTATGACGGTGTTTGCACTAGCTAAAGATTAATGTTAAAACATGTTGAAAACTACTTTTAATGATGCATGTTTGCATACCACACACGCAACAACCTATTTACACACCTATTACAAACCTATTTCATTACAAAACATTTATGTGTGAACAAGTTTGAATACAAGCTAGGTAAAAAGTTGCAAAAAGAAAAGAAAGTTATTGAATGCTAAAAGTGACAAATTATCAAAAAACAAACCTGTCTTTTGATTGTTTTTATTCTGTGCAAGTGCATCCAATAACAAGCTTTGAAATCTGTCAGAAATTACTAATCTATTTACACCCATGTACCATAACAAGTAAAATTCAACTAAACCCATTGTGAGATTTAATTCATTAGGAAGGTTCTCAAATATTGAATGATTAAATAAACTTTATTATAACAAACTTAACTTGAACAAGCATAAATCTTAGAGCTTATAAAAGGCCCCATCAGTATCCAACTGACAGTCTGAACCAAGAATGTAGGGTCAGACAATTTTTTAATTAGATTTAACTTATAGCGCTATCACTGTCAAGAACCCCATAGCCAAAACAAATCTACCAGATCATGTAGACAGATAAGATGGAACACAGTAATCACATTAGATTCACTCAAATATGTCTTACATACACAGGACCATTAATTTACCAAAAATCACAAGGTCCATACATAATAGGTTACTCACACATACTAAGCGTACCTACTTGTAAATTAAAAGTTACCAGGTGGCTATCAGCTTATGACTATTTATTATTATATTATGATTATGCATGAACTGAAGCTCTGCTGATACTTACCCTGATTATAAAGTTTGTAATGACTCACCCAGGTGTATCACAACCCTTTCACCCATTCATACAAATACATTTATATTAGATGCATACTCACTCTACAAAAACCTCTAGATAATATTTTAAATATTGTTTAGTCTTGTAACCAAACAATTATTCTCACCCCAGCTACTTAAATGCAAATCGTTGTAAGTATTTTCTTGAGCACACTATAATTTTATTTTTATTTGTTGTGCTTTTCATGTTTAAGGAATGTGTTAATACATTTTCTTATCTTACTTTACTTTAAAAAAAGTATGACATGCAACGGGTTCCACATTATTCAATAATAAACCCCGTTTGGTAGTCGGGTAAAAACAATAAATTGCAAAAATGCCAATTAGTGCGTCAACATGAATATGTCATGGCACTTTCTGCCAAATGTTTACTACTTCTGTTGCACATACATTCTGTAACTTACTTAACTTATTTACCTACTAAACTTTTGTTTTAGCTACCTAAATGTAATGAATGCTATAAAAATAAGTTGTTACTTTTTGTCCGGTACAAAACTCAACGTAGGTACTTTGAATTGTTTAACATTCATACACTCACACCTTGTCCCCATGGGGATAGGCAGCAACCACAGATTGCCACTTGCTACGATCCTTACATACTCCTCAAATAAAATAAAATTTCTCAAATAACTGAGCCATTGCAATTCTTAAGACAAAAGAACCATATTTAAACAATAACATTGAGTTCCTAGTCAGCTGTCTTATTTTATGGAGTAATTTAAGCCGTTTCATTCATTTTAATTCCACAAATTGCCACACAAACAACAGCAGGGACCACTCAGTCAGTAAGGGGTATTGTGTTACCCAGTTACTGGGTTTTGGTTGCTCCATGTAAAGCACTGGTACTCAGCTGAATCCAGTTAGAATGGAAGCTGTCCCGGACTTGGTTGGGAAAAGACTAGGCAGATTGATTAAAATTGTCACACAAAAGGTCACTGACCTTGCCTTGTATGATGAAAATAATTAAGAATGTTAAGTTACATAAATTAAAAAAACAGAATACTCCCCTCAACCATGATGGAATCTATCAATGGACAGATCAAGTTGTTCGCTTAGCTGCTTCGGTCATTCTGTGCTGTATAAAGTTTTGGCCACAATGGTGTAGGACAGCATCCATGCCACTAGTCAGTAGCTTCTTCTGTCGTTTCAATAGAGTTCAGATCGTTCACGTAAAAATATTCCAGTTATTATCATAGGAAAATCTTTTGCCATACCCTCGGCGCTGGCGATGTTGTACAAAATTCTTCGGATGGCTTTCATAGCATGGGCAGAAGGCGATAGTGGGAGCTGAGCCCAATTCTGATGTCACGTCGAAGTACCTATGAATCGTAGAATCGCCATCTTTAATGTCTAGAGGCAATTCCTTTATTCTTGACTGGAGCGGGTTACTTCAATAACACACAACACTGGATTGAAACTCAAGAGTGTTTATTTGATTTAGTTACAGGCACTTTGAGTTTTCAAATGAACTTGAAGCTAAAACCACATCGCGTGGCTTGCTAGATCGCAAAGCCCTTGTCGATCGCTGGAGGAGATCTAGCAAGAAACTCCAGGACACTCTTTTTAAATGTTTTTATAGATTACACAATCACTTTATGACAATTAATTAGGTTTTCAAACATCTATTCGATTACATTTATTAATCAGTTCTTATTTTTCACACATAGTCCGCGCGACGCGCGTTCTAAGTGGGCGGAACTTCCATATTGTTTTGTTTAGACACTAATTACTTGGATAGTTGAGTAAAGTTAGCAAACAATACTAAAATGCTGATCAGTTAATTATTTTAACATTAAACAACCTCAATACTCACAAATACAAAGTGGTTTGTAGTTTATTATTGAAATAGTCATCTAATAACAAAACTATTCAAGTTTCCGGTGATCTAACTATCTTACTAATTAGAAAGTTTCTCATTATTACATAGCTGTGTAAAATAGTCTTATGACTTCTTAGTATTTAATCATTTACTCAAATTTGTTTAGTTCTCGTATTAAACTATTAAATCTGGTTATTGGTCATAGAAATTATAACATCCGCCATTGTTTGACAACTTAATAAGAATAACATAATGAAACACATTTACTTCGTCAAATGTGCAATAGTTAAAATGAGAACAAATCCAAAAGTCCTACAATAAGTGTTCCTGTTTAATTTAAACATCTCGTATTAATTAAACATTAAAATTAGCATATGAATTATGAATCAATACTGATTCCACAGTGAGCCAATAGATGGCGCTGAACTCAAAACCCAACTTAAATAGACATAGACACTTAAAACGATTAGTTAGGATAATAAATTAGCAAATTCACGCCTACGCGGCGACATATATAATATTGCCATTACATTGCATTATTCAATAAAATTATATCTATCTCTTTCTTTTTCGAAAGTACGTTGGCACCTCTTTATTTAATGATGATCATATTTATATTTCATAAAGATTACTTCATATAAGTCCTTTTGTGGAATTTGTCGCAGTTAACTTGATACTATTCATTTCTTACGTTTTGAGAGTCCCTTCTATTGCATTTGCTGTGTCATACGTTAGGTTATGTGCATTTGCCACTGCCATTGTTCACAATTAAGTGTATCTCGTCATATTCATTCCTTTAATTTGAGATAATATTGGAGAAGGCGCTCATTCTAGCAATTATGGTTTGTTTCATGTTTTGATAAAGTGTCTTTTTACTATTTTGACAGTAGCTGTTAATCTGTATAGAACGAATATACGAGATTTGTAATTGAAATTTCATTTAGAACGATGTAAAAAGTCATGCGTGTAAAAGCGTCTAGAGTAAAACAAACAACCCCAAAATACAATAATTAATCAAAACCGAGACAGCCAAGTTGTGATCAATCCCAACTAATGGCACCCGTTCACGAACATGACACAGGGATCGGCACCATTCAGCTCAACCATCATGTAGGGAACCGAATATGGAACCGAATGATCGAACACATGTGCCACCATCAGAGAGGCATTTGAGAGAGCATGATACACCCTTAACTGCCAGGGCACATTCAAGTCAACAAACGACTTATAGGTACAGTAAATGGTAGATTTACAGTTGGTACATAGTACAAAAATAGACAGCCATCGTTTTTTTAGTCTTTATCTACCCGTACAACCATCTACAATTCCACATAGACTAGTATTTTCTTCGTAGTTCTCTCACTGCTGAGGATCATGGCCTCATGCGACGTATCTCCTAGTAATGTGGTCTTCAGCAGTGTATAGTTGCTCGGTATTTATAATTGCAACTGATCATCTTGCTGGTGATATTCCTTGAGCTCGTTTTCCTTCCAGCCACATGTATAGAAAGATTCTCATTTAAAGAAAAGAATTTAGAATTTTGCAGTACCTGACTACGTTCAAAATAGTGTCGGATCTACAAAATATCATATCTGTGTCTTAGCACGGTACGGATGTCGATCAATGACTCCTATTAGCCGAGTTGCGCGAAGGTCTTGGCTCTAATATAATATAATCTTTATCAGTACCTGCAAGTGGCTATAGTCCACTGAGTGGCATTTCCGGAAGGGCCATAGGTAACGGTAATTTATTGGCTTTTCATGCATGATGTATGGAGACATAGGTCCTTATAAACTTCCGACATTCTTATGAAATAAAAGATGTTTAAAGTGGGTATCGACCGTGAACCTGATGGATAACATCACGCCTTTAAGATGACAAAGATGCCTAGTTAATTCTAATTTCATCATTTTCGTTGATATGTGCAAGGTTGCTATATGGTATATGAAAGTATTTGACATGATTCGGGCACGAATTCAGACGTTGAGAAAATGCCAAAAGCAATTTTACTATTCTTGACCTGGAGATCAAACACAGGCAGGGGGCTGGATCTCAGTTCCTCACCACATAAGGATTCCAACAAACAGGAGCAGAGCGACAATGCAAAACGGCATTTTTTCCAAAGAATTTGTAATATCTGTAGAGCAATTTTAATACAATTTCTGTTGTCGCGTGAGACTTGTCAGCAGGTACCTTTAAGGCTTATTAACCCAGCCATCAACGAAGCCTGCAATGAAAATCAAAGTATTAAAAGCTTTTGCATTATTTAGGAGAAGCTTAAAGCTTTGGACTTTGAAATTCTAATTGATTGATTAACAGCAAAGTTATAAGTCTTATCAACTGAACACTGACAACTTTTATCAGCTAAGCCAACAAACTCATTAGTGTAATTGCATGGTGATTTATAATTATTGTATATTTGAATTGTCATATTATGATTATTAGAAGATAAGTTTTGCACAGCAGGTGCTTTGTCATGGTATGCAAATTATAGGGGTACAGATTTTTTAGACGTTTATTTAAGAAGGAATTTATATTCAGCACCTATAACTTCTTTCACAAATTTTCCATCAATATTATCATTTTAGCCGAAAGATGTCCACTGCTGGACATTCCGAAGAGTCGCCACATCTATCGGTCCTGTCGTCTCGCATCCAGAGGAGAGAATCCTCTGGATGCGAGACGACGATCGACGATCCTCCAGCCTTGACCAGGTCATCGGTACATCTAGACTCTAAATCTGGGGGAAGGCCTTACAACGCTGCGTCTATCGGTAATAAGTGATAAGGCCCATTGTGAGCGACCACGTCTCGGTGCCATAGGTAATTACTGCCAACACATGCTGATCATAGACTTTAGTCTTGAGAGACAGCGGTAAATGTGACGAGAAGATACCGCGCAAATTCCCGAACGCCGCGCAGCCGAGTCGGATTCGACGGTTGAACTCTTTCTCAAAGTTATATCTACCCAACTGGACCGTTTGTCCCAGGTAGACATAATCGTCTACAACTTCGAGTGTAGAGTCTCCGATCTTGATAGGTATGGGCATTCAACATCGCCTTGGTTTTGTCCATGTTTGTTTTAAGACCGACTCTTTCGGTAGCTCTAATGCGGTCATCGAGCATTGTACTGAGACCCTCCATGGTCTCATGGTATGACCACTAAGTCGTCTGCAAACCGAAGGTGAGTGATGTACTCGCCATTAACGTTGATGCCTAGCCCGCTCTAGTCCAGAACCTTGAGACATCCTCCAGCGCAGCACTGAACAGTTTCGGAGAAATAACGTCTCCCTGTCTCGCACCGCGCTGGAGAAGGATTGGTTTCGAGGTCTGATCCTGAAGACGTACTGATTGCCACCAAGTCTTTGTATAAACACTTCAACTCTTCAATGTACCGGTAGTTGATCTGGCACCGTTGGAGAGACTGCAGTACAGACCAAGTCTCGATCGAATCGAAATATGTGAGGCATTAGGGTCAAATTAAATTAATAAATGAAACCTTGCAGGCGTGAAAAGTATCGTTGATATCTAAACATGATAAAAAAGCCGCACTTTCTAAGAATTAGTTGTTTTTAAAGAATGGTAAACCGAAACCCAGTTTAACAATCATAAAGTTTCTGTGCCATTTAAGTTTATTTTGTCATTATGGGTAAATTAAATAGACCTTTATTGTCAAAGTAAATCAAAGTTAATGGTAACTTCCGTTAATCGAGGAAGTCGCAGAAAGTCTCGATCATTTGATTTATGGATTCTAGTCTAGTAATCATTTACAATGTCTATATTGATCTCGTGACGGTAACTTGGACTAGGTTAAGGTGACTAAGCTTTCTAATAATATCATGTAATTAGGTAAGCACTATATTCATAAAATTTAATGATATGGCTAGATTATGTAACTTAAGGAGACAACAGCCTGCGTTAATAGCTGCCGTAAGTCGAGCAGTATTGTTGTTGTAGGTCAGGTACAGCGGTCATACCTAAGTCGGGTACTCAAGTATCCTTGTTGTAGAAAGTATCAGTTTCACAGTTCTCTGAAGTTAAATCTTATCTAACTTGCTTGTATTTGCACACTGTAGAGCAAAACTCTCCCTTTTCCACTAAATTTTATTGTCAGCTAGTGCGGGCCATTTCTTTCGGTAGAAGTTGAGCTCATACCGCCAGTTTTTCCTTCAGTGACTCTTTAAGCCCATTACTGATCTAAAATGAGGCAAATATAATAAATATAGAATACTAGCACTTCGCCACTACAATATATACTTCTAAATATAGTAGTATAATATGCCACAGATGACTTTTTAGTTCACCCTCTTAAAGGTTTAATTTCCAAAAAATCCTTCTTAGTGCTCCCTGCTCCCCTACGTCATAAAAAGAAGCCTTGTACAGTAAAATTCTTCAAAAATCTTGATATTCTTGAATTGGTTTTCATGACTACGCCTAAAATATGATTTAGGGGGTGCTAAATCATCTCTTAGGTTTATTTTTGGAAACATAATAATGAAAGCGTTAACTATTTACTTAGGTTAGTATTTATGCCATGTTTCAAATATACAAGCTCAACAAATTTCCACCTTTTCACCTCCGTAGGGGTAGAATCACCAAAAGCAAATAAATACATGGTTTCTTTTTATCAACCAAGAGTATAAATCTTCAGGTGTCCAACTAACTAACTGTAGAAATTTTATACAAATTTTCAACCCCCTTTTTGCTTCAGTAGGGGTAAAATTACCGAAGTTAAAAAAAACTCATATTTTTTTTATTAAACAAGAGCGTAAACCAACAATTTCAGAGGTTTCACCTTCCATACCGAAAATTTAAAAATTTCAAACACTATTTTATTCAATTTCCAAAAACCAATAAATACATAAATTCTTTTTATAAATCAACAGCGTAAATCTAAAATTTCTCGTGTCCATCTTGCAATCTGTAGAAATTTCATACAAACTTGCAACCCCTTTTTACCCCTTTACGAGTGGAATTTCCAAAAACCAATAAATGCATAGTTTTTTTTTATCAACCAAGAGCGTAAATCTAAAATGTCATGTTTCCAATTTACAAACTGTAGAAATTTCATACAAACTGTCAACCCCCTTTTACCCCCTTAGGGGTGGATTTTCCAAAAATCCTTACTTAGTGCGCACTTACTACTACTACTTACAAACTTAAGGAAACTCCCTACCAAACATTTTTATACTTCAAGTGGTTTTCAATATTTCGTGATGAGTGAGTGACCTTTCGCTTTTATATATGTAGATTTTATATATGATATATATCCGGCACTTTTTAGCGGCTTTTTTATTTCTTTGGATGTATTCCTTATACGGTACGGTCCAACAGACTAGGGCGGTTACGCACTGTAGTTCTCGTCAAACTTGGCCGCCCTGAACTTGGATACAATGGCTGCGCAGTAGTAAATCTCATACAAAATCAGCACCGATCCGTGCCTTGCGCATCGAAATACCAACTTCAGGGTGGCCAAGACGTTTGGCGAGAACGATACATCCGTTCTGTGTCCGTGAAATTTCGGGTCCGAAGTAGCCGTAGTACTTCTTGTAGGGAAGCTTACGCACTACATCCGAAGTGTATCCGTCATAAAATATCATAATTAGGACATTTTGATCTCGGAACTCAAATCACGGACACGGATAACGGACACAGACGTGTATCTAGTGCGTAACCGCCCAAGTCTCTAATTATTTAGAGACATGGGCGGTTATAGTATTTTCCAAAATTACTTTCAAGTTGGGAAGGAACTAACTTTTGAAACTCGGCTTGACCTTCACGTTTGTCATTAGTAACCCATGCTATTGTGTTACGTGAAAGTGAATTGATAACTTAAACGGTCTAATTGCATAGGCAGGAAAATGCTTGTGTTCTTTGAATGAGCTTAGACAAGCACGTAGGTATAAGAAAGGCTATTGTTCGTGGGTCATTTCTAAGTTGTGATCTGTGACCCGTAAGCTGGGCATGGGCTTAAGTATCTTTTTCCAAGGAATTTCTCATCATCTTCCTGGCCGTTCTCCCATTTTTATCCGTGGAGCTTGAGAACTGGGCTTACTCCAGTTAAAAACGTCTTACGTGCTTATTGGCCTAGCTCTGCTTTAGCGTGCCTTATTCACCTGCTATATTTATGTGGTAGTATTTAGGATGTTTATTAAGGTACTCAAAATTTTTTGTTTGAAGAGTATGGTCCGAAATTGCTCCTATTTTAATTTGGTGAAGATCAGTGTTGAAGAACTTCGGAGATATACAATAGAACTCTTCAATAAATGACGGCAAATCTCTCTGGATTGCTGTAATCGCATGTCTATTTATTGTATATACCACTTCATAACATAAAATCACGCCAGTACGCTCAAAAAGGGTACGCAGATGTGTACAGTTCACCTAGGTTTATTGTATATACCATTTCATAACATAAAATCACGCCAGTACGCTCAAAAGGGGTACGCAGATGTGTACAGTTCACCTTGGTACACTCTCATTTCACCGGTTATGTTCAAGTTTCATGGTATTCACGTAAACTATGTTGGCGTTATAGGTACCTTAATTAAGGCAAGTTTCCTATTAAGTACAACTAAAAAGTGAACAATAAAAAGTAGTATTTTTTTTTGTAAAAAAGTATTTTTTATTTTCCCCTGTCAACTTTTTACGCAATCATTTATACCAGTTTACTATTCTGGAGACAAGTCATCTCCTGAAAATAAGTTACGGGCCGTTAAGAGGCTCCACATCAGCAAGCCTACCAAACCTGAAACCTGGCCTTATATTAAGTTTATTTATGAGATTGTGCTCCATTGGTGTAATTGCTGCACGGCGTTCCAGTACGAGGATAAACTAATAAATAAATAATAAATAAATAGCTATCGTTGTAGTGACATTTCGATAGCGTTCGGCAATCACATAATTTTTGATTTTTTCCATTCCTTAAGGCGACCTTTTAAAAGGGCAACAACATATCCGTAATTATGATACTAATACTATTATAGAATAATAACAGTTTTTAAATAGTATCTAGTGACTTCTGTAACAACAATCTCTTGATCAAGTATCATAAAAGAAGAAACTACTAAATTATATTTTAAGCGTAAAGTTATTATTTATTAAAAACTACATTCACAATTACATTCCATAAATGCAGTACTGGTTGGTGATATCGAAAATGATTGTACCTACTTCTGCTTTGTTTTTGTATTCAAACCAAGGAAAAGGAATATTAAAGGATTTAGAGTTTATGTATGTAAAGTCGGTGGACCATAGAAGGCCACTTTAGCAAATAAACAGTTATTATTCGTTTATTTACTGGATAAATGAAACATAACAACTAAATCATTTATTAAGTAAAACTTTGTTTTATTATGTAACATTTAAAACACTTTTATTCATGGGAAAACTTACAACTCCGTGATTAGTCCTGTAGTAACTATATGGATCAGAATGTTGGGCTGTGACAAAGATGGATGAAAAGAGATTGCATGTAGCAGAGATGAGAATGTTGGGCTGTGACAAAGATGGATGAAAAGAGATTGTATGTAGCAGAGCTGAGAATGTTGAGATGGATGTGCGGAATGACGAGAATGGATAATGTGAGAAATTAGTATATTAGAGGAAGTTTGAAAGTGACGCCAGTGACAGAAAGGTTGAAAGAAAACCGTTTGTCCTGGTATGATCATGTGATGAGAAGGGATGAAATGCATGTTACTAAAAGATTTATGAACATAAATTTTGAATGATGGAGAGATAGGGGGCGGCCAAAGAAAAGATGGATGGAATGTGTGACGAGTGATATGAAAGAAAAGGGAATCAGTGATAGCGTGACGGGAGACAGGACGGTATCAAAGAAGAAAACGTTTTGTGCCGAATCCAAGTAACATGGGACAAGGGCAGGAAGATGATGCTATAAAACACTTTTTATTAAAGATTTAATTACTATTATAAATAAAACATAAGTTTTATTAGACTATTCCAAACGGCATTATTAGGAACAAGGCTCCATACAAGGCCGATATAATAAAATAGTCGTTTAACTTAAAACTAACGTTGTGAAAGTCAAAATATCTTCTTATGCTTAAACTACATAAAAAGCCGGCCAAGTGCGCGTTGGATTCGCGCACGAAGGGTTCCGTATCATTATCGCAAAAAGCGGCAAAAATATCACGTTTGTCGTATGGGAGCCCCACTTAAATATTAATATTATTCTGTTTTTAGTATTTGTTGTTATAGCGGCAGCAGAAATACATCATCTGTGAAAATTTCAACTGCCTAGCTATCACGGTTCATGAGATAGAGCCTGGTGACAGACAGACAGACGGACTTCGAGGTCTTAGTAATAGGGTCCCGTTTTTACCCTTTGGGTACGGAACCCTAAAAAGGTCCTTCATTAAAACGAAACATTAAATGCTTACCATAATATATTTGCTTATAAAAAACTCAACGAACATTATTTGAACACAATCGTATTAACTAAGAATGTGTTCGTTATATGTATTAGTATGGATGTATGGATCGGCCATACTAGGAACTATTGGCTTTTATAGGAACAGTAGACTTTTGCTTTGCTGGGAACACTTTCGATAATTTAACTGAAATCGAAATAACGTAATATTTGTTTCTTTAGTATCCCAGCAAATCCATATATATTAATTCAGAGTAAAAAAATAATTCAATGGTCCACTCACCTTATTTTGTATTCAATCGTTTCTGAAACTTAGAGGCTCTAACAGACAGGCCCGACGTGACAGCTCGACGGGGGGTTTTGATATAAATTATTCTACTAGAAGACCAATATAATAAATACTGCGGCATCTGTCCGCAGACAATGGCCCACCGTTCATATAGCTAACACCACATGTCTTGTTGCCAATTCACGTGAGGACCTTATGACTGGATCAGCGAAAGGCGTTCCCGTGGCTGTATACGGGTCCAGGCAAGGTATTTAACTGGGCAGAATCTGTTTGTCATCGGAAGTTTTGAGAAGAACAATTGTTATTCCTTCGGGAATTACTGGTGTGATATTATGTTGTGTTTCTAGTCTTTGATCCGCATCGCACCATCTATCCTAACGATAAAGAACTAAGATGAATTTATACCAAAACGAGGAACAAAGAATAATGTTATCGCTAGTTTGATAACGAGCTATTTTCTAATTTTATCTACTTATTTAGTTTTAGCGCAATTTAGATCAGCAGAGATTGGCCAGAAATCTGCCTTCAAAAATATGTTTTTGTACAAGCAGAGAGAGTAGATTCATACTCAATGACGTCTGTGAAATTCGTTTTTCGCTACGCAGTACCCAAACCCTCATCAATTTGCTACCATTGGGTTTGATTCTACCTGCACTTGTAGGGCCCCATAACTTCTTTGAATATTCTACATATTTTAAATTATAGATTTGCCTATGGCATCCAATCTAGCCATTAGGTGGTAGCTCATCTTTATAGGGTTTATATTTATTGACTAGTTTACTAAAAGCAAAGGTTTATACAATACCTAACTAATTGTTTACATAAAAAATAATATCACGCCTACCTATATGCTCTGATTGAAAGGTTAGCCTGAGGTAAATGTATAGCTATAAATAAATAAATAAAATAATCGTCAAGGCTTTATCATCAACCAGGCACATATTCAAACTCGAGGCTATTATAAGTTTATTCAAACTTGATGAGCGATGTGTGTGTGTGCATACGTGTTGGCGAGGGTAAGGGTAGTGTACTGCGCAGCTAGTAAGGTAAATCATAGCTACCACGAGCTGTACTGAGAAAATGTACTTTTATTCTACAGACTAAGTTTAATGCTCCTAATAATTCACATAATATCTAGAAATAAGATAAAACCTCAAATATTTTCTAATCTTTCGCGCCTGTATGTCTATTTAGATTGTAATTCGAGAAAACATCAAGAACTGTGCGATAACTGATAAGATGCTGCCGAGTTAGATAACAGATAACCGCTGAGGTCAGTGTCGGGAGATGAAGAGAGAAAGCTACACGTCACGAGATGGGAGAGGATAGAACAGAGAATGTTGACGTTATGAAAGGAGATGCGTATACCTACGATGAAGCTGTGGAGTTGACTGGTAAATATATATTGCTTTATAAATATTTTTCCCCGTTTTGTTGGCGGGTTTACAATCTCTCGGCCTCTATGTTAGATAAATATTAAGACATCCCAATGATTTGAAGCTAGAACTATTGGAAGCATCCAACTAAAATTTGAGTCACTAAGAAGAGGGTTTCCTCTTCTTAGTGTAACCTCCACCCGTTCTTTTCCTACCTAGCAATTGGCAACTGAATAAAAAAACGGAAAGTTATAATTCAGGAACAAGAATGGAAGTCGAGATTGGTGACGAACCATGGTCTTTAAATTCTACCTAGCCTGTGTCAAAGAGCAGGGAACAATGCTATATTGTTCCACGCTCGCCTCAAAGAGGTGTCAGCAAAAACTGACGGGGTCCGCTAGGGCCGATGCCTGTCTGGGTCGCGGATAAATTTGAAAGAGAGTTACCGCGGCCCTGGCTCAAGCAACTGAAGGAACACGGGTGGGTTTTAGTCAGTAAAAGTCTGACACGCCCTCCCGCTTCACCCAGAGCGGGAGAAGTCATTGACATGACGATTTCCCAAAAGAAAAAAGAGGTCTACGATTGAAGAGATTACATGTTATGTGAAGAGGTGAATTGATTTGTCTGCTACTAGGCAGATGGTGATGAAGGAAAGCCAGTACGGCCACCATGAGGACTCATTTATGTTTATCTTCTAGATGATTAAATCGTCTAGACAAAGCAGCAGCGACAACGATTTTTTTTTTATCGTCTATAGGCTCGCGCTTGACCACTATCTCACCTGATGATAAGCGATGATGTGGTCGACGGTGAAGCACGCTTGCCTAGAAAAAACCTATTCACTCTTGACTTAAAGACCCCTAGATTGTAGCCATCGGGAAACACAGACTCCGGCAGGGAATTCCACTCCTTAGCTGTACGCATAATGAAAGTGTCCCCAAAACGTTTTGTGCATATGGGTGGGATATCCACCATGTACCGATGGCGCATCGCCGTACGTCTGGTAGTCCGATGATGGAACGGGCTGGGCGGAATCAGATCATGCAATTCCATCGCACACTCCCCGAAATGCAACCGATAAAAAACCGACAAGCTGGCAACTCGGCGACGATGTTCAAGGCTCTGGAGCTTTGACTTGACTAGTGCCTAATTGCCGATGAGTCTCTTGGCCCGCTTTTCGATCGACTCGAGTGATGCATGATCGAACTTGCGCTTGATACAAGTTTAGCAGCTGTAAACGATTGTACGATTGTCGAGAAGTCAATTTATTTCATCGTTTATCATCGCACTGCAACGCCTTGCAGCAATTAGGTACACCAATGGAGTACAATCTTATAATAAACTCAATATAAATCCAGGTTTCCTCACGATTTTTGCCTTCACCGCTGTCAGCGATGTCCAAGATTAACTTAGAAAGTATATCATCATCTTCCTGCCCTTATCCCATGTTACTTGTGGTCGGCGCAACACGTTTTCTTCTTCCATACCGTCTTGTCCTTCGTCACGCTATCACTGACTTCTTTCATATCACTCCTCACACAGTCCATCAGTCTTTTCTTTGGCCGTCCCTTCCCTCTCCACTCTACTATCAAACTTCCTCTAATATACTCATTTCTCACTTTATTCATTCTCGTCACTCCGCACATCCATAAACTTAGAAAGGACATACAATTTAAAAACATCACATTCAATTCAATTCAATTTATCAATTTATTGCAAAAATATATCATTAATACAACCAAACTTACATAGTTACATTGTTGGTGCACATTCCAATAACAAAGGCGGGTATGTTTGGTTGCCCGAGTATGATTCGCACTGATTCGAACCTTCGACATCAAGCACGGGAGGCGAGATCTTAGCTACTGGGCCACCATGACATCTAAGTCAAAAATTATGAGATTGACATTACAAACACTAAGAGCCTAGGCATTTTGTCAATTCCTGTCGCAGATAGAATGTCACGTTGTCTGAGACAATAGAGTTTTCTTCGGTCCCTATCGAGTGTTAGTTGTTGTCATAATTCGATAAAATTAACGAATAACCATTCCAATAACTTCTACACTACATGAAGTTAAGCGACCGGCTGCTGCGCTGCGTGTCGCGGGTTCGATTCCCGCACGGGTTGAATGAACAAATGAAACAAGTATATGGCTTACAGATAGTTGTTCCGGGTCTGGGTGTCTTGTGTACGGGAATTTAAATGTTTTTTGTTTCTTGTGGTTTTATAAAAAAATGAAAAGACAGTTCATGTGAACGGGCTTTTAGTATCGAGGGGTCAATGTTAACGAATGTTACCGATTTACAAAGTAACACTTAAGTATTGTGTTGGAATAGTTGTTTGATGGTTTGTTTTGATTCATTTTATGGCTTCTCTGAATGTCAATGCCTGTTCTTAGGACTTTTTTGTTTGTTTTGATTAGTAAGCCAGCAGGTTGTACCGTCTGCTTGTTTGGTGTCAGAGAGGATAAGTGTATGCCAGGTTCGCTTAGTCAGAATTTGCAAACTATATCAGACACAAAATTGCCATAGAGCACTGCCGTCAACCCCGCTATCTGGCGTCACCTAGGATAAGTCCCTGATATTTTTTTATTTTTATTTATCTATAGGCTCGCGTTTGACCACTATCTCGCCTGATGGTAAGTGATTATGTGGTCGACGGTGAAGCACGCTTGCCTAGAAGTATATACAAATTTCAGTATATACAAACCCTGATATACAAATTTCACTGTTTGAAAACGAAGCAAAAGGTCGGGACCAGAAATATTCTCCTGCACCGCCTAACATCTACAAGCCGGGGAGCATCACCACAGGTTCTCCGTGTGTCTGGCCTATGTCGCTCTTTTTATGCCGGTAAATTCGCCTGCCCAGTGTGGCATCGATCCACCCACACTAGAGAAGTCGAAATAGCGCTTAATGGTGTTTGAAACCTACATCCCCTTGTGATGTTGTATCCACTACCGCATAGAAAAGGGGTAACAAGAATGGGACAGTCGCCACCCCTCCTCCCTATGAACTTCTACTCCAACCTTCACTTCTAAAAAGCCGCAAAAGCTTACTGAGACATAAAGCCTCCTCAGAAGCCAACGCTACTTACGAGAGATGTAAACTGTGAAAAACACACACCCTGCACCTCCACACTTCATTACTCTGGGAGAACTTTTGTCCCCTGCAATGGCCAATCTCGAAATCATTAAACTGGTAGCGTGCACAGGTTGGTCGCTGAAGAGAAAACCTGGGAAACGGAGTCTCATAGACCCACCTCAAATACAGTGCCAGTATGGGCCCCTTTGCAGGATATGCCCCACCTCCATGTTTTCGAGCCCAGTCGCCTGAAACTTTCAGAATCTAAACATTGCAAATGGCAGAACTGTCTAGTTAGCTACATACTGGTCAGACAAAATTTGAATAGTTGGGACATGAGTAATTTTATTTTTTGATCTAAAATTAGATTTTTTTTTATTGACACGAAAAGAAGATTTTGAACGTTTGTGCCAATTTTTTGTTTGTAACAGGCAGGTCCTCCAATAAAAGAAGACTAGACAAGCATTTGCCATTAATCCATCATATTTCTACTTCCAGGTCATGGTCGGTACAATTACCTTCTCCTGGCAGTATGCTCCATCATCGCCAACGCCTTTGCTCTGGACATGTTCGGGTTTGCCACGGTGGTGGCTGCTTCCAGCTGCGACCTCAAGATGGGCCTGCGAGAGATCGGGATTTTGGCTTCAGCGCCGTTTGCAGGTAGGGTCTAAAATTCTGGTACTTACCTTAAGTATTTTAACTGCAGGATCTTAGACCTATGATGTCATTGAATTGTTGCTGCAGGCATCTTCAATATGAAATGAAAAAAATACACACACGCACACACACATACATACACACACATACATACACTCACATGCACACATAGACATAGACACACTCATATACAAAAACACTTGGACACACTATTTTAGGATATATCTATAAGTTTCTTTTATTTTTTTTTTAAGTTATAGTTCAAGTCTCATCTTGTTTAATTTGAGATTTTGCTTTAAATTTTTTGTTTAGATTCTGTTTTCCTTTTGTAGATCACTTTTACCATTTCATAATTTGTCATTGAAGAGCGGGTCCTCCTAGGCCCTAGCACAGGTATATAGTTTACTTAAAAGGCGGTCCCTATGTACGATTTACTGTAAAAGTTGTACAAGTTTCTGCAATAAACCATATATTATTTATTTAGAACTTGGCAGGACAACATTAATATTATTCTTATTTACTTCATTATGATTTTTACTGCCGAATTTTGGTAAACTTATTGAATTTGAATTAAAATTTCCATTGAATCGTACAAATCCGTCATCATTTTCATTATTATGTTTTACCTCAGCATTGATTGCAGATAATCTAAGCAATCAGTTCGGTTCGTTATTATAAAACTTTGAGTTCCAAACAATAATGTTGTAGTATATGTCATAATTCACTGTTGCACTGCTACATTTATAGTAATTACCGTAACATATTGACGTACGAATTGGGGTCATTTGCTACAATATAAAAGACAGTGTAATGTGTTTACTTGTCACTTTTACTATGGAGACTACCTAAATATAAACATATTCAACACTCCACGTTGAGTTTCTCTTCTCTTCGAGAGCTCCTCATCAACATATTACATGGCGACCCTGCCACGTCGATACGGAATGGCGTTAAGAAACCACATCCAGAAGAATCAATACTTATTCTATCATCAAAGAAGAGTTCCTGTAACCTTATAGAAGAGTTCCTGTAACCCTATAGAAGAGTTCCTGTAACCCTATAGAAGTTTAACATATAAAAATGTAAGACTCAAGTGCGTACGTCATACATTTTTTTTTTTAATACGGTGGTGTAAAGGGTGTCTTTTCGGGGGAGATGTAGTATATGTCATAATTCACTGTTGCACTGCTACATTTATAGTAATTACCGTAACATATTGACGTACGAATTGGGGTCATTTGCTACAATATAAAAGACAGTGTAATGTGTTTACTTGTCACTTTTACTATGGAGACTACCTAAATATAAACATATTCAACACTCCACGTTGAGTTTCTCTTCTCTTCGAGAGCTCCTCATCAACATATTACAATGTCCCTTATGGGTTAAATGGTTTTTATTTCAGGAGTACTCTTCGCGTTTCCCTGGGGCTACTATGCAGACACACATGGGCGTCGCCGTGGCCTCTTGCTGTCCACTGCTGTGGGGTTCCTCTTCGCAGCAGTCAGTAGCTTCGCTCCTAGTTGGCAGTTCATGCTTGTCGTCAAGCTTATTGGTAGTAGTTTGTACGTATGCTTACTTGTCTTACCTTAGTGTCAATGGTGCAGTTACGTCACCAATATTTCGTCACTTTTACGCTATCATTGGTTGCAGTGCATACGTTGTTTTGACTGAAGCTTTTGGGACTTGTCTTATGTTATTAAGTAAAGAGTTATGGCTGCTTCTATGTTTTAGTAGGTACAGTGTCTTTTACCAGCAATAGAGATAAAAATAAGCCTTTATAGTTGTGACTTTTACTATGCATGCAGTATATCACTTAATTAAGTTAATACATCACTTTTTAAACATATTGTTAAATCAATTTTACAAAATTAATTTTCAGCTAATTATGTCGTTGACCGGTTTTCTTTTACAGCTTGTCCTTCGACAAAGGCCTTTTTCTTGTATTTTGCCTGCCTGGTTTTCCATTTTCTCCTGTCTTTTCCCATCCATCCAACCAGCCATCTTTATTATGTTGTTTAGAGTGTGCTTCCCTCTAATTTCAGTCATTTCTATATTCTCTTACACTTCAGATGCTGAGATAGGAGCCCCTTTTTGGTCTCGCGAGTTGTTTTATTTTTATTCCATTTATTCATTTACATACACATATTTTTACATTTTTAAATATTATTCTATAAAAAATAAAATAAAAAAACATTTAAAAATACAAAAATAGTAGCCCACCGGTATCGGGAACAGGGTCCAAGGTGGTCAGGGCTCCTGAGAGAGGAACCTCCTAACGATACGCGCCGTGTCCAGGAGTACCGCTTTCTGGATCAAGCCCTTGATCCAGCTGCCCAACGAGAGCCTCCTCAGATGTTCGTCGAGGCTCTTGGCTATTATGCCATTGGCCGTCACGACTATCGGCACAATGACTGCTGTATTCACATCCCACATGTCGACAACCTCGCGAGCCAGATCAAGATACTTGCTTTTCTTATCTCTCTCAGCCTTCACGAGATTCTCGTCATGGGGGACCGCTATATCAACAATCATTGCGCGACGCTCTAGTCGGTCTATCACCACTATGTCAGGCTTTTTGGCAACAATAGTCCTGTCAGTGATGATAGACCGATCCCAATACAATGTGACATTGCCATTTTCGAGAACTGGGTCGGGCACATACTTATAGTAAGGCACTTCCGATTCCACAAGATTGTATTTAAGAGCAAGTTGCTGATGGATAATCCTGGCTACAAGGTTGTGTCTATGCAAGTAGTCTCCGTTAGCCAGACTAGAACAACCGGAGATAATGTGACGGATAGATTCCCCCGGCCGGTGACATGCCCGACAGATGTCAACTGTGCCGTCCTTCACAATGTATTTCCGGTAGTTGTTCGTCATCATAACTTCGTCCATAATCGCAAAGACAAAACCTTCGGTTTCCCCGAAAAGGTCACCAAATCGGAGCCAGGCCACGGACGCTAAAAGATCTACATCGGGCCCATGTAGAACCCGGTAGAAGCGTCCGTGAAGCTCCTTGCTCTGCCATACCTCCCTGCGGTCATTAGTATCTAGTACTATAGGTTTGCGCCAGTTCTCGTTAGCCAAGGAGAGCCGGGTAAGGCCCTTGTCCACCGCTACCACATCTCGATGCATACCCACGTCGACGGCCTGGAAGTATTCCCTAAGACTGCATACCTCGCGGTTGTGCAGGTTCTTAGCATTTAAAAAGCCACGACCACCGCACTTCCACGGGATATAAAGTCTCATAACCGATGATCGTGGGTGATGCATACGATTTGCGGTAAGCAATGTGCGGACTCTCCTATCCAGGGCGTCAAGTTCTGTCTGAGTCCATTTGAGTATGCCGAAAGAATACATCAAGACCGGCATGACCTAGCCGTTGAAGGCGCGCACCTTGTTCCCGCCTGATAAAAGACTATATAGTACTTTTTTCAGGCGGCCAAAGAAGCGTTCCTTCAACGACTGTTTCACGTCAGTAGCGTTGATGCCTAGTGCTTCCGACATACCCAAATACTTGTAAGTTTCGGTTGAGGAAAGGGATCGAAAAAAAAAACGATTATTTTTATTGTTGTTATTTTTTTTTGTTTTTCCTTATTCCTCGTGTCTCCTGTGCGGAGCGCAATTTTTTTGTTTTCTCCTCTTTCTTCTTTTTTAGATGGAATTCTGGGCTACAGCGGCATCTTTCACTCTTCATTCCGAAATCTAATCCTATACCAAATTTTGTTTATTAACTTGTATCTATATCATGCTTTTGCTACCAAACCCTTGACTCATGCTCTTCTATCTTTTTAATACTTTTGTCCAAAACACTATTGTCATTCTCACGCACAAACCAGCTCACTGCCACGTGCTCTGGATATGTAGCTGTCAAAATTATAATGTATTGCACTATTTAAATATTACGATCATCTATTGATTGCGGTCGTATATCATCAGAATGATAAAGAAGTAATTTGCTAAGTATTCTTGATTACCCGTGAATTATTACCAAAAATAGATGCAATTTTCTGGTGACGCAAGAAGTGATTGTCAAATAAATAACAAGGAATATTGGTTGGGACACAGACCTCCTCTCTGTGAGAGGGAACAGGCCGTAATCCACCACGCGGGCCCTGTGCGGGTTGGTGGATGTCACATGTATTCGAAGTTTTGTTTCGGACATGCGGGTTTCCTCACGATATTTTCCTTCACCGTTCCCTCTCATAGAGAGGAGGCCTGTGTCCCAGCAGTGGGAACATTAAAAAGGCTGATGATGATGATGAATATTGGTAGATGGTAACAGGCTTGGCTCTTATTACATGCGAATCAAACATAACTGTGAAGTATTATAAATGTGAAGGTTTGGTTGGATGGACGCTATTTTATCTATTCAATGATTTATAAAAGGTATCGTTTGATGAATTAAACAGCTTATGAAAGAGCAACACTTCGTGGAGGCTGTTTTTTTACAATAGTGAATTTGATTACGTTTTAGCTCCAATATTCTGATAAATTAATATTCGCACATGTAAACCAGTCATCTGTCCACCAGACCGAATCGGATTAGAACAATGGTAATTTCTATTGTGTCTGGAAATGGACAGTTGAAGGTGTATTTGTGTAAAGTAAATATGGCAGTGAAAATTGGATATTTTCATTTTATTTACATAATATAATAATTGGTTTGTTAAATTGGACGACTAAAATGTCAATGTGTAAAATCCATTAAAATTTCTTCGAATTTTCGAATATTATAAGAAATTGAACCGATAACGCATTAGGACATCACTAAATAGACAACATCATCTCGTATTTAAGCTATGAAACGTAAAATAGATTTTTCCAATTTACTTTAGACATTGGCAGAATAGTTGACATCGGTGCTTGCCATACAAAAAAAGAATATGTATAATAGATGATACATATTGCGGACTTATCACATTCTAATGTGTTTGTAAGTATTTAGAAGTAAACATATAAGCTTCGCTGAGGTAGCCCACACTACAGTATAAAAAAAATCCTCCACTTTATCGAGATTACGGCTGTTTAAATTTTCAACAAATAGTCCAGTTGCGTAGACATTAGAGACACAAAACAACACCAATTTGTCATTACATTATTCACTAGGAATTTGTTATTTCAATATTTACTTTATATTATTATTCTAATTTGCGGATAATTAAAGTAGTCACAATATAAAGCTATTGGCAATTGACCAACAACAAGGGAAAAAGTAATCGCAATTTGACAGCCACATTTGCTCGCCGATGGCTGTCGCTCTGCTGTCAAAAACCATACGTATTACGAAATGATCGCGATCACCTTGCGATAAATGCACAATTGAGTTAGCAGATTTTTATTGTTAGTAGTGCTGTCGTAAAAATATTATGGTGTGGGCCATAGCTCATATATAATGTGGATTCGCGATTGAAGAGCAATTACTCGTATTTCGAAAAAATAAGCCTTCCAACTTTTTGCCGTAAAGCGATAATCGCGCGATGATTGTACAATCTCTACGCAAATATTGCTAATTGCTGTTTCTTAGGTAATAAGCCTGGAGATAGATTTTAATCTAGAATAGCACAAGGCTACTTTTCATCCCGGTATTATGTTCCCTTGGGATAAGAAAAGACTTTATACGCGGGCGAAGCCGCTGACAGAAGCTTGTGATATATAACAAGGGTAACTTGTAAAATAACTGCATGTGTATTATATGTTTAATTCATAGACCCGACGCGACGCCCAGAATTACGGCTTTCATTAATTATGATAAGGAACATTTCAAAGACACTTTTAGCCTAGTTAATTACCGTTAATTGACAAATTTATTCAGTCGGCGAGCACTTAGATATGACGCTTTTAAGTCTGATAGTCCCGTGCTTCCGACTCATTTGATATCATTCGTCATTGAATTCGTTGTAGGCTTGTTTTGATGCCACTTTTTCTTTGCTAAATTCTGGTACAAGATAGATTTCAGTTCGAACAATTTTGGTATATTAAAATCACCCTAAACAGACGCACACTTGAACATAATTTCATATCTGATAGCTAAAGTATTAGAATTTATTGCAACGTAAAATTATATGTCTGTCTAGAGATTACAAGTATATTATGGTTTTTATCAAAAAATATGCCTTGTCACAGATTAATTGCGTAAATACGTCACTTTGGTCAATCTTATAATCAACGATATTTACAATAGGTACTAAGTACATTGTGATATGCAAAAACGTGCTTGAATATCTGCAGTATGTAATGTGCTGCTAATCCTTTTATGGTATGTAATCAGCTTGTGGTTGACACTACATTAAAAAAGTCAACTTTGGCATAATTATGTTGGCATGATTTGTGTTGGCAGTATGTTGTTCGAGGCAAATAATAAAAGGGTGCGTCCACCCATATACGAGAAATTACATAGTTACATACTTAAACCACGCTTTCCAGAACTTCTGCACTGTTCGATATAGAAATAGATATCTCGAACTTCAAAATTCTTACTCGACCGACATGCATAGGAAATTGGAGTATAAACTTAGAAATTTAAATGCCTAGCAACCCTTTTCACCACGGCAAGGCATCGGCATTAGCTGTTCTCCCGTAGTTTTTAAAATAATCTGTACAGAACCTTAGTACCTTTTTATTAAAATCGTATAAAAAAGGTTGACTGGTAGAGAATGCCTTGCTGCATTAAGTCGGCCTATGTATCACCATTGTACATGAAGTTTAAATAAATAAATAAATATAAATCAGTGTTATGCTCGTTTCAGCTCCACAGCCAGCTTCACTCTCAGTATGACAATCTTAGGCGAATGCACTGGGGTTCAACACAGAAGCCAGTTCCTGCAAATTATGAACTCCTTCAACTTGGCTTCAGAGATGGTTGCCTTCAGTAAGTTGGTATTTCACAAAAAATTATGAATGAATGATAATATTATGATGATGTAGTTGTGTCCCTAGACCCTATCACAAAAAAAAAAACCTGTGTCTTAGGTGGGTATGAAAAAGTTATAAGCCAATTACGCTCATGATATTTATTCCATCTGGTGGTTTCAACTGAATGCGGAAAGCACATTATCTAAAGTCACTGCCAGATAACTAAAAATAAAAGTCGTTAAAACCAGTCTACCAATATATTCCAATGTTTCAAAACGATACGAAAAGAATGTAAAGGCAGTGTCGCTATCACGTTCAAAACAAACGTATCGCGGTAAGGGGCGTCCTTGACCTTTTGGTCAAAACCATGTTTAGTCGTATTTATTTAGGTAGGTACTTACTAGTATATTATAACTCATTATATACCAAATTATAACATTTATTTGACAATTATTTTCAGTTATGAGTTCTTATCTCATAAACGCGTGGACCGATTTACATTATTTCAATGGATAAAATGGTTCTATGGCAAAACCATTCATTTGAGACCAAAAATGTCAAAATATATCAATAAACAAAAAAACATGTTTTCAAGTTACGTACTTTTTGGTAAAAGTCGGATCAATGATTTAATTTCTTTTGTTATTTGGCGGAGACTTTAGTCCTTGAATGATACTTACTTAACTGGATTTTATTGCTGATACAATATTGATGCATTTTGAATGTTGTAAGGTAATGATAACAAGGAAGGACTTGGATCCCAATCCAAGTCCTTTCTTGCCTTCCAAGACCTATTTCCAACACTGAAACAGTCTAAAAACAAATGATAATAAATACAAGGTGCATTACAAAATTTACCATCTTTGTTCCAGGCCTGGCATACTTGATTCTACCTCTAAACTTCAATCTACCTCTGCCATGGTTTGGCATGACCTTCCGACCCTGGCGACTCTTCACCTTGATTCTGGCGTTGCCCCTAGGAATAGGAGCCTTGTTCATGTTCTTCCTTCACGAGAGTCCGAAGTTTTTGGCCAGTCGAGGAGAACTTGTGAAGGCTTTGGAGGTGCTGGAGAGGATCTATAAAACTAATGGTGGGAAGAAGAATGGTTATCCGGTAGGTTTTACTTTTTAAAGCTTTCATTTTTGACACAGAGTAATGGAGTTCATAAGCTAGCAAATATGTAGTAAACTATAGGAACGTACTGAATTTTCCAAAGCCATAAATTATATCTTAATAATTGGTGTTGCGAAAATCAGCCACCGATTTTTTTTTTTATCTTTTTGACTCGTTTGTTAAAGGGCAGAAAAGTACTTTTCACTTCACAACCTCGGAAAGATTCTGTTTGTCGTTTAAAATCTGAGTGCAAAAGTGCATTTTATCCGTTAGCGTCGAAACACTTATTTTAATTCGAACATTTTTACCCGTCTGCCGAAGGAGGGTAATTCTTACATCAATCGATTCGTGTTATCCTTGCGAGTGTTGCATTAAAATTGGAAAATAAAATAAATTGGAGGATACATCTGGTTTTGGTCGGCTAGTTCGCGAATATGTATCCTCCGACTGCACAGCATGATTTTCTTCTTGTTTACGTCTTTTTAGTTAGCTTCTTAAGCAGTCGGGTTTTATGATTAATTGTATTAACTTTTTTAGAATAATTACATATGCCAGCACGATGAGTGCACGAATAAAGAAAACTTTAAAAAAATCTTCTCTTTATTCAATTCACTATTCATAATTTTGGTTTGTTTTTTATGAAATTGTAAGGAATCATTGGCATGTACCAGGCCCCTCAGAAAGTATTGCGAAAAAAAGTTTTTATATATGGGAGACTGGCCAGTTATAATGTTTTTCGAAAATATGATTATTTATAAGTAAAAATAAGTAAGTTCCAATTTCAAAATTTCCCTCCACATTTTTTGCGAGTTAATTCAAAGTATTGTGTCTCACTGAAATATGGATCTGCGCCGGGAACATTTTAGAGCTATGATTTTATACGATTTCAAGTGTCGCCTGAAACCGGATGAATCGTACGATAGACTTCAAATGGCATTCATGGATGAAGGCCCTTCCAAGGCAACCGTGTATCGTTGGTATAACGAATTCAAGCGCGGTCGACCAACTTTGGGGGATGACGAAAGAAGCGGTCGCCCTTTGACGGCTGTTACCGAAGAAAACGTGCTAGCAGTGAAAAATTTAATCCAAGACAATAGGCGAATTACATATCAGGAGATTCAACACATATTGAAGATTGGATCGGGAAGCGTTCACGAGATTCTACACAGCCATCTTCGCGTGAGGAGGATAGTATCACGCTGGGTGCCGCACAACCTCACCGATGCTCAGAAGCAGGCCCGGGTGGAATGGTGCCGTGATATGCTTAACAAATTTGAAGCAGGCTCGTCTCGGCGTGTTTACGACATCGTTACAGGTGATGAGTCCTGGATTTATCAATACGACCCAGAAACCAAGCGCCAGTCGACTGTTTGGGTGTTTCAAAATGAGCCAACGCCTACCAAAGTGAAGCGATCTAGAAGCGGGGGTAAGATTTTGATCGCTAGCTTTTTTAATTTGACTGGCCACTTGGTATCAATTCCCTTACGGGATCAAAGAAGCATTAATGCCGAATGGTATACTACCAAATGTTTGCCAGAAGTTTTCTCTGTTATAAGCAACAAGCGACCAAACACAGGGCTCCGCGGGCTACTGCTCCACCACGACAATGCACCTGCGCACACCGCACTCAAAACGAGGGACTTCCTGGACAGCACGCCAGTCAAACTCCTGGGTCACCCTCCTTACAGCCCTGATCTAGCACCGTGTGACTTCTTTTTATTCCCAAAAATAAAAAATCAGCTCAAAGGGATACAATTTTCGTCGCCGGAAGATGCGCTGGCTGCGTTCGAGCAGGCTGTAAACGAGGTGTCTGCGGCGGACTGGAAAAAGTGTTTTGAAAACTGGTTTAGGCGCATGAATCTTTGTATAGAGGCTGGTGGAAAGTACTTTGAAAAGATTTAATAAAAATATATGTACGTATAGAACAATTTTTTTTAGTTTCGCAAAACTTTCTGAGTGTCCCACGTATATTACTAAGAAATCATTATAAATGAGCGAGGCCAGCAGCGACGAAGATATAAATTTAACAACTGCAGAGTTATTGCAAGTGGTACATAATATCGAATTGAGTTTTCTTCCGGAAAAAAAAAAAAAGAAACGGCCAAGTGCGAGTCAGACTCGCGCACGAAGGGTTCCGTACCATTATCGCAAAAAAATCATGTTTGTTGTATGAGAGCCTCACTTAAATATTTATTGTATTCTGTTTTTAGTATTTGTTGTTATAGCGGGAACGGAAACACATCATCTGTAAAAAAATCAACTGTCTAGCTACCATGGTTCATGAGATACAGACGGACACTGGATGGACCTGGTGATAGACGGACCGACAGACAGACGGATCGTGGAGTCTTAGTAATAGGATCGCGTTTTTACTCTTTGGGTACGGAACCCTAAAAAGAAGCGTACAATTTGTGCAATGCATGTACACATCCTAAAGGCGCAAAAATATTTTCGGAAACTATAAAACTTTCATATTTCATTGAACTTATGATATTTAGTTACATATCCCGTTTAAATACAGCGCAAGCTCTCCAAAATGTGTATGGTGTAGAAAAAAAACTATCATGACTATACTATGTATTTATTCTTTTAAACGCCTTATCACTTTTTTTAGCAATACTGAGAGCGTGTTTTTGAAAAGCGATACACATTATATACTTTCCTGTAACTAACTTTAATATCTACCATAAAATTATTTGTTGCCAGGTAAAACACATACTGACTTCAGACTCAGAAATAAAGCAAAGCAGTGCATTTTGGAAGTCAATAGCAGAGCATACTGCACCGTTATTCAAGCCACCACTGCTCTGGAGAACCGTACAACTGTTCTTTCTCATAGCACTATGTTGCAGCATGTAAGTTTAGTTTGCTTGCTTTAATAAAAGTGCTAGGCGCTAAGAAATGCAAAATAATTTATTCATTATTGTTGAACGCTAATTTACTTTCAAAAATAATAAATAAATTATTTTGCTTTCTAAAGAGTTTTTAATTTAGATATTACCGGTCTTTCTATCCCTCGGGAACCGTTTATTTCGCCGAAATAACAAGTTATATTTAAAAACATCCGATACATTTTTTTCTAAATAATTTATCTAGTAATAGACACGCTTCGATCGACAACCTCGATTCAAACAATAACACGCCCATAATTTTTGAATGGCTGAACCGATTCTCATCAAACATAGCTAAGAACCACAGACATAAATCTAACTAGATAACGCAAGTCCCTGCATCTGTATGAATACCAAGCGTGCCACATTTACACACACAATATAAAAACAAATTTACTTACCAATGAAAGAAAACATTGCCAAGACCTTGGCCAACTTTATCTATACAGTCTTTACAGCTCATAATAGTATAAATAGACATTTATTTAGATTTCGGAGGATTTTCGGTGCCGATAATGCTAAATGTTAATCTCAAAGTACGCTCATTGATCGTAATTTTACTCCGTTTTTTGACACGCGAAGTACATACAATCGCGTCATCTTAACTAGATGACTGATTTATATCTGTGCTAAGAACACTCTCAATAAAGTCACCTATCAGACAAAAAAAAACTAAATTAAAACCGGTTCATCCGTTTAGGAGCTATGATGCCACATACAGATACACAAACAAACAGGTACACACGTCAAACTTATAACAACACCCCTCTTTTTATTGGGGGTTAAAAAGGAGCCTATGGCACTCGGAACAAGTTTAGCTTTCCAACAATGAAATATTTTTTGTAAGGATCAGTACTTCCGGAGAAAACCTCCGACTTACAAATAAAAAATTATAGCTCTGTGTAAAATTATCTCACTACCTGTTTTTGGTAGAATTGTTCGTGACTTGGGACCACTTAGAAAAAAAAACTCTATGCAATAGGCAAAGTTATTCTAGAAATTAATTCTTTCAGAAACAACACGTTCATGATGTGGTTCCCGACGATGGTGAATTTCTTCTTCAACTCGTTCTTAGAAGAACAGAAGACGGCCCAGAGCTTCTGCGACAGAATATACAGTCAAACCAAAGCAACACCTGAAAATGAAACGGTTTGTCTTCGCATTTACTTTAAATAAAATATTCTCCTTATGGCCTGCATCTCTGGACACTCCTCCTCCCCTGTGGCCCCACCGCGTCCGCCATCAGACCGGGTCACTAACCCCGTCCAGGCCGCGGCAGGTAGGGAGAGCGGTGCACCGCAATACCGGCACTCCTCTCCCGCCGCGATGCCTCCCATACGCCTGCCTCAGTTGCGATGCAGCCTCTGTTGCCAAGTGGCACATTAACCTACTTGTTGGCGGCTACGTTTTCGGCTTATTGGCAAAAGCCCTGAGCGATACGAACGAGCGACCCCTGATGTGACCAAGGTGACCAAGCCACGGCTGCTGATCCGTCTCGACAATGCGGGAACCCACCGGGTGCGGCCTAAGGATAACAGAAAACCGGGCTACCTCTGCACCTAAACTAGACATAATGTTTGACTATTGATTTTAAAATAACATCAGGAGGAACACATAACATAATAATCTTCTACATATTATCTTTCAGCAAATATGCAACGACACAATCACAACCAACACCCTCTACACCGGCATGGTCTGCGGCCTCTTCTTCTTCCTCATCACCTTAGCCATGTCCAAGTTTGCCTCCCGCCCTCGCCTGGTTCTCATCACCATACTGACCATCTCCGGAGTCAGCTCGACCCTGGTCAACTTGAAGGAACCGGTGTCTAACATGGTGTTCTTTACTCTGGTCCAGTGTACTGCGTTGGGGATTGGATATGTCGTGGCGTATTTTGTGGATCTGTATCCTACTTGTCATAGGTAAGGGGTTTGGTTTTTAGTATTGAGTAAAATTATAGGAAGAAAGTTTTTAATTGGGTCAGTTCTATTGAATTAGTATTAACAATTTATGGTTTAGAACTTTGGTTCTCTAGTGCGCAATGGTGCTCCCACACCGGCTGTTAAAAATGTTTACAAACATTTTCTAACGGTGTACTCCCGTTGTCCCCTAAGGCCATGTCCCCGTTAATGGGGACAAAGGGAATTTAAGACTAATACATTGATAAATTTGCTAACAATTAATGCTAGAAAAATTATTGTTTAGAAAATGTTTACTAATGTTTGTAAACATTTTGAAACAGCGGTGAGGGAGCACCATTATATAATAAAGCCCAGTTTAAATATCACAACCGAAGCAAGTTCCTAATATATTGCTTCAAATATTCAAAAATCCGTCTACTCAACAGCTTGATACACCCAATACCTACATACTGTAGAATTGACAAAATGAAAGAGGATCTCTGTGCGTAACATAAAAATTAAAGTACCCAATTAATTTATACGACGCACAGATTTACTCCACTTCGAATTGATGGCATTTATCTATCCTCAACCCTTTCAGGCCATCTTACAAAGCTAGTGCCTTTCTACAGGATTTATCGTAAAGGTGTGATCATATCTATATTGTGGTGAGAAATAAATCATTATCTTATCTTACATTTTAAAAACTGCTTCTAATCTTTTAAATGTACAACGTTCTCCAAGGAAGTCAATCCCAAAAAAAATAAAACCATACAAAGTTCTCGTCGTCAGCTGACCATAATTTAAATACCCATCATGTACCTAATAATAATAATCTCATTTTCCAGGGGTCTAGTAACCAGTCTAGGTATGATGGTAGCAAGACTGGTCTCGTTCATGGGAGTCAATGTCATTGGGGTTGTCATCACCAGCCATTGCGAGCTGACCTTCTACTGCTTGGCTCTACTTGGGTTTAGTAAGTATACCATAATATAAGCAAATTATATGTTCTCCACTAAATTTATTTCCAGCATATATGCTTATTATCTGCTGGACAAGGGCGGGCGTAAGACTTGATCGTTGTGGAGATGTTTGGGAAATATCCAGTTGAATCAGTATACTGATAAGCTATGCTAGTCATTATACTTCATAAAAGATAGCTTGATCTCTGCGACATAATGTCAAACTGACGTATACGTTATTGTTACGTTATTGTTAGCCTGTCAAGCGCTATTGTCACTGTATTGATATTGACAGCTGTCACAGAGATCAAGCTATCTTTTATGAATTATAGTACTTTGTTCTTTAAAATGTTTTTTTTTTATTGCAGGTGGTGTCGTAGTGGCAATGTTTTTACCACCGGATAGAAAAACGGTATCAAAATGAGTGCTGTGCATTTTATATTGTATATTATGTGAACTTGATATTATTATTTTTACAAATAAATAAATGCTTTCTTTATTAAATGATTTATTATTTTTCCTTTACGAAATCAAAAATGTATATTAAATAAATAACGCCAACACTGAAAGTTCATCCACCAACCCGAACTGTTTCTGCGTGGTTACCAACTCATGCGTCCGCGCGGCGAACCCACGGGGTAGCGTTTTGGCGTGTGAATGGTTACGGTCCATTCCCTCTCACAGACAAGAGGCCTGTGTTCTAGCAGTGGGAACAGTAAAAGGCTGATGATGATGATGATATGAAAGCTTCCAAAACCCAAAACAAATAATTTCCTAGACAATTTACCACGTTAAATCATTGCCTCAATTCGTCTAGCTGGCACGAAGTATTATTGAGCAAGAACAGGCACGAACATGGGTTACGTTATAGACATGAGCCTCGTATTCATGGTAAACATTTGTTTATCTTCAGTTGATCAACGTTGTTGATGAACGAAATAAATTGTCAAAGAAGCTAAGCTCCGCAGCATATGCTGTTGGAAAAATTCGTTATTTAACGGACATAGAGACAGCCCGTTTAGTATACTTTAGCTATTTTCATAGTGTAATGTCGTACGGTATTCTGTTGTGGGGAAATGCCGCCGACATCCAGAATATCTTTGTTTTGCAGAAAAGAGCTGTTCGATCAATTTATAAATTAAGCCCGAGACACTCCCTCAGAGAGAAATTTAAGGAGATTAATGTAATGACTGTGCCTTCTCAGTATATTTATGAAAAAGTTTTGTTTTCTTTTTTTTTATATTTTGCACCATGAATTTTGCTATTTTTTATAAAAATATTTTTATTTGTTTTCTAGCAATGACAAGAATATTTACTTTTTAAAGTATTTTATTTTAATTATTGTGAATGTGAAGACTATGTGGATCATTATTTTGTTTTTAATTTATCTTAGTTTTTAATCATGGTCTGGCAGTTTGAGTAGTTTATGCGGCCTACCCGAATGTCCTTTCTTTGGTTTTGTTCGTCGAATCGTTGAGCTCCTTAAATTCTGAGTTGAGCTGCTCGGTTATTGACAAATACGTGCACTGACTGGACAGGTCCACTCAATCTGGCTGGTTCTTTCCTCAAAAGACCATTTCAGATATCAGTCTACATGGTCTTCACATGATCGAACCAAGATTTTGTCAGGACTTTAAAAGAGACTGTGACCTTTGAGTTTGTTTCGGCCTTTCTTCTCAGAGTAGCCAGATAGGAAACGCCGACCTCATCTAGTTTTAAAAAAAAAATTGTTAGACATGTAAAAGCGTTTGTACAAACCAACTTACAGAAATAAAATCATTTATCATTTAACGGCAAGAATGCTGCTGGAAATTTTGTTTAAATCAATATGGGTTGTCCACACACGCCAGTCTGCGTTAAAATGTTGCCCGAGGAAGTAGTGTTGTTGAGTTCTCTGTATCTGATGAATTTCTTGAAATGCATCGTTCTTTTTGTTTCTATCTTTGTATTCTTTGATAGAAGAAAGCCATAGTAACGCTTTTGATTGAAATAATTCTATTTATTGCATAATTTATCGTTGCTCCACACTACCGCCATGTTTATAAACACGTCCACACACGTCAACATTTCTTGATAAACTGATGTTTTCGCTCTTCAGGCGTCAACATCTGCAACATGGCGTGATAAGCTCCGCAACAAAAATGTTGCCCGCAATATGTTGACAGCAACTCGGCAACATGTTTATGCACCCATGTTGCTGAACAAATGTTTACCATGAATACGAGGCTTACATACCATTACATCAACATTATCAGTTAGCAATACTGACTTTTGTATTTTTACTTTTGGTCGTCGGAACCACAACATTATCCTGAATATGTAGATGTGGTCAGCCTACTGCCACTAAGGCCCGATTTTGCAATCACACTGTCACACTAATATTATAAAGGCGAAAGTTTGTGAGTGTGTGTGTGTGTATGTTTGTTACTTCTTCACGCTCAAACGGTTGGACGGATCTGGATGAAATTTGTCGCAGAGATAGATTATAGTTAGGAATAGCACATAGGATATTTTTTATCGCGGGAATTTGTTCCCTCGGGATAATTTTCAACATTCACGTAGGCGAAGCCGCTGACAGAAGCTAGTAGTTTGTAACTTTTAACTGATGTTTTTTTTTTATTAATTATAGGCTCGCGCTTGACCACTATCTCATCTGATGGTAAGCGATGATGTGGTCGACGATGTCGCACGCTTGCCTAGAAGAAACCTATTCACTCTTGACTTGAAGACTCCCAGGTTGTAGATATCAGGACATGCAGACTCCGGCAGGGATTTTCACTCCTTTGATGTACGCATAATGAAAGTATTCCCAAAACGTTTGGTGCGAAAAGTGGCGGTTTGACAGCAATATGTCAAACGGCCATTTTTATTCCTCTGTTAAAAGTTATCAGACTATTGAAAAATCGGCCTTATGTTAAACTAGAAAGTACTGTAGTAATAGTAGTATTAGTAACATTAACATATCTAAATGAATTAAATATACTTATAAAAAAACACTCACTTTTTACAAAACATACAAATTCAACACCAACCACCAATGACGTTCATTCTTTACAATCAACTTAGAAATACAGTTTACCCAAAAAGATAGCTCAGTGTACCTGACTTTTCCCACACGTCAAATTAACACACAATGGCACAATACTTTTGTTGATTAAATAAAGTAAATATTAGGATTATCATTGTATAATTATTTATAGGAATGATGCAATATTCGCACATGTGTGGCATAGAACCATTGTTTTAGGAGAATAGTTTTTGTATTGATTTGTGTATTAAATACGATGAAGGGATTTAAGACATGGGGAAATTTATGTACACCCTTTGTTGAAGTGGAGTTACCCACAGTTGTTACTGTTTAATTAGTTTATTGTCTATGGCTGTGACTGTCTTTCTCAACTGACAACTTGGTTCAGTGGTCGTAAGTTAGACAGCTGAAAATAGGATCTGGGTACTGATCGTACAGCTTTATGCAGGGATAAACTAGTACTTTTTAGGGTTCCGTAGCCAAATGGCAAGAAACGGAACCCTTATAGATTCGTCATGTCTGCCTGTATGGTCGTCCGTATGTCACAGCCACTTTTTTCCGAAACTATAAGAACTATGCTGTTGAAACTTGGTAAGTAGATGTATTCTGTGAACCGCATTAAGGTTTTCACTCAAAAATAGAAAAAAACAATAAATTTTGGGGTCCCCATACTTGAAACTGAAACTAAAAAAAATCCATCAAACCCATACGTGTGGGGTATTTATGGATAGGTCTTCAAAAATGATATTGAGGTTTCTAATATAATTTTTTTCTAAACTGAATAGTTTGCGCGAGAGAAACTTCCAAAGTGGTAAAATGTGTGTAACTTCTAAAATAAGAGAATGATAAAACTAAAAAAAATATATGATGTACATTACCATGTAAACTACCACCGAAAATTGGTTTGAACGAGATCTAGTACGTAGTTTTTTTTTAATACGTCATAAATCGTAAACCGCAATTTACCAAGTACGGAACCCTTCGTGCGCGAGTCCGGCTCGCACTTGGCCGGTTTTTTTTCTACTGGGCGTCTCGCAGGTCAATCAAAAGTGATTTCATTCTGCTTAACCGGCCGATCCTTTGGAGACTAAACTATATAGCATCCAGCCAGGCACAAAAAGCTAAACCTAAGCGACTACGCTGAGGCCACCCCCAGGTGGGTCGAACTTCATAAAATTGTACGATGTACCCTTCGATAAAGAATACATTGTGTATTCTTTATCGAAGGATGTACCTATGATAATTATTACTCCTTCACATTTCCATAAATAAATAACATTTATCATTCCTTTATGATTCACTAGCTGTTGCCCGCGACTTCGTCTGCGTAGCATTAGTACTTCGAACAGCATTTTCTATATACCGCGCATTAATATTGTAGGTGTGTGGGCCGCCTTACTTGAGAAATTATTAGTTCACCATAAAAACTTCCACCCCCCTTTCCATCCCTTTAAGGATGATTTCCAAGATAAAACTATTGTATGTCCTTCCCGGGGTCTCAATCTATCTCCATACAAAATTTTATCTAAACAGGTTCAGCGATTTAAGCGTGAAAAGGTAACAGACAGACAGACAGAGTTAATTTCGCATTTATAATATTAGTTAGGATTAGGATAGTGGATAACATCATCATCATCATATCAGCCGAAAGACGTCCACTGCTGGACATAGGCCTCCCCTAAGCGTCGCCACATTGACCGGTCCCGTGCGTCTCGCAACCAGCGGATCCCCGCAACCTTCAGCAGGTCATCGGTCAACTTGGTGGGAGGCCTTCCAACGCAACGTCTTCCGGTTCGCGGTCGCCACTCCAGAACCTTTCTGTCCCATCGCCCATCCGTTCTGCCTGCAATGTGCCCTGCTCAAAAAAATAGATAAACAAAGACATAAACATAAATTAATATTACTTCAAAAAGAATTACGGCAGTTAGGGATCGAACTTACAACAAAAGATTTGAATAGCAGTTCCTAAACCGCCATTCTTTGAATTCCGGTTGAATTGGATAAAATAGCCGAACATCATAATATATAAGATATAATGTATCTATACATATAATTTATCTTATCTCCTCGAAGGTATACCGTAATGATAATTATTACTAAGGAAACCCCGTAGTATTTGCAATTTTGTAACATTTTCGGTCTTCTTATAACAACTCCGCTCCGAAAAAATACGAACATAGCATAGCAAAAAGCGTGATATTTTATAGCCTGTATAAATAATACTGACCATAGTTACGACTGTATGTTGTTGTTTACGTGATGCGAGCACAAGTAACTTACTGTATGCTTTTTTCGGAAATATTTTTAATTTATAGTAACGGCTCTTTTACATCAACTTATATAATACTTTTAAGAAGAAAACTAAAACTATATGCCCTAAGTTTTATTCATTGACTGGGCGACTAAAGGACTCTGGAAAGGTAGGGAAAGATTTTACGAGCTGTGTGGTCTTAAGACGGTACCCTGACCAAATAATCGGCATGAGATATGAGCATTCCTATTGGTCTAGCGGCACTGGTGGCGCATGAATTACAGTAGTGAATACGCCCAGATTTTAGAATAAAATCTTTATAAAATCGAATTTAGGTCTTTTAAAAAAAAAAATTCACAAAAATGTTCGTTATTAAATTGTCTATCCATTAGTGTTAGTACAAAAAATAATTAATGAACACTTTACGAGGAGATGCATAATATCAATAATTATTTCTCATTTTTATGTTTTTTTGGAAGGAGATTAGTGAAATATATATAACATTTAAAAAAAAACGAAATCTACCATTTTAGAATCAATAGGATGTAGAAATTTAATATATTTTTTTTAATTGATATTTCTTTTTAAATAACGAGTAGATAGCTCCTAAAACAGCACAAAAAACGGCTTGCGCGGCGTTTTGCTCGGGGTACCGCCTTAAGTCTTGTATTAACACTTTTAATTATTATAAGTATGTTGCTACTTATTTTTTTTTTAGAAATACGTGTAAAGTAGCTAAGGCTTTATACATTGCCAATAAGGTTGGTGGCAATAAGGTGCAGCCGGATTTCAGCAAGATATTTAAAAAGATAATGCTAAATCAAATGCTCATTCATTTTAATACGATTAACATCCTACACGATAAACAGAATGGTTTTACCAATGGATGTTGTACGACCGACGCAGATGTCACCATATTAAAACACATCTTTGATGCGTGGAAGTGGCACAAGATGCCATAGGTGTCTTCTGCGACCTGTCGAAAGCGTTTGATTGCGTTAATCATGAAACATTACTTTGAAACTTGAGCATTACGGGCTAGGCCAATCAGCGTTGAGTTTAGTCAAATCTTATTTAAATGATAGACAGCAATTAGTTCAAATAAACGGTGTCAGTTCATCCGGGTAAACCGTGAAAAGGGGGTGCCCCAGGGTTAAATTTTAAGTCCTTTCTTATTTCTAGTCTACATTAACGATTTACCCCATCTATTGAAAAACAATCTAAACATGGTGTTATTTGCTGATGACATTTCTTTGATTTTTAAGATAAATAGACGTACGAGTCGCGTTGACGACGTAAATAACGTCTTGCGACGGGTTCAGAATTGGCTCACAGCTAATAATTTAGTTTTAAATGCTAAAGGACAAGTGCGTAAAATTAATTAAAAATGCTAACTGCACAGCACATGTGTGAGTACTATGTCCGACTGTAAATCTACCATTCACTGTACGTATTTGTCGTTCGCTGACTTTTGTGTGCCCTGGCAGTTGAGTGTTGGCAGTTGTGTCATACTCTCTCTAATTTATTTCTGATGGTGGCACATGTATTGGATCATTCGGTTCCCTTCATGATGGTTGAGCTGAGTGGTGCCGATCCATGCGTCATGTTCGTGAATTGGCGCCATCACTTGGGATTGGTCATAACTTAGCTGCCTCGGCCTGTTATTGCATTTTGTTTTGCTAATTTTGTTTGTTACTCTAGACGCTTTTACGTGCACGTCTTTTTACATCGTTCTCACATATATGTGTTTTTTTTCATCAAGAATTATGTAACCAAAAACTTGTAATTGAAACTAATGGAAAAGAGTTTCCGTGGAGTTCCTTGCAAATTCTTCTCCATTGAGACCTACTGACGCTTGCGACTTTGTAACTAGAGTCATCTTTTTTTTTGTTTGACTATTCAAAAGTACCTCTAAGGTTTATTTGAAATAAACTATTTTGATTTGATTGTTTTTAACATTATTTATTATGTGTCTCAAAAATAAAGAATTTCTTTACATACAAAAATTTGATGTATGGCCCATAAGAGGCATTATAAAAGTTAATCCCAAAAAATATATAACTAACTTAACTACCAGATTAAGTAAGTAGATTTTTTATTTTTTTATTGTATGTTTTTTTTTTTTGGAAATTTGAACAACTTCTTCTGTGCCGATGTTTTTCTTCCAGTACAATAAAATGATCCTTACATGAAACTGAGTTGATCGAGAGCTAAAAAAAAAAAAAAATTTACTCATTTACTTGGACAACTCACGCTTGACCAAAAATTTGACATACATACAGCCGAACATAGAACCTCCTCCTTTTTGGAAAGTCGGTTAAAAATAGACTGATAGCAATTGTACGAGCTACGCTGTACATTGACCCTAACTAATACGTCCTACTTACAGTGAAACGTTGCAGTTTGTATAGCTCAACATTAATTGTACATTATTACATTATAATATGTTATTTTTAGTAGCAATAAAACCTTTATATCAATCGGTTGTTTACTCATTCATCATAACAGTTCAACATAACATTTTCACTGTTGGGAGTTACGCCCCAACATATGGTCCTTCGAGCAATTTAGTGTTGTGTAATTTACATCTTTTACGGTCGCGAATCGGTTGGACTGGTCTCTCAGAAGCGAGTTGCCCCAGTAACCAATTGAGAAGGCGCATACCGCAGAGGAGAAGGTTGCACAATACGAAGAACCAAGAGTGTGGAGCAACAGTCAACGCTCGAAACAGAAGAGTTCATTTGAAGTCAACAAGAAAAACAACAAAACATCATGTCGGCAGCTGAGTTCTACCAGAAGCAGAACGAACTCTACGACGGCATAAAGAAGATCGGTATAAATATCAAGAAGGATGGTTGGGACAGAAAGAACGCTGACTACTTCAAACGCCGTAAGGCAATGCTGGAAAACTTGTGGTCAGAATTTCAGTTCAATCACGACCGCCGGCCCACGGAACAGAGTGTAAGTCATCCGTACTTTAGTAATGACTGCTATAACATAACTCTGCAGTGCTACAATGAAGTACAGGAGCTTATTCTGCAACAACACCAACAACTTACGACTCTCACTCGTTCTCCGAGGGAGCAGTCGGTACAACCAAAAACATTGGGAAGTGCCAACCAACAAACAGGGGAAGGTACTTCGGAACAAATAAAACAAGAAGGAACAAGAAGCCCAGGAGAGTGAGGCAGAACAAGCTGGCAATCAAGACGAACAAAACAGAGAACCATCACCTCCTCCTCCTCGGCAAGATCAACAAAACACCGCGAAAAAGGACACGGGATCCAATAGCAAGCTGGACGATATGATGCGCAAACAGACCGCTAACTTCAAAGCTTTCATGAGAGCAGTCGCGAACATACACGTGGAGTTCCTGTCTGAAAAATGGGAGTTTCAAGACGCTCTGCAAACACTGCAAACACGCTGGTCAGCTATTGACAACCTTCACTGGGAGATAGAGTATGAAACCAACGGAGAGAAGAATGCAGTGTATGAAGAACGCTACACCAGGTATGAAAACCAGTTCCAGGAACTAAAAAAGGCTTTGAATACCAAAATGTGGTCCGGCACTCATCGGGAGAAAACAACACCGAAATTAGAGATACCAGTCTTCAATGGTAACTACAACCAGTGGATCCCATTTAAAGACCTTTTTACGGAAGCAATACACAACAACAATTCCCTCTCATCTGCTCAGAAGATGCAGTTTCTGAAGAGTAAGGTGCAAGGAGAAGCGGAACGCTTGATTCAACATCTACAGATAAGTTCGGATAACTACCTGGTGTGTTGGGATATCCTCAATCACCGATATAATAATGAAAAACTTATATTCACATCGCACATCAACATGCTGTTCAATTTACCAAACATGCAACAACAGACAGTGGCCCAAATAAAGAAAATCCATGACGTCAGCATAGAATGCCTACATGCGATAAAGAATTTAGGAGTGAATATCGACACCTGGGATCCGATAATTGTACATATATTATCGCAAAAATTGGACGCTGACACACACTCAGAGTACAACGACTCGCTGAAGAATTGCCGAAAGCTGCCAATACTGAAAGATCTGCTAGATTTCCTAGAAGGGAAGTTTACATCATTGGAAGCATCGCGCCGCAAACAAGAAAACAATCAAAAACCAAATACCTCATCGAGTCAACATCAAAATACTTTGTACTCTAAAAAACAATACAGCAGTAATCAAGCAACTAGCAACAAGAAAATTACGAAATCGTTCCATGCGTCAACATTCCGATGCCCCCTTTGCGATGACGAACATGGCATGTACAATTGTGCAAGGTTTTTAGAAATGCCGAATCACTTAAAACTTAGCACAGTAAATAAAATGAACATTTGTGTAAATTGTCTGTTCAGCCATAACGGAAAGAAATGTACGTCAGCTTACCGATGTCGCAAGTGCTCGGGTCAACATAATACATTGCTACACGATGCATGTATTACGAACAAAACGGAAAAACAAACAAATTCTTCCCATGTATCAAAGGATGATGATACTTCGGAGATACTACTAGCGACAGCTGTAGTAAACATAGAAACAGCCGATGGGACCCTAATCAAGTTGCGAGCCCTCATCGATCAAGGTTCTCAGATATCTTTGATCACCGAACATGCTGCTCAACTTCTAGGAGTTAAGCGCGAGAGATGCAAAGGAGTCATCTTTGGAGTTGGACAGAAGGAAAACCACTGCAAAGGAATGACAACAATTACTTGCAGTTCTGTCTACAACGACTTCAAGTTCCAAACGACTGTCATCATTATGAATAACTTGATTAAGAACCTGCCGAATAAGACCTTTGCAAAACCATCTTGGTCCCACATACAGAACATCCATTTAGCAGATCCGGAGTTCCATAACAGCCGTCAGGTGGATTTACTATTTGGAGCAGACATTTATTCGCAAATCATGCTAGGAGGCATAATAAAGGGCGATGACACCACTCAACCTATCGCACAACAAACCTACCTAGGTTGGCTTCTATGCGGAAATGTCAAAACTTTCCACTGCAATGTGGTCATAAACAATCTTGAAGACATCAAACAGTTCTGGGAAACCGAAGACATCACCGATCAATCCAATTTATCGGTGGAAAATGAAACATGCATTGAATACTACACCAACACTACGCAACGCCTGGAGAATGGGAAATACGAAGTCAGACTGCCGATGAAGAAAGAACTTGAGAGCAGACTGGGTTCGTCCAAACCAATGGCTGTAGCCCAATTCAAAACTTTAGAAAGAAAGTTGGAAAAACAAACACACCTGGCAAAGGCCTTTAAAGACTTCATGGCTGAATATATTGATCTAGGTCATATGAAGCAATCAACAGTTAGCAACAAAACACTCGAGTGTTACTTACCTCACCACGGCGTGCAACGCGCTGAATCAACAACAACAAAGTACAGAGTGGTGTTCAATGCGTCAGCAAAAACGTCAACGGGATGCAGTTTGAACGACCTCATGTACAAAGGTCCCAATCTTCAACAGGACCTACAAACATTACTGATGAAATGGAGGCAATACAAATATGCGTTTACAGCGGACATTGAGAAGATGTTTCGTGCTATTTGGGTAGCCCCAGAAGACCAACAACTGCAACAAATTGTATGGCGAGAATCACTGGGACAACCTATCCGCTCATACCAATTAACAACCGTAACATACGGAACCAAGGCAGCGCCGTTCCTAGCTATGATGACGCTCAGGAGATTGGCGGCAGATGAACATGAACAGTTCCCGGAGGCTTCAAAAGTGCTGGAAGAATCATTCTACATGGATGACCTCGTTCACGGGACACATACAATCGAACAAGGAAAGCAATTGATCGCGGATCTGAAACAGTTACTGAAAAATGGAGGGTTTAACCTCAGAAAATGGTCAGCAAACAATCAAGAACTTTTGGAAGATATCTCCGAACAACACGACGATAAGATTGTCTTCAACTTCAAAACAGAAAATACACAAAAAACGTTAGGCCTGTGCTGGAATTCAAGAGAGGACAAATTCACCTTTCAATGCACAATTTCTGACGTAAACAAGAAACAAACAAAACGAAGCCTACTTGCCGAAATATCCAAACTATTTGACCCACTCGGCTGGCTGGCCCCCGTGTCAACAAAATTGAAATTATTATTTCAAAAACTGTGGGATGGCAACTTACATTGGGACGACGAAGTGTCCGTTAACATACATGTGGAGTGGTGCAAGATACAAGCCGATATAAGAGCGATAAACGAATGCGAAATACCTAGATGGCTTAAGTGTGGCGGAAAGCAGACAATGGAGCTACATGGGTTTAGCGACGCCTCCCTGGATGCCTATGCCTGCGTCATCTATGCACGAGTCCAGTCATCAACAATACTGGTCGCTGCAAAGTCAAAGATTGTACCACACCGAAAATCAACAACATTGCCTAGACTGGAATTGAATGGAGCGCACCTTCTATCACAACTAATGCGCAAAGTCAAACAGTCATTGAATCAATATGAAGTACACGTCTACGGCTGGACTGATTCCATGGTGATCCTGGGTTGGTTACAAGGAGACCCATCCCGCTAGAAAGCATACGTAGAAAACAGAGTACGAAGTATTACTGACGTCATACCACGATCATCGTGGAACTACGTTAATAAAAAGGAAAATCCCGCTGACGCCGCAAGCAGAGGCCAATACGCTAGTCAGCTGAAAGAAAATCAATTATGGTGGCATGGACCAACATGGCTACCATTGCTTAAAACAAAGAACATAGAAAAACACAATTATAACACGGACCAAGAAGAAAAAACAGTCCGGAAACAAGCCAATGTATCCCAACATTCTCAACACATCATAGAAAATACGAGCATTGTGGAAACATTATTGCAAAATCACAGCTCTATCGAACATATTATTCGCATTGTCGCATGGATACTCAGAGCATTGAACCTGAAAAGGCGACAGCTACCGAGATATCTGACGTTGCACGAATTGAATAACGCAATAAAGGTGCTCATAAAACAAACTCAACAAAAATCATTTGACACAGATCTTTGTCATTTAAAGAAAAATAACAGGGTGCAGGCTAACAGTAAAATAAAAGACCTCACTCCGTTCATTGATCATCAAGACATCCTCCGAGTGGGAGGAAGATTGAAAAACGCATCGCTAACCGAAAACATGAAACATCCGATGATCATTCCACACGACAGTCGATTGACACATCTTCTCATCGACCAAGCTCATCGAATGACGTTTCACGGCGGCCCGAGACTCACTCTATCACACCTACGGGAGAAGTACTGGATCGTCGGTGGGAACCGAACAACCAAGATGCAAATCAGAAAATGCGTGACGTGCCGCAAGAACAACCCAACAAAAGAACACCAACTGATGGGTAATCTACCAAGCGCAAGAGCAAATCAAGCGCCGCCCTTTTACCATACTGGGGTAGATTACACTGGATTTGTGGACGTCAAAATGAACAAAGGCCGAGGAGCAAGAACAACAAAGGGCTACATAGCAGTCTTTATATGCATGGTGACCAAAGCTGTGCATATCGAACTGGTGTCAGACCTCACCAGTTCAGCATTTTTGGCAGCCCTCAACAGAATGGCAGCAAGAAGAGGCGCCCCTCGTCACTTTTACAGCGACAACGGGACAAACTTTGTCGGAGCAAACCGACAACTCGTAGAACAATACGAGGAAATTGAACAAACATACAAAAGCATCCAACTACAACAGGAAATCGCGGAGATGACAATTGAGTGGCATTTTAATGCCCCCGCTTGGCCATCAGCGGGAGGTTTGTGGGAACGAGCAGTCAGAAGCCTAAAACACCACTTGAAACGAGTAGTAGGAGAACAAAAACTAACATTTGAAGAGTTTTCCACAATCCTAACAAAACTGGAAGCCTGCTTGAACTCCAGACCTCTGTGTCCACTAAGTGAAAACACAGACGATCTAGACTGTCTGACGCCAGCACACTTTTTATCGGGTAGATCGGGGCTGACAGTCATAGAAACAATGGAAGATGCAAGAACAAGATGGGAACTAACAAGAAAGATCTTCGCAGAAATCTGGAAACGATGGAGGAACGAATATTTGTGCCAGCTATCAGCCAGATCAAAGTGGCAGGAACCACGGAAAAATCTGAAGATAGGCGATCTGGTGGTAATCCATGAAGATCATGTACCAGCCGGGAAATGGCTCATGGGGAGAATAACAGAACTTCACCCTGGGAATGATGGATACGTTCGGGTCGTTAGCCTAAAAACAAGAAACGGGCATATGAAGAGGCCTGTCACAAAACTATCCGTCTTGCCTATCAACAGTGACGAAAATGTCGAACAACAAAACATAACAAAAACAAATGAAAATGAGTCATACCTACAGGCTAACAGCGAGTCGCAAAGTTCACGACGCGACGATGCAAAACAACAAACAGAAAAATAAACTTCATCGGATTGGTCATGGCACTGCTGTATTTGCTAAATCCCGTCGCGGCCGCTAACACAACAAACATCGTCGAGCTTCAACAAGGCCTTTACTTTGACAAAGTAACCAATATGCAGCTTATACGCGGCGAGTGGAAGATTATCGTGTACTATGACGTCAAGCCCTACTGGCATGGTATAGCAATATCTAGCAAATTCACCAATCATCTAGAAACCATCTGCGAGAAAATAAAACAGAAAACACAATGTAACGTAATTTTAACACAACTAAAGCACTCGACCGACGAAATAGGACACTACAACCATATGTTGCTGAATCCGCAAGGCCGAGTGAAAACGAGAAACAAACGCGGGCTTATCAACGGTGTCGGTTCCATCGCGCGCTCCCTGTTCGGAGTATTAGATGATGACTTCGCGAAACAATATCAAGAAGACATTGACCTGGTCAAGGCCAACGAGAAACACCTGGCACTGTTGTTAAGAAATCAAACATCCGTGATCGAAGCAGAATATAATTTACTGAAGAGGTCGGAAGATGCAGTTGAAAAACAGTACAAAATGTTTAACCAACATTTGCTAAACCTTGAAAGGTTTACGAACAACCTCCAGAAGGAACTGAATTCCCAAGAACTGTCTATTGAATTTGTGATGTCAGCTATTACGGCAAATAGCTTAATTGAGCATCTCAGAAACGTCCAAGAGACCCTCATAGACACGGTAACAAACATATATAACGGCAAGATGAACCTACACCTCATCGCACCGGAACAGCTTCGGGACGAATTGAACAAAATCTCGGGTCAATTATCCAAGGATTTGGTCCTACCCATCACCAACATTCAAACAGAGTTATTTCACCTGTATCATCTCTTACAAGTAAAGGCGAAAATGACCGAACGATACCTTATAATCGAGGTAAAGGTACCCCTAATCAGCAGAGATAACTTCGAGATCTACCGAACAATACCAGTACCGAAAAACAATGACGTGGATATGGTCACCCTAATACCTATTGCTGAAATGTTAGCAATAAGCATTCAAAAGGACTCCTACATACCAATGACGGAATCCGAAATACATCAATGCATGCAACATGACGCGACAACCCAATTGTGTCCACTACAGAAACCTGTATACCGCATGAAGTCGGACGAGAGCCTTTGCATGAAGGACAAGGAATCTCTTCACTGCGAAACAAAACATGAAACCTGCCGAGACAAGTGGTTGGAATTAAACAATGCAAATAATTTCCTCTATTTTTGCTGTCAACAATGCAAAATACGTATTATTTGTGGGCATCAAGTTTCAACGCAGCTGCTACACAAGGCCGGAGTCATAACACTCAATGACGATTGCATAATTAGTAGTGAAACTTTTACTGTTTATCCCCAAAGGCAACAAATGAACAAAATTCAAGCCCAAGTCGACGCAGGTCCAGCAGAAATTCCTTCAATCAACAATATCATAAACTTACCTGTACCGGTTCTGAATCATCTTCACGAGAATGAGACGGTAACAGAGCAGAGAGTATTACTGCAAGAGCTTGGCAAACAAGTAGAACAAATGAAAGCCGCAACATCAGAAGACATCATGTCAGATCATGCAACACACCATGATATCCACCAATACGTTGTCATCTACCTATTGGCTGCCGCCGCAACATTTGCGGGTGTAATATACGCTTACAACCGCCTACGCAAACATTGGGCAAGTCAAAAGAAACCAGAAGCTCCATCTATTCCCAATCCGATGCCCCGAAGAAGGTCGACAGCGAGCATCGTGGACAACGCCTTATTTGACGTCACAGAAAACATCAACGCAGCGCACTTATCGAGTGCACGTACACTCAATAAAGCAACGTCGCCTATTGCGCGTTGTGAGTTACCGTAATAAATTATGAAATTGTTTGTATTTACATTACGTTTTATAATCTAACTTGATTTTGAACAATTTCGATGTACATTTAAGTTAACTTTGTGAGTGGGCAATATGTACGAGCTACGCTGTACATTGACCCTAACTAATACGTCCTACTTACAGTGAAACGTTGCAGTTTGTATAGCTCAACATTAATTGTACATTATTACATTATAATATGTTATTTTTAGTAGCAATAAAACCTTTATATCAATCGGTTGTTTACTCATTCATCATAACAGTTCAACATAACATTTTCACTGTTGGGAGTTACGCCCCAACAGCAATCAAATATTAATAATATGTGATCCAGATGAAACGAGTTCAGGTTTAATGATCACTTAAGATAACCTATTATTAGCAGCATTTAGTATCATATTGTAATTAAAAGCGCGTGTAAATTTTGCGCTCGTTACAATTTTCTCTCAATTTCCATGACGTATTACATTATTTTAATATTCATTGCATTCCTTCATGTATTTACCTCGAAGTTAGGTGTAACGCTTAAATACACAGAGGCTGAAAACGGGCTTATAAACAAATATACATTTAAATAATTCTTTAAAACTTTTGTAAATGAAGTTAAGAAGATATTTTAATGGGCTTCTGATGTTCAGAGCTTGTTAGAATTTAAAGTATGTGTTATCATCATCATCATCACAGCCTTTTTATGTTCCCACTTCTGGGATACAGGCCTCTTCTCTGTGAGAAGGCATGGGCCATAATCTACCGGGCCCAGTTCGGGTTGGTGGATGTCACAGCGGGTTGATGTTGTGAAAGTATGTGTAACTTTTTTTATTTGTTACAGTTATGCTCGCGCTTGACCACTATCTCATCTGATGGTAAGCGATGATGTGGTCGACGGTGAAGCACGCTTGCCTAGAAGTAGCTATCGGGAAACACGGACTCCGGTCGAGAATTTGCACTCCTTAGCTGTACGCATAATAAAAGTATTCCTGAAACGTTTAGTGCGTATGGGTGGGATGTCCACCATGTACCAATGGCGCATCGCCGTACGTCTTGTAGTCCGATGATGAAACAGCCTAGGTGAAATTAGATCATGCAATAAAAGAAACACCTACTTGAATCCATTGGATGCTAAAAAACAAGATTACGGCGAAGATGGCGGAATGAGCTAGACTCCTATCAACCAGGACATTAGCAGATTTGTAAAAAGTAGAGATGACCTTTGCCACATAATGATAAAAAAACAGCGAATTAACAACAAAAGAAAAATCAGACAGAAAAGAAAAGCACGGAGAACTTCGTTAATGTAAAAGAAATATCGATGACCAATGTCCAGTTTTACCTGCATTAAAATTAAATAGGAACACAACTAAATCCTACTTCACTTCTGCAAATACTCTTTCTATAATTTGGAATATTTCATTTCACTTTGAAAATTGATTACAGACTTACAGCACCGCGCGAGGTAGCGAGGCTAGACAGTGGGCTTTTTTAGTTGCACTTTTTTATGAATAGAGTTTAATTATAAATTGTTAGGAAGTACTTTGAGAAGCGCGTATTTTGGGTGCAGATGCAAAACCTTTGTATTAGATAACTGATAAGCACGGAACCAAGAACGAACGCGAAGAAACCCGCTTGACTGTAATTTTTATTATATAACGTGATTCCTATGATAATTGCCGTCGCAGTCATAGGCAGGTTTTAGTTAGAAAATAACTTAAACGTTGAACTTTAAATTAATTTTAACTTTTTGAAAAAGTGTAAGTGGAAAATAGTGTAAAAATGACGGTTAAGGGTAATAGAGTGCCGTTTGAAGAGGCGCTTGATATGACTGGTAAGTTCTTAGATTTTTATTTTGTTTTACTTGACATGTCAGAATCAGCTCAGAATTGATCCGTCTTTCAATTAAGCTAATCATCTTATAGTGCCTTAACCTATTATTGTAATTAGGTATAAGCTTTTCGGATCCCTTTCTTCACACATAGATACCTAACAAAACGGGCCTGAACAGATTCAACATTATTAGTATAACTTGAGTCATAGGAAGAACTAAGAGCTTATGGTCACTAAGTAATCAGTTTCATTATTATTATTTACGGAAAAAATCCTTCCCTATATCGGGCATTAGAGTTCCTTGATTTGCTTATGCTGATGCCTGATTTTGTCGTTGCTTATTTTATACCCGTAGGGGCGAGTTTATGTCTAACTTCAGAAAACCTTTGACTCTTCATAAATTTAATTAGAAGAAAATCTAGGATTTGATACTCATTTTCCTCGTGGTTTGATTTAAAATCTAAAGTGTTTGTGCCTTCCCCTTTTTGTTGCAAAAACCACGATATCTTTCAGGTAAATTCTTGGACTAATTTTACGTACTCTGTGAATTGAAGAAATATCTGAATAAGAGTAAAAATGTTTACGTTTTAACTCATATTCAGATCTTTCTTCAATTCTACTATTAATAATAATAAAGTATACTAATAATAAAGGAAGTAATTGTCTGTGATTAAAATAACTTCACTATTATGTTTTATTAACTAGTTAAAACAACATAATGAATTAAATATATGTTGTTTTATTTAATTAAGTAGTGGGTAGGATTAATATAACCAAAGTAATTCACATTTAAATACTATTTTTAATAGCTTTAAGTCACTATTACACTGCGTTTATAGTTTGTAGTCGGAGTGATAATAATTATTTTAATAAAATAAAATAAACGCAGTAATCTGCGTTTGCTAGTAAAAAGCGCAATAACTCCAAACTTACTGCTTTTATGGCTTGACATACTGGAATTAGTCTTGAAGACCTTACTAAGCAGAAATAGTTGTTTTGTTTTTGTAAATGAGTTGTATTAAACTTCTTATAAAACAATGCATATTCAGCTATACATGTAAGTCAAAAGATTTTTGGAAAACATCAAAATTATACCTAAAACAACAAAATAAAAAGTTTTAGGCGCCATTTACTCGAAACTATGAATACCTTCCTTACTGCACTTCTAATAGCGCAGCAGTATTGTTGCAAAATGATTTTTTTCTAGACTAGAAAGACGTGAAAAAAATATTTGTACTGTAGTCACATCACACTGAAAACAATACCGATTTCAGGGTTTCACAAACCTATTATCATAAATAAGAAAACCTGAACACGTTGTGCAAAGTAAAATTCACTATCTACTGAATTTTTGAGATAAACTGTTTATCACTCTCGTTTACTATTTAATATGGCAATATAATATATTGGTTTAGTTTTTGCTACGCGGGGTGTTAAGACGAATCGAATGATACTAAATTTTTAGGGTTCTGCACCTCAAAAGGAACAAAAACGGAACCCTTTTAAAATCTTTTGTTGTCCGACTGTCTGTCAAGACCCTTAATCTCAGGATCGCGTAGAGGCATTTGTTTTGAAATTAATATTGTATAGTCTGAGACATTGTCGTATACTCAAGTTTGCAATCTCTTGCAGCTGAGAAAAAAACAAACTTCTAGATCAACGCTATCAAGAGATACAGCCGTTAATGATGGATATTTTCCACTCGGAAGGGAATTAAAATCTACAGGATATTTCCCGTTAACCTAGAATCATGAAATTTGTCAAGAAGCAATGGCTTATAGCACAAGTAAAGTAAAAAATTTGTAAAAAACCGTAAATTTGTACCTACAACATAAAGATTATTCACTTATTTGCAGTTGGCAAACAGACCGCGACTTATGTCGATGTATGGGGTCTACAGTTTTCCAACGACAAAGTAATTTTTTCCCCTCAATTCTGTTTATCTTATCGTTCGAGCAATGTTCGGTGGCCTCATCTTTACTTTATATATTTATTAATATTATAAAGCTAAAGAGTTTGTTTGTTTTAACGCGCTAATCTCAGGAACTACTGTTTGGAATTCTATAAAATCTTTTTGTGTTGGATAATCCATTTATCGAAGAAGGTTATAGGCTATATAACATCACGCTACGACTAATAGCAGTGGAGCATAATTGAGAAATGTTGCAAAAACGGGCAAAATTATTCCTTTTTGAGAGCTTCCGTTGCGTGCGCTGCGTAAACGGTTTAAGTTACGCAACAATCATGTATGTAGGGCAGATAGGGTAGATGGGTATGTAGATACCCAGTTGAAGGGAGCGAAGCCGCGTGGGACAGCTAGTAGTTTATAAACTTCAGTAATGTTATTTAATTATTTTAGTGAATGTAACTGTTTGTACGGAACCCTCAGTACGCGAGTCCGATTCGCACTTGGCCAGTTTATTACAATCCATCTAGGAGTTTAGGCTACAGGACGTGCTTCGCTCCACTGTGGGGTGTGAGGTGTTACCAACCACTTTACGTCTAAGATATCAAGGGAAACCTACCTCATGTTTTTATCTTTTGCAGGTTACAGTCGCTACAATATGGTTATGTTCCTACTTTGTGCCAGCATCATCATCGGCATGACCTTCGAAATCATGTCAGTGTCTTATCTGGTGCCAGCCAGCGTTTGCGAGCTGCATACCAGTAGCACCCAGCAGGGACTGGTGGCGTGTGTGCCTTTGATTGGTAAGTAGCTTCTGAATCATCATCATCATCATTTCAGCCAAAATACAAGTATCGCCACATTGCAGTTCTGAGCGTCTCGCAACCAGTGAATTCTAACAGCCTTAATCAGGTCATCGGTCCACCTCGTGGGAGGCCTTCCAACGTTGCGTCTTCCGGTACGTGGTCGCCACTCCAAAATTTTCCGGCCCCATCGACCCGGCAAGTTTTCGGGCTATACCGGCAACCTTGGTTTTCCTGTGGTAATCTTCATTTCTTCTTTTTGTTTCTTAATAATATTACCATAACAAATTATTTGTCCTGTGCATTGCACATTTAATGCACGGCATTAAAGATAATATTAAGAAATCAAGAGCTTTGCGATTTCCGCATGATAATCATGTAAAGATAATTCTATGGATACTATTAAACAATATAATATGTGAAGCCTAGGATGCACGGGTGCGGGTGGTATCGGTGTTCATTCCTGTATCCTACTCGAAATCTAGACTTCAGCACTCAGCTAAACTAAATATTGTAACTGTATTGCATGTTATTGTCACGGCAATGTTTGCTCCACGTTAAGTCCACTGTTAGCAATAATCTAAAAGAGAACTTCATTATTATCTTAATCATCATATTGTGAATGCAACAAGGATACCACGTGCATATTTTAATTTTTATATTTTAATGTATTAAGGATTTCATTTAATTTGTTTTCTTGTTATTTGAATTTATTTCGGATAAGGATCTGTGTATGATATTAATATAAAAAAAAATATATTATAATAATTGGTCACATACCGTATTGATTAATTTTTTTATACATACACTCCTTCCTATATTATAACTTCAATAAATGAAAAAAGGCAATGATAATTACTAATATAAATAAATACTAATAGACCCTTCTCTCTATTACCAGTGCTGCCAAAATTGTTTGAAAAGTTACTTAAAATTCGACTAATTAATACACGTGCAAGTAAGTAAAGTTTTAAATAAAAGACGATTTAGGTATCAAAAGGATGTTGGCACTTCACACACCATATATACGTTATTGAAAGAAATCATTGCGACTATTCTCTTCCTACTTAAAATTAGGCGGATGTACGTTGAAATTGAAAAAATTCTAAATAATATAAGAAAAGGTATAAATCCAAAATTGTACGCTTATCAATGGGTATCCCACAGGGATCTATTTTAGGACCTATTTTATTTTTATTATCTATTAATAAATCGATTAATTATCTAAATACAATTTTACCGGACATTAAATGATAAATGATTTTATTTCTGTAAGTTGGTTTGTACAAACTCTTTTACATGTCGATCATATTTTTTAAAACTAGATGAGGTCGGCGTTTCCTATCTGACTACTCTGAGAAGAAAGGCCGAAACAAACTCAGAGGTCACAGTCTCTTTTAAAGTCCTGACAAAATCTTGGTTATATCATGTGAAGACCATGTAGACAGATTACTGAAATGGTCTTTTGAGGAAAGAACCAGCCAGATTGAGTGGACCTGTCCAGTCAGTGCACGCATTTGTCAATAACCGAGCAGCTCAACTCAGAATTTAAGGAGCTCAACGATTCGACGAACAATACCAAAGAAAGGACATTCGGGTAGGCCGCATAAACTACTCAAACTGCCAGACCATGAGTAAAAACTAACTAAGATAAAATAAAAAAATCCACATTCTTCACATTCACAATAATAAAAATAAAATAATATAATACTTTAAAAAGTAAATATTCTTGTCATTGCAAGAAAACCAAAAAAAATATCAAAATTAAAAACAAAATTCACGGTGCAAAGTATAAAAAAAACAAAATTAATTGGAGCAGCTTAATCCCAAGCCTTTTTTAATATTGAATTAGTAATTTTTGCAGATGACACAAATGCCATAGTAGTGGCCAATGACTTGGTACAGTTAACAGAAAGGGTAAATGCTACGTTACAAGCATTTTATGTGTGATTCACGGCAAATAAATTATTTATTAATATTAAAAAGCCTAAAACAATGTTATTTAAAACTACAGCACGTAAAAAAGATAGTTTAAATTTTGCCTTAAATAAAGTTGACATAAAGCTCGTAGCCGAAGTAAAATTTTAGGTTTACATATTGACCAACTGTTAAACTGTATACCAGAATTAAAAGCAAAGTTAAGAGACAGTAAAATAATGGTAGATAAGGAAAGGCACCCGCCCCCTTGAAAAATAAAAATCTTACTAATCATAACCTAAGAATTGTTAAACACAGTCCACAATACCAGCCCATAAAAATATTCAACAGTTTTTCTTTAGACAAAGTGCTGTTTACAATTAATAGCGCTTTCAAAATACTATTGTAATAAAAAGAATCTTATTGAGTGTCAATAAGCTGTAGAAGAACAATAATTTAATTTTAATTTTATTGAGTCGATCAAGGGTTGTTTAATTGTAGATTTTGTTCAGTCTAATTTATTGAACTAACCATAAATTAACTATTATTATTTCTAATTAATTTTAATCAATTTATGCTAATTTGTCTCTTATTAATTATTTTATATTGTTATTATTTTAAATTTTAAGGTTTTGGCCATATTGTTTGATTTAAATGTTGATTATATACTATTGAATTATTAATATAAATTACTATCGAATAAATGTAAATTTATTATTTTTAAATTGTTGATGTAATTTATGAAATTCAATTGTAATTTATTTTAGTGTATATACTGTAATTGTGTAATTTTGTTTGTAAAATCGGTAAAATCCGATAAAAGTGATTTGTTTATAAATAAATGACAAACTAATATCCCTTTTTTGACCAGGTATAATTACATCCTCACACATCTGGGGCTACCTGGCCGACACGAGGGGTCGGCGGAAGATCCTCATCGTCTCTATGATCATCGGCTACGCGGCTGGCACCGCTGCCGCCTTCTCCCCCAACTGGATCGTGCTGAGCATGCTTAAGTTAATCTCGTCAGCCGCGTGAGTATCTTAAATTCATTTCACATTCGAGAAACATAGGTTCTTAGTTATTAAAATTATGCAAAATTAAGTTCAAGAATCCCGTCACGCCTAGTGTTATCTGGGATGTAAAAGTGGAGCAATTCACTCCGTAGCAAAAGCTGTGGCTAGGGAATGCAAATCCATACCATAAACGGAACCCGATATCAAAAAGGATTAGAAACCCGGCTTTTATAGATTTTTTTAAAGACAATTTTAAGTTTTAAATAAATCAGTGTTGGCTTAAATACAATGTTTTGGTAAAAACCTCAAATTTTAACCTCATTAAAGCGTGTTTTGCAGTCAAGTAGCAGTTAAAGTTCTTTCCCGAATTCTTTACGGCACTGCAAGAAAGATGCAATTTATGTACAATTTTTTTTATAGTTGATCTGACTATATTTATAATTCGGATTTTGATGAAACTTTACAAAAATATAGCTTATACATCAGAATAACACATAGGCTATAATTTATAAATATATTGGGCAAATTATTAATATTACGCGGGCAACACCGCGGGCAGCAGCTAGTATCACACTAATATTATAAAGGCGAACGTTTGTGAGTGTGTTTGTTACTTCTTGACGCTCAATTGGCTGGACGGATCTTAATGAAATTTGGCACAGCGATAGATTATAGTCAGGAATAGCACATTGGATACTTGGATTTTTTGTCCCGGGAATATGTTACACCGCGATAATTATCGTCTTTTAGTAGAAGTAGAAGAAAGTCTTATTAATATAATAAATGCAAAAATTTGGATTGGATTTGGTTTGGTTTGTTTTAGATTTGTTACTCAATCACGCCAAAACGGCCGAACGGATATGGATTAAATTTGGAACAGAGATAGGTTATCGTCTGGAATAGCACATTGGCTACTTTTAGCAGCATTTGTACTACTATTGGCAATATAGGACAAATTTAAAAGATATTCCATAAATTGAATAAGAAAGATATTATGTTGTGCTTCTATGTTTTTCTTTTTTCATTTATAGCTGTCAATTTTGAGAATTTTGCTTCTAAAGATATATATTATCTTTCTATTTATGATATATTTTTTAAATTGGTCCAATATTGGAGGAGGTGAGAGCCAAATATCGAATTATTTACTTTTTACTTAGGATAATCAGTCGGATGTCTACGACCGCATTTACTCTTAAAATAACAAACAAAATGTTGGTGTACTATAAGTTCACCACTACCCATCTCTTCAGAGAAAACGGGCGTGATTTTATGACGGTGTCTTTATTTCAGTGTGTCGGGTTCCATGGCATTATCAATGACTTTGCTGAGTGAATGCACGCCGGCTGCCAAGAGAAGCACCCTGATCTTACTGATCACTAGTGTGTACTTGGGATCTATTGGAGTCATGGCAGGTAATATTGTATTAATTATAAAATTTTCTCGTTCATTTTCTTCATTGCTGAAGGTCTTGCTTGTCTTAGAAACTATTCACGGAGTCACTGACGAGCTGCTTCCAAGCCACTCTATCTTTCAATCTTCTGAGGCCGTGAATTCAGTAATCACCCTAATCTGATCTGACCAGCGATGGAAAAGGATTACATGGACCTACCGCGTGATCATTTTCCATCCACTTCTCCCACTACAACGTTTAACTGGTCGAGAATGGACTTATTAGTGCATTTTGCTGTCCATAATATGCGCATCATTCATTTCAGAAAACAAAACGCCACCTGCTACGACGATCCCTTTTGCTTCACTCATGTTCATACATCATTTTTTATAAATAAATAAATCATTTATTTTGAAAAATACATTTGTTCTTAAAATTTATAAACCACGACTCCAGAGTGTCTTAAAATCGATGAACAGCTCCAGTACGGATGCTCCCCATTAATCCTAACACAAGCATTGGAATCCCTTTATAGAGATTTCAGTGCCCGTACCAAGCGCCAGCCCACACCGTACCCGGATAGCGTCGACACAGTTCATCGCTCCACACACTGTCATAGACCTTATCCAAGTCACCGAAATTACAGTAGACTTTTTTTGGTGCTTTGTCAGATGGTTTTCGCCTATGCACCTCAAGGAGAAGACCTAATCCATACAGCCCATTCCCTCTCTAAATCTTGCTTGCACGTCTCATAATTGTTCATACGTCACTTTTACCACTCTATTTATTAAAACTTTCGCATATAATTTGCCGACAACACTCAAAAGACTAACGCCGCGGTAATTTTTATACTCCTGTTGTGAGCCTTTTCCCTTATATAGTGGTACGATTACAGCCTTGCCCCAGTCATTCGACACGTGGCCATAATTCCAGCACATTTTAAAGATCCGGCACAACAGGCTTGCTACCACCTCGTCACCGCCCATCAACATTTCAGCAGATACTCGGTCATACCAATAATACCCTGCAGCTTTACCAATCTTCATCCCACTCAGTGCTCTTATAATATCATCCTTTTCTATTTTATTCTCATTCTCTTGCTCTTCGTCTTAGTTTGGGTCTATAAGAAAAACTCGCCAATTGCAATGAAACACACTCACGTTTACTGCACCTATAAAATGTTATCTAAACCATCGCCTTTTGTATTCTAGTGGTAGCGATACCAGTCTTGCCACTGACGTTCTCCTACTACATACCATTCCTGAACATCTATTTCAACTCCTGGCGTGTTCTGGACCTGATCTTCGCAGTGCCGTGTGCCATCAGTGCTTTTGGGTGCTACTTTGCTAATGAAAGCCCCAAGTATCTGATCAGTGTTGGCAGGGATGAGGATGCTCTCGCAGTTCTGAAGACGATGTATGTTATAAATACTGGGAAGAGTGCTGATAGCTATAAGGTCAGTAGATAATGAGTAATAGTCATTGTTAGAATCCTTTGAGAAGGCATTTCTTCGAGGAAGTACTAAAATCATAGCTATTTTTGCCGTTAAACTAGGTACTATTTGAACCAACATAACAACTCCAATGACTTGTTTTCTTGTCCAATTGGGATGAAATATTTATGAAGAATCAACGATTCCGAGATCGAAGATTTCTTGCACTCAAATAAAGATATCGGGGATCCAGAGTATCGGCCCGAAATCTGTCAATGCGGAATCTGTCATTTTGCAGAATTTGTCACACGGAAGTGATGACAGTACAGAAGTAGATGGTGAAGAAGTTGAAGTGGAACGTGATAACAAACTATAAGCCAATTTGCCTGATAATTGATACATTTGTAAGTTCTTTGTATTCTAATTGCGTGCTATTTTCCAGATTGAGGCTCTAGAATTAGATGAAGATCAGTCTTCTTCGTTTAACAAAGGATTCTGGGGCTCCATAGCGTCTCAGATTGTGCCGATCGTGAAGCCACCATTGCTGAAGAATACTTTACTCCTGGCTTTTCTATTCGGCATCTGTTATATTACGTAAGTATTTAAAAAAATCGACAGCTAACTATAGAAAGAGCCGTTGTGTTCTGGATAAAAAGCCCGAACTATTTCCTAAAAGTATTCGAAACTCTAGAACTAGCTGCATGCGAATAGTATTCACATTTTTATGCTCTGCTATCTCCTAAGTTCATGGATTTTAAATTATCTGTCGAAAATTAACCAAGTCGCATCTGTCAGGCTTGGAACAATAAGTGGCCTTGTCTCAATGAGGACCTATTACATGTTCATGTTCAGCAGTAGAAATTAGTAAACAAAACATAGTTAGGAGTTGCATTTAAAACCCTCCAACTTTGAATATTTCTATACATCGAAGGCACTGCAGTCTGCTTTTACCTACTTTGCCAATCTATGTAATTATTTTCTTTCTAGGATGAACGCTTTCTTCGTATGGTTGCCTTACATATTAAATGCCTTCATGGCTTCCGTAGTGGGAGGACAGAGGCATCTTACTGTCTGTCAAATGATCAGGCTTTCTGTAAATTCCAAATCAGTGAAAGAGGTAAGGTTAATAAAACATCTTTTTATTATTGTTAGGCTCTCGTTTGACCAACATCTCACCATCGGGTAAGCGATGATGTGGTCGACGGTGAAACACGTTTACCTAGAAGTAACCTATACATTCTCGACTTAAATAAGCCCAGGTTGTAGCTAGAAAGAAACACAAGGCTCCGGCAGAAAATTCTAATCCTTAGCTGTACGCACAATTAAAGTATTCCCAAAACCGTTCCCTTTAGTTATTTTTGACAAATGCCAACCATGATGGCTGATGAAAGTTTTAGCTGCTATCCATCTAATCCACTGTTGATTTTTTAGATACAAGACTGCTCTATGAACACTCAAGCAATGACTTTGGTATTCGGTATCAATATGGTTTTGGCTGTTGGCAACATTTTAATGAGTAGCATCATCAACTGCTTTGGAAGAAAGACTCTCTTCATAAGCATCCAGGTAATATTTTATCTATTTCTTCTATTCTATTATATTGTCCTAGTTTGGGCCAACCTTTATATGGACATTGACTGGCTTGTAAACTTAGTCCATATACATATAAAAACATATTATATAAAACTAATTGGTTTCAGTTCATTGCTGGTTTAGCGGCATTGGTCATCAATACGAGCCCCTACTGGATCCTGAGTGCTGTCATGTTCATGGTCTTCTTGTCAGCCATCTTCAACTTTGGCTTTCTGAGCTCTTATAGTGTTGATGTCTTCCCTACTTATGTCAGGTTAGTTAAATATATTGCATTTGGTCACTGACCCATTAAGTGTCCAATACGTGCAGCCACGCGAGACACAAAGGCTTTATAACTGTCGTTAATTACTGTATTCTACCGGTTAAATGATTATATTTACTGAATTACCAAGTACAGAAAATACTTCCATGATGATAAAAAAGCACAGGAAAAATGTGCGGTAATGACGTCAGGCGTTCCTCCTATTGTATCGATGTGATTATTAGCAAAAAAGTAATAATTTTCTGTTAATTTTTCAGAGCTATGGCCGTATGTCTCACCCTGATGGTTGGTCGTGGCAGCGCGGTCATCGGTATCAACGTCCTCAAGCGACTTCTTGACGAAAATTGCGAAGCTGCTTTCTACATCTTTGGATCTGTCACTTTTGGTGAGTCGAGTCGTATATTTAACACCTGCTAAGCAACACCTGAATCTGGCGCTTTGTGCGGTTTCAGATCAAATATGTAACGAGCTATTATTTTATACACAACTATTCATATATATTTTTAGGCATAACTATTCAACGACTTATATTATTAACCGAGAGTATGCCTCAAAAATCAACTATAATATTGATTCATAATAAAGGGGACCAACGGGATATGGGATATTACAGACCTATAAGTTTGATGTTAAACATATACAAGGTGTTCTCAAAGATAATTCTATCACGAATTGCTGTTACACTCGATCAAAACCAACCCAAAAAACAGGCTGGTTTCCGACGTAAATTTTCAACGATAGTCACCATTCAGGTGCTTCAAAAAATATAAGGAATACAAAAAAGTATAGAAAGAAGGAAAGAAAATATATTTACTCAAAAATGCATATAATGTGGTCATTATTTTGACAACCTTGTTTGAGCAAAGTCGACCTTGCCGTTCTGTTTCAAGGAGCGGCCGGCAATGTTTTGCTGGCCGCTCTAACAGGCCGGCAATGTCTTGCCGGCCGCTATTTTGACGTTTCAACGTTTTAAAAAATCAAATCCAAAAAGATTTTATTTAAAACACAGCTGTTTGTATCTATAGAGATAGGTACAAAAAGATTTTATTCCATATTAGGCTGTATAGTTCCAACTACCATTGCTCAAAAAAAAAAACAAAAGTAACAAAAGCGCGGCTCAGCAAAAAATTTGTTTTTATTTAGTGACTTTTTTGCTAAAAATTAACTCTCAAAGCGAAAATTCTTCCGATTCAATGTGTTTAACACCGCCACACATTAAAGATGAAGCTAAATTAGAGGTTGAAAATTTGATACCGCAAAACTCAAAGGAAAAATATAAGCTTGCATATGAAACATTTGTGCAGTGGAAAATCAGTAGGAAATATAAATCTTTATCCGAAAATGTTTTTCTTTTCAATAATACAGCAGTCAAACACCGCATTAGAATTATCGCAAACTATTAGTAACATCAAACCGGGAAAGTCGGTGTTGAATTTTAGTAACTGTACTTTTCATAATTGTCATTTTAATTAAAATTCTAGTTAATTAATATATGTTTATTTAAATTACTTGCTGGTTTTATTTAGATTAGGTACTTGCATTTTTGAGTAAAGCACTATACAAACCTTGGCCCACAATGACTGCTTCGCTGGTCACGCTATGATTGCCTCGAGCTAGCCTAGCTACGCTCTAGGCCTTTCAGCTTGGCCACAGCCCTTGCTGTCTTCGCTGTAATGGCCTCGACCTACGGTCTCGGCCTTTATCTCAGCTCGTCCATCAAGTGCTGCACGCTGACCGCGCTGTGTCGGCCTGGAGCTGCGCTACGCTGCGCTACGCTGCGCTGTCGGCCATAATCAGTGCGACCAGCAAAGTAGTCATTATAGACCGCGGCAGTAATGTACTATTATTTAGCACAGAAAGACACACAACATATCAATACATCAGATAAAAATAAAATTAAAGTAAAACTGAAAAGTCTGACGTAAGAAATCAGCAGGAAAGTATGCCTCACGGCTGCGCCAAAAAGGCCCAGTTCAGCAAAAATGTCAGGACAACTAGTGCCTGAAGCTGGTTTTCAACTGGACCTGACTATATACTACTTAGGGTTAAAGTTGGACTTTAACAAAGCATTTGATTACTTCGACCACGACAGCATCTGGAGAGCACTAGAAAGTTAAGGAGTTAAGGCCAAATTCATTCGAACAGTCCAAGAGTACGGCCCAAGTCAAGCTGGAAAGAACAGTAGAAGAATTGCCGATTGAAAGTGATATCAGACAGGGTGACCCTATTTCACCGAAGCTTTTCTTTGCGGTTGTATAAATGGTCTATAAATCTGGAAATGGTAAGAAACGGACTCAACATTAACGGTGACAAATTTACCCATCCACGCTTCGCAGACGATATTATCCTGTTTTCTGAGAACCTAAATAATTTGGAAGACATGCTTCAACAACACTGTCAGATGAAAGCGCCAAGGTAGGCCTATCAATGAACACATCGAAAACGAAGGTAATGACAAACACAACCAAAATATACATTAAAGTAGATGGTGGAGAGTATGGCAATGAGTATTTGTGCCTGGGTCAACTAATATCCACAGAAGACACAATGCAAAAAGAACTAGATAGTAGGATAGCAAACATGGAAACGGTTTTGGTCTCTGAACGAGGTCATGAAGGACAAAGATATGTCTATCAAAAAGAATCGATAAGTCTATAACACGTGTATTTTTCGATGCCTCTAGTATGGATGTCAAATATGGGCACTAAATGACCAAAAACTCAAAAAAAAACAAGTGTGTCAAAACGTAATTGGAGTTAAAAGAATACATAAAATGAGACTACAAGATATAAACAGCAAAACTAAATTTTAATGCCGTCTACAAACGCCTGAAGTGGAGATGAACAGGACACATGCTTAGAGAAGGAAAAGACAAGTGGACTAAACTGGTAAAGGAATGGTAGCCGCGAGATAGCAAACGAAATAAAGGGAAACAAACTAGCCGCTGGGCAGACGACATTAAAAAGATAGCTGGTCTAGAATGGACACGAACTGCAAAAGATAGGACAAAATGGAAATATAATAAATACGTCGTTTATTTTGGATCAAACAATTTTACACATTTATTAATTATACCCACCAAACTGCGTAACAGTTTGTCGGCGGGATGAAGGAAGGCAAAGAGTATGAACAATCGACCAATCACTTGCGAGATGAAAGACGCGATGTGGATTTCCGTCTATGTGATTGGTCGAATGTTCATACGTTTTGCCTTTTGCCTTACCAATATGGCTGCAAAACTTCTCGGCTCCATGAACTAATGGGCGAGACACACAGGACCGATCGATGTTATCACTTGGGAGGCCTATGTCCAGTAGTGGATATCTTTCGGTTAAAATAATGATGATCATGTAGCAGCATTGATTGACAGAGCCTCATTTGGCATTCTCCTAGATAGACAAACATATTGGTATTTTACCCATCCATTCAGTAAATACGCAGTCATTTACATAGTAAATCCATACAAATATACTACTGCTACAAATAGTATCAAAATAACAACGTTTTATTGAAGCATATAAAAGAATATACGGTACTAATAACAAAAATGCAGTTTTCAAGGTTTTTTGTCTGTCTGTCTATCTGTCGGTTTGTCTGTCTGTTTTTTCCGCGCAATCTCCGAATCAGCTGGACCAATTTTCACGGGACTTTCACTGCTAGCTGTTAGCTGATGTTATAAGGAGTAACATAGACATTATATCCCGGCAAACCACAGTTACTACCGGGAATATATGATACGAGTTTGATGCAGATGAAGTAGCGAGCAACACCTAGTAGATTATAACAATGCAATTTTACCTTACGCAAATAAACAATAATTCACTATCTTTATGGCAAAAGTACAAAGTATATTTTGACTTAGAAAATGTGCATGGTTAACCTATACAATTTATTTTTTTCAGCTGGTGGCCTCGTCGGATTTCTCCTGCCTTCAGACGCAAAGATCCGAGAACAGAAAAAGAAGCTGATCACGTGAACATTCAAAGATTTTGTTTTTTCGTTCCCACATAAAAACAAGTCTACATTTTGTCCAAGTTTGAACTTCGAGATTTTAAGGTGTTTCTGATAGATAGAAATGACGTTACAAATCCAACTCAATACCTTGCTGTTAGCTGTATATTTAGTCAATGAAATAGTTTGCATACTACACGGGCAAGATAACTGTGCACTTCGCTGGAATGCAACCCCACTCCGACCAACGCATCACGCACGCATATGTGTCCCACGTTCGCCTGGCCTCGTGCACCAATAGCGAGACATTAATTTAAAAAAAAAAACCCGGCACGTAAGTTGGCATGAGTTTTTTAGGTATTTTTGGTAGTGAAGCGAGGTGCGGGGAACGTTTGTCATCGTTCTAAGCGCGCGATTGGTTGGTCAGTTAACATAAGGATCGACTGACCAATCGTGACGCGTCCACTTTAGCGGTTGGTCACCCCACTACGCCAAAACCTTGCCAACTTACGTGCCGGGCACTATACAATGTTTAATGTCACCCACCATATTAAGCTAATTTTAAAACTGCAATGAATACAATGAATTTGTTATTTGAATTTCAATAGAAAGGTCAGTCAAAGAATGCTGTGATTAATGAAATTATTTTGTTAAAATTGTTTTTATTTTATGATTGTTTGAAAACAGAAATAAATTATTTTGAATATTTTCCTTCTTGTTGTTATCATCATGATTTTGTATGCGCTTCATCATCATTGTAATTTTAGCCGAACTCCCCCGCCTCGACAATGCGGTAACCCACCGGGGGGGTAGTTGTACCTACCTAATAGGCAAGTTGTTTAGTAAGGTACCTATAACGCCAGAATAGATTACCCGAATATCATGAAACTTGAACATAACCGGTGAAATGAGAGATCTGCGTACCCCTTAAGAGAGTACTGGCGTGATGTTAAGTTATGAAATGGTATAAACAATAAACAGACATGCGATTGCAGCAATCCCGAGATATATCCCGTTATTTATTAAAGAGTTATGTTGTATATCGTATGTTGCACTAAAAATATACGACGATGTACTGACCCTTGGAAATACCCTTATCATAATAAAACTGTGTTACTATCCCATAAATTTAAATATGTCGGGTTTAGTCAATAGTACGGACGCATAAATCGCAAGCATGCCATCTGGCGGCGGCAAAGCAAGAACAACTACGCATTGGCGCGCTATCTGTAACCACTTGCGTGGTGGGGATTGTAGAATATGGCAGTTGAGTACTGACAGCCTTAGAGCTAACACGTCGTAGAATCATTGTCGATCCGTAATATTAGTAAGCAAGATTGTAACTGAGTTGTGACTATTTAAATAAACCCAGTTTATCGAATAATTTATGTGATTTCATTTGCACGATTGTACCCACTGACCTGCCCACACACGATGTCATAACCTATGGGAATACATCCTGACTTCCCGATGGTTTACATCTATCACCAGCCTTGATGCGACAAATATATGTTATGATTATTTTGTTTAAACTAAGAGCTGTATTCACGAGAACACTGCCGACAAACTGTCCTGCAGTTTGGCAGAAGATTTGTATAATACCCAGTCATGTAACATTTGTAGAAAAAAATATATATATATCTTCGAAGTTCTACATCAGAACTTCACCAAATTAAAATGGGACCAATTTCGAAACATACATTTCCAAATAAAAAAGAATTTTCAAAATCGGTTTACAATTGACGGAGATATCGGTAAACAAACACAAAAAAAATACAAACATAAAGTCGAACATAGAAACTCCTCCTTTTTGGAAGTCGGTTATAAATATTGCAGTCATGATGAAAACCAAAAGATGAATAGGTCAACAAGGGTGGCAGCTAGCACGTGTTAATAAATACAAAACTGATTTTTAGTATTAGTAGACACTTAATTATGTAATTATATATGTTGGTAGCACTTATGGGATTACTATGCCACATTATCTATTCATTATATTTCGTTTTCCGCGGGTGTACATAACATATTTACTTGGTACTAACATCGCTATCTGATGATAGTGTCATCTTGAATATTAGGGTTCCGTGTGTTTATGAGAAGTGACTCAACATGAGGTTCTAGAACCTTCTAGACCATGTGAAAGCCTACCAGCGACGAGTTTAACTTATTGTCTTAAATTCCTAAATGTGATCTCTGACTTTTCGCACTAGTACTGAGAGAGTGCAGTTGTGAATTTACCAGCAGGTTGAGTAGACTGGAGCCTGGGGCGGCAGATTTCAGTGGGTTAAAAATTTAGCCCAATTATTTTTTGTCTTGCTGACATAAAAAAAAACAATATTGGCCTTAATGTTTTTAGGTCCTCTTTACCAATAAGGATGTTGATAAAAAACATGTATTTAATAATAACAATAATATAAAACGTTTATTTTCTCTTCACAAAGTTTCTTAAATTCTATGCCTTGCAGTTTAAACCAGGGTATAACTTTGTGAGAGACTGGTGCCTGTGATAGGTTTCAATAAGAACCTGTATTACAAGTCACCAGGTCCCCCCCCGCGGCTAAAAGCCCATCATGACACACTGATTGACAGCTTGGATACAAGAAAATAAATTTGCAATAAAGTTTGGCTTCATAGACATGGATGATAGAGAAATATGATAACAGTTTAAAATACAAATTACCTACAATAAGGAAATACAAGGAAAGACAGTGAAAAAGATAAAATATTATACAATAAGTTCTAAAGGTTTAGTTAATAGATTTTTAGTAAGTAACAGAGTGAGCATGAATAAAGTAAGTTTGTGTATGTGTGTGTTGTTGTTTAAGAGCTTGAGGTTATGTGTTGTGGGAATGATCTTAGTGTGAGGTGCGCAATGGTTAAAGGAGCAAAGCAGCTGAGGGGATGTTTTGTTTGACAAGCCTTAGCATTTATTTCATAGGGGTCAGTAATTTCTCGGTTCCCTCGTAGTCCAGAGCCTTAAGATATGTAGTTAGCAATACCTTACATTTATATTTAGTCAAGGAATAGATGTTGAGGATATCATTCAATTTATTGTATAAATAAGGTCCGAAGAAGAAAAAGAATTGACGCGAATGTGCAGATTTTGCAATTTTGGTTTGGCATACCCTACCTCTCCGGCGCTTATCCAACTGAAGCTTTGGGTCGAATTGCAACAAAGAATGTTCTTTGAGCACCGTACGCAATACGAAAGTTTGCCTAACTGTAAGAACATCCCAATCTTTGAAAAGTTCTACAGTAGGATATCGGTAGGGGAGACCAGCGCCAAACTTGAGAATTGCACGCTGCGCTCTTTCGACTTCAATCAGATGAGTCTTTGCGGCTCCTCCCCAGGATATAATGCAATAGTCGATAAGGGAATGACACAAGGCATCGTAGACCATCTTGGTAACCCGTCGGTCCGCTATGTGTCTCAGTGTTTTAAATATATAAATGAGTTTACGCAAGCGGGTTGCAAGGACTTTAAGATGTGGCTTGAATGTTAAGCATTGATCTATTATGATACCAAGATATTTGATATCATCGACTCGCTGAAGATTAGGGCAAGAGCACGAGGAAGCGCCTGGGACACATACATGGTAGGATATATTAAAATATGATGGAGGCAGTAGATTTAACCTATGTGCAAAAGCAACGTATTTAGTTTTGTTAACGTTTAGTGTCAAAATATTCGCTTGCAACCATTTGCAGACTTTGCTAAAACCACTTTGAGCAGTGTTAAAAACCTCCTCCCAAGTCAGCCCACTGAAAAAGAGGGCAGTATCATCTGCGAAAGTAATAATATGTCCACAGTTAAGCTGAAGACGGCAGAGGTCGTTGATATAGATCAAAAACAAAGTTGGGCCAAGTATGCTGCCCTGGGGCACACCGAAATCGACATGAGCCTCATCGCTCAGCATCTGGCCTATTCGAACTCTTTGTTTCTTTCGGTAAGGTAGTCCTGCAATAGTTTCAAAGGTACACCCCTAACACCAATCTCTTCCAGCTTTTTGAGTAGGTGCGGGATAGAGACTGTGTCAAAGGCTTTAGCCAAATCGAGGAAGACAGCAATACATTTAGACCGTCAGTTAAATAACCTAAAATATTGAACACGATTTTTTTCTTTTGCCTCGTAAACAAAATATTACGAAGATACAGTGCGTTGAAATATCGTGTGATCTCACGGTGTGCTACACTATATACTGGTAAAGTGACGTCACAAGTCCCCTCTTCTGAACTTTGAAGTGCTTTATCACAGATTACTGATATGAAGCTAGCTACGCTTTATCTTTGTCAATTTTTATTTATTTGATAAAGCAAAAAGTACGGGTCCAATTTTATTTAATTGTCTCACTGACTGACTAAATAGAATTATCATTTTTCTACTTAGGAAACATACCTATTCAATCAAAGTGTTATATGTTTCATCACTTTTTTTGTACAACTTATTTGCGTAATCGTATTTGATGTTGAATGCCCATGTTACACCCACCCCTATCAAGGTTGGAGACTCTACACTCGAAGTCGTGGGCGACTATGTCTACCTGGACACAAACGATCCAGTTGGGTAGGGCCAACTTCGAGAGAGAGATCAACCGTCGAATCCGACTCGGCTGGGCAGCGTTCGGGAAGTTGCGCGAAAGACGTTGCGTTGGAAGGCATCCCACCAGGTGGACCGATGACCTGGTGAAGGTCGCGGGGATCCGCTGGTTATGAGATGCACGGGACCGGTCAATGTGGCGACGCTTGGGGAGGGCTATGTCCAGCAGTGGACGTTTTTCGGTTGATATGATGATGATGATTTGGGTTGCGGTCGTTTTTATCTAGCTAATGCGCCGTCACCCAGTAGCGTATTTTTTTTTTTTTTTTTTTTTATAACCTATAGGCTCGCGCTTGACCACAATCTCACCTGATGGTAAGCGATGATGTGGTCGACGGTGAAACACGCTTGCCTAGAAATAACCTATTCACTCTTGACTTAAAGACCCCTAGATTGGGGTTTTATTCGCCCCATTTATTTACCACAGATATAACCCTTAGGTCAAGAAGGCCTAAGGGTTGGGGAAGGTAGGGCCCGAGGGGCGGTAAACCGGTTGTTTAGCTCAAAAAATATATGCTAGGTTGGTATGGCTACACTACATATTTTTCTAAAAAATAAGCACGCACTACAACTATGCCCTTCTAGCCTGCCGCGCCGAATTCTTGTTTTTCAAACATATAAAATTATTTAAATACATAAAAACATTACAGACAAGAGTTACTACAAACAGAGGCCATATATGACGACACCGTAGTGGTTGAGCAATCGCTGCTGCGCTGTGTCGGTGATTCGATTCCCACACGTAACAAATGTTTATTTTGCCTACATATAGTTGTTTCATATCTGGGTGTCTTGTTTTTATGAGTTTTAATGTTTGTAAACCCAACCACGATCCAGGAAAAAAACCTAGTGCGGATAAAGGTATAAAAAAAATCGTAGCTAATAAAACATGCTCTTTTATTTCACTAGTTTTTTTTGTGTGATTCAATCTCAAAACCGGCTCGAAAACATTTGTTTTATTTATTTAGAAAGTGGTTCTGATATTCTTTAAAATTGGAGAACAAAATTCGGGGACTTAAATATTCACCCAGCCCAGGCAGAGTGCAAAATATTTGTCTCGCTGGCTGTGCTCGCTCTTGAATACTAATTAAATTTTATTCATAATTATTTCATAGAAGACATGTTGATGTCTACTCACTGTGCACTTATGGTTCATCATCATCATCCGCCTTTTAACATGCCCACTGCTGGGACACTTATGAGAGGGAATGGGCCTTAAACCACCACACAAGTCCAGTGCGTGTATGTCACATGTATTCGAATTTTTGCTTCTAGGAGATGCCGATTTCCTCACGATGTTTTCCTTCCCCGTTTTTAGAGCGGTGGTGATGAAATAATTTACAAAACATAAAGTGGTGTTCAAACCCACGACCTACGACACGTAAGTCAGCGTCGTTACCACTGGGCCATTACTGCTATCGTAAGTTGCAATGGCATTATGGTTGCATATTTATTAAGTACCTGGGCGACCGAGCTCTGCTCGGCTGAAAATAGAGAAAACGACGTTTTCTAAAAATGCAACCTAGCTAGATCGATTTATCGCCCCCATAACCTTCTGCAACACCAGAGAATGGGCAGCAGCGTTCTCTGTGTACTTAAACAACAAACTGCGATCGCCAACCCGCCTGCCAAGCGTGGCGATTATGGCAACCCCCCCCCAAAACCTAATGAACAGCACAACGAAAAAACGGCCCCGAGTGCCCGGCAGCCCGTCTACCCTCGGCTACGGTAGCGGTCGAGGCGATGGCGTGGTAAGGGGTGCTAAGAATCCCCGGAGTGGACTCGGCTACCCCTACAAACACCGACGACTGGACCTGGGAACATATAACACGCGAACACTCCGGACCGACGATAAGATAGCCGAACTTGAGGAAGAATTGAGCAGGTTACGATGGAGTATTATAGGGTTATCTGAAGTCCGAAGAGAGGGGGAGGACTCGATAATCCTCAAATCCGGTAACCTGCTCTATTTCCGAGAGGGAGACCGGCAGTCCCAGGGTGGTGTTGGGTTTATCGTCCACAAGTCTCTTGTGAACAACGTGGTGAAGATCGAGAGTGTGTCGACCAGGGTGGCGTACCTTATACTCAGAATATCCGCAAGATATTCGCTGAAGGTCATACAGGTCTACGCCCCGACCTCGGCACACCCCGACGACGAGGTAGAGGCCATGTATGAGGATATCTCTATAGCCATGCATGGTTTCAAAACTCACTTCACCGTTGTCATGGGGGACTTCAACGCGAAACTGGGCAAACGAGACGAGGATGAGCTGCAAGTAATTTGGAGTTGGACGTCGGAACCACCGGGGTCACTAACTGGCCAGTTTTATGGAGAAGGAGGGCCTCTACATGATGAACTCCTTCTTCAGAAAGCGTGAGCACAGGAAGTGGACCTGGCAAAGCCCCGATGGTGCAACTAAAAATGAGATCGACTTCATCATGTCAACCAAGAAGCAAATGTTCAATGATGTCTCAGTGATCAATTCGGTGAAAACCGGGAGTGATCACCGCATGGTAAGAGGCACATTGAACATTAATTTTAAGCTTGAAAGTTCTCGACTGATGAAGTCCACGCTCCGTCCAGCACAAATCCAGGTCCAAAACCCCGAGAGCTTTCAGCTCGAACTCCAGAATCGTTTCGAGTGCCTAGGGAGCTCCGTGGACGAATACAGCGATGGGTTCGTGGAAGCTGTCCATACGGTCGGGTCTAAGTTTTTCAAGACCCGCCGTACAGATAGAAACAAAAAGCTCTCTGATCATACTCTCAAGCTCATGAAGGAGAGGCGTGAGATGATCCTGCAGTCTTCAGACGATTCGTTGAAATACCGGCAGCTAAGTAGACGGATCTCAAAGTCCTTGAAAAGCGACCTCCGCCGCTTTAATACTGAAAGTATTAAAGACGCGATTGAGCGGAACAAAGGCTCCAAGGTCTTTGCAAGAGATCTGTCTATTGGGCAGAGCCAGCTCACGAAACTGAAGACCGATGATGGCAGGATCGTGTCCGCCAAACCGGAACTTCTGAGGGAGATCGACAGATTCTATGGACAGTTGTACACGTCAAAAAGTAAACCCGTCGCGAATCTAGCGAATGACCCAAGAGCTAGATTGACCCGACACTATACCGAAGACATTCCGGACGTCAGCCTGTATGAGATTAGGATGGCTCTGAAACAACTTAAGAACAACAAGGCACCGGGTGATGACGGAATTACGGCCGAACTCCTGAAGGCGGATCGAAAACCAGTACTTAAGGCCCTTCAGAAGCTTTTTGATTCCGTCATACTCGAGGGGAAAACGCCACAGGCATGGTGCAGTGGTGTGGTGGTACTCTTCTTCAAGAAGGGTGACAATGCCCTACTGAAGAACTATAGGCCCATCACGCTCCTTAGCCATGTCTACAAGCTGTTTTCAAGAGTCATCACGAATCGTCTCGCACGCAGGTTGGACGATTTCCAGCCTCCCGAACAAGCCGGATTCCGTAAAGGCTTCAGCACCGTAGACCACATACATACGCTGCGGCAGGTTATACAGAAGACCGAAGAGTACAACCTGCCCCTCTGTTTAGCGTTTGTGGACTACGAGAAAGCCTTCGATTCGATCGAGACTTGGGCTGTACTGCAGTCTCTCCAACGGTGCCAAATTGACTACTGGTACATCGAAGTGTTGAAGTGTTTATACAAAAACGCCACAATGTCAGTTCGACTCCAGGATCAGACCTCGGAACCCGTCCTTCTGCAGCGAGGTGTGAGACAGGGAGACGTAATATCTCCGAAGCTCTTTACCGCTGCACTGGAGGATGTCTTCAAGGTTCTGGACTGGAGAGGGCTAGGCATCAACGTCAATGGCGAGTACATCACTCACCTTCGGTTTGCCGACGATATAGTGGTTATGGCTGAGACCATGGAGGACCTCAGTACAATGCTCGATGATCTCAGTAGAGCTTCCGAAAGAGTGGGTCTTAGGATGAACATGGACAAAACTAAGTTGATGTTGAATGCCCATGTTACACCCACTCCTATCAAGATTGGAGACTCTACACTCGAAGTTGTGGGCGACTATGTGTACCTGGGACAAACGATCCAATTGGGTAGGGCCAACTTCGAGAAAGAGGTCAACCGTCGAATCCGACTCGGCTGGGCAGCGTTTGGGAAGTTGCGCGGTGTCTTCTTGTCCAACTTACCGCAGTGTCTCAAGACGAAAGTCTATGACCAGTGTGTGTTGCCAGTGATGACATATGGCTCTGAGACGTGGTCGCTTACAATGGGCCTTATCAGAAAGCTTACAGTCACTCAAAGGGCAATGGAGAGGGCTATGCTCGGAGTTTCCTTGCGTGATCGAATCAGAAACGTAGAGATCCGCAAGAGAACCAGGGTTACCGACATAGCCCGAAGAATTGCCAAGCTTAAGTGGCAGTGGGCAGGGCACATTGCTCGCAGAACGGATGGCCGATGGGGCAGAAAGGTTCTGGAGTGGCGACCGCGAACCGGAAAACGTTGCGTTGGAAGGCCTCCCACCAGGTGGACCGATGACCTGGTGAAGGTTGCGGGGATCCGCTGGTTGCGAGATGCACGGGACCGGTCAATGTGGCGACGCTTGGGGGAGGCCTATGTCCAGCAGTGGACGTCTTTCGGCTGATATGATGATGATGATGATGATAACCTTCTGCATACTAAATTTCTTGGACCGTTTCCGAGACTCAGATTATACAGGGTGGAATTTTGTAATGCCACCTGAAGCGAAAGTACTTTTAATACTGTTGATAGAAAATTTCACTCAAAGGAAACATTCCTTTATTTTTGAAAAGAAAGACAAATGCATTCAAAGATTTTCGAAAATTCGCTTGCCACACCCGGGAATCGAATCGACTAAAATCTTTAAAAATTACAACCTGTACTTTTATTGCATCGATCGTTAGGGTCAATTATAAGGATGAAATCTCTCTAACAAACTAACTATTCTTCTAACGAATTCTAGTCTTATCTAAATAGTAATTCGTCATTTTAATGGATAAATGACGTCAATGATAATTATTAATTACTCACATAAGGATACAGATGGATTTTCGAGTAAAAGCGCTTTAACTTGACCCATTGAATTTATAATTACAGATTTCATGATTTTCCTTTCATTTAATTTGTCAAGTTTGTTAGAGAGATTTCATTCTTATAATTGACCCTAACGATCGATGCAATAAAAGTACAGGGTGTAATTTTTAAAGATTTTAGTCGGTTCGATTCCCAGGTGTGGCAAGTGTGTTTTCGAAAATCTTTGAATGCAGTTTTCTTTCTTTTCAAAAATAAAAGAATGTTTCCTTTGAGTAAAATTTTCTATCTACAGTATTAAAAGTACTTTCCCTTCACCTGTATACATATACAGTGTGTCCCAGAAATCGACGTCAAGCCGTAAATGGGTGCGAGAGATAGGCGTATTCTGACGACCTGTGCTTTACTCTGGACTGTTGCTGATCCTGTGATTGTGTAGTACTACCATGGCTGTGTACACTGCATTGGAATATGCGAACATGCACCTCGTTTATGGGGAATGCAGATGCAATGCCAATGCAGCCGCTAGACTTTATCGTGAGAGGTACCCGAACAATCGTCACCCAGATCATCGAGTTTTTATTAATGTGCACCGTTCACTATGAGAGGGACGATTCCCTAACCAAGTACATGGTGAAAAATTAAATCTGATAATTTGTTTTTTTTTTCTAAGAAGAGAAATCTGGTCCTGACTTAAAGTAAAAAGGTTGAGTGACTATCATAACTTTGCTCTTAAATTACGTAAAATTTCGATTTCTTATCTCGCTCACACTTCGTAAAATGACTCTCTCCGTCTCTATCGAACTAGAAACGGAGTTTAGCAAAGCTTTAGGTAAGCTAAAGTAATTTTAAGGAAGTATGGACATTTTGGGTAAAAACCGATACTATTTACAAAAAAAAATTTGACCAATTATTGAAAACGTAATCTAGCAAGTGTTACACCATTTTTGAATCCTTATTAAATGCGCCAATTTTTCATGTTACCTACTTGCCAAACTAGCGTAGTACATTTTTTTTTCAGTACAGTCAGTTAAAGTTGGGCGAAACAGTAAATTTGAATAATTTGGTTTTGAAAAAGTTTAATTTTCTTCTAAGTAGGAGGAGTTGGCTTTAAATTTTAGGCAAAAATCTACACAAGCATTATTCAAGATTACATAATAATAAAAAAAATTGATAAATTATGGGATTTGTAGCAATTGGAGTTAAAGAACCATTACAGGGATTGATTTTTTTAGTAAATTTTTAAAGTGAACATAATTTTTTAAAAACATGAGATAGATTTTTTTTCGTATTTTTCTGAGAACTGTTATAACTTGGTCTATCACCCATTTACGGCTTGACGTCGATTTCTGGGACACCCTGTATACAAGAATTGCTAGTTTAAAGGTATTTGATGTTCGACATGCTCGTTCATTTTGTTAAATGACAGAGCATTATTGCACAATTCTGTGTTGTCTAGACATAAATAAGTGGCGAGATCCCACTATTATCTACGATACTGACAAGGTTATGTATAAATTATTGATTGATCTGGCTTAACTATATCTAGTCTACATAATGTCACGGAAGTAAGGGCTGTTTCATACGGATGCTATTTCTAAAGGGTTTTCCAATACGTTTGCTGGAAGAAAATTCAACTTTGAGTCAAGTTACAAACTTTAAAATCATAGTGTACTTTGTTATCGGAGTGTATAATCACACTAATATTATAAAGGCGAAAGTGTGTGTGTTTGTTACTTCTTTACGCTCGAACGGCTGGACGGATCTGGATGAAATTTGGCACAGTTATAGATTATAGTCAGTACTTTATATCCTGGGAATATGTTTCCTCGGGTTAATTCTCGACTTTCACGCAGGCGAAGTCGAAGCTAGTAAAGAATTAAATTGAAGGAGGATGGTTTTTTTTTTTACGAAACTTTGCCCCACACTAGGAATTTCTTCCTGTATCGTAGGTGCGTTTACAAACATATAAACTCACATACACAAACACCCAGAGCCGGAACAACTATCTGTAGGTCATACAAATATTTGTTCCGTGCGGGAATCGAACCCGCAACACGCAGCGCAGCAATCAATCACTCAACCACTGCGCCAACCGTGCGCCCAAATTTATTTACTTACTACTTTATTTATTTAACAATTGAAAACATTTGTTAGATAAAACCGGAAAACTCTTTTGCGTGACGATTTCCGTCAAACAAAGGCACGCGAGCGCGACGATCACATATTCATGTGCTCTGTTACGACGCCTTAGAGTGACAATATTTTAGATTGACCGGTTTAAAAAAATGTCATACCATAAACACCAATTTCGGTGAAGAATCAGAAGACGAATTCATTTTCAATTTATTGCTGAATCTCTATAAAGATGACCCATATAGGTAGATACGTAGAAGATATTGTACAGCTCAATTGTGTACGCGGACGGAAATCCGATTCGACGGGGGAGACCACGCAAGACGCACAGATACGTAGGCTCTGAGGCAGGGGTCACACCGCCAACTTCTGACTCAGGGGTTTAATAGAAATTTCTTACAGAGAACCAACCAAATAATATTAGCCGTTTATAAAGCAAATACTAAACCTTATATAGGAACTTTTGAATTTTCAGTCAAAATATGAATCTAGTTGCACATTCGCAAGTGTCAGTAGGTCTCTATGGAGAAGAATGTCCAAGAAATTGCACGGACACTCTTTTCCATCAGTTTTAATTACAAGTATTTGGTTACATCATTCTTGTCGGCAAAATATGAGATGTGAGAACGATGTAAAAAGACGTGCACGTCAAAGCGTCTCGAGTAAAACAAACAATTCAAAAATACAATAAGTACGTAATTAAAAACAGGCTGAGGCATCTCAGTTATGATCAAATTCAATTGATGGCGCCCGTTCACGAACATGACGCATGGATTGGCACCTCTCAGCTCAACCATGATGAAGGGAACCAAATGATCCAACACACGTGCCACCACCAGAGAGACATTAGAGAGAGCATGACACACACTCAACTGCCAGGGCACATACAAATCAACGAACGACATTTAGCTATAGTAAATGGTAGTCAAATGTCGTTGCCTGTTATCTGTACTGTAATCATGCATATTATCATTTTATAAAGTCATCATACCATCAGGTGAGATAGTGGTCAAGCGCGAGCCTATAATGAATAATAAAAAACAATATATATAAAGTTATCTTTGATCAAGGGAAAATTTACAAGTCCGTTACAAGATCTCTCATACGGTATGGATCAGAATGTTGGGCTGTGAAAAAGGTGGTTGAAAAGAGATTGATGTAGCTGAGATGAAAATGTTGAGATGGATGTGCGGAGTGACGAGAATGGATAAAATGGGAAATGTGTATATTAGAGGCAGTTTGAAAGTGGCGCCAGTGACAGAAAAGTTGAAAGAAAACCGTTTGTCCTGGTATATGATGAGGAGGGATGAAACGCATGTTACTAGAAGAGTTATGAATATAAATGTGGAAAGAAAGAGAGGGAGAGGAAGGCCAAAGAAAAGGTGGATGGACTGTGTGAGGAGTGCTATGAAAGAAAAGGGAATCAGTGAAGGCGTGACGGAGGAAAGGACGGTATGGACGAAAAAAACGTGTTGCGCCGTCCCCAAGTAACATGGGACAAGGGTAGGAAGAAGATGATGATATTGATAGAAAAAAAAAGATGTACAAACAAAGATGACTGGCGATTACATTACATTTTATTTACAATCATTTTGCACACTACGCTTACTGTGCTGAAATATGACTATCAAATGATAACAACATCTTAAATATTAGGGTTCCGTATTTTTATCTTGCGCATCAATTTTATTAATGGTTGGTTTTTGTAATGCTATTGAAATGTCAACTGATATACATTGAACTATAAGACGGCAGTATGAACTTGACTCCTATGCAACTTGCACCCTTATTACATATAACAAATATGATGATCATTAAGAGCACGAAGCACAAAAACAACAAATACATAGTGTCTGTATACCGATTTTGAGGTTTTTAAGGTGAGGAGGTCTAGGTTGTACCCCTTCCCCCCCCCCCCCCTAAATCTAGCAAATAAATAGTTTTCATAATATTTAAGTTTTGAGGTTATGTACCCAAATCAATGCAATAAACAGTGTTTAAAACAGTTCAAAGCGGCTTCTGAATCCACTCCGGCGCTGCGGGAGTCAAATATGATCCCTATTAATGCTTCTTCCTATCAGAAAATACTGAATTTTGTCTTATTCACATTACACTATTAATAAAGTTTATAATTGAATGCACCTACTACACAGCGGGAGCGCAGCGGGCTTGTCAGCAATATTTTCTATTAATAGTGTTTTATTGCAAAGTGAAAAAAAGTGTTAGAAAGTACTGTATTACGAGCTGATATCCGTAACTGTGCAGGTATTTTGGGTACGGGTGCAAAACGTTTGTGTAAGATAACTGATAAGCACGGAACCAAGAACGAACGAGAAAAATATCGCTTGACTATATTCTTTATTATAAAACGCGTCTATGATAATGGCCGTCGCAGTTATAGGCAGGTTTTAGTGAGAAAATAACATAAACATTGAATTTTTAATTTATCGTTTTTTTAAGAAATAAGTGTAATTGAAAAATTGTGTAAAAATGACGGTAAAGGGTAATAGAGTGCCGTTTGAAGAGGCGCTTGATATGACTGGTAAGTTCTCAGAAACTTTTATATTCAGTCATTTTCGTCTTTGATTTTCTTTTACTTTTTGTTAGTTAAACATGTCATATATTGTTGTATGGTCGGTCTCTAAGACTTTTTATTCGCACCACATGCAAAGTACACTGAATTCAATTGAGATTTCATCTTTGAAAATCTTAGTGCCATAACAAGAAATCCTTATCAGCCACGTTAGGTCCATAACCTAATGCCTGACAGAATTTTTAATATAACATAATTATAAATGACTCACTCTAATTCAAGAATAAGGCCAAGGCCTACTTACCATGGGGTACTCTATCATGGTTGGCCTATGCCACTCAGAGTGTCAAGGCGAATCGAATGATACCTCATTTGTCACATTCATCTAGTTTTCTAGGCTTCACAGCATACCAATACCAAGGAAAACCTTTAATTTTTTTTGTGTCTTAAAACCCTTATATGGATGTCCTCCACTCTGGGGTGTGCTTCGGCTGCCTCGGATTAATCGACCAGCCTGCTTGCCGCAGGCTTCTTCCCGTAGTAGGGAGTAAGGTGTTATCTCGCACTTTACGTTTAAGAGACCAAGGGAAACCTCCTTCTCGCATCGTGTTGCTCATTACTGAGAGTCCTGATTAGGGAATCACGACACTCAGTAATGAGCAATAGCAGTACTAGGGTAGTAAGGTGATCAACTTTTCGCTGATGATGTTTCTCCATCTATGTCTCTCCTTGACGGTAAACCTACTCCATGGTTTTGTTTGTCGCAGGTTACAGTCGGTACAATATGGGTATGTTCCTTCTCTGCGCCAGCATCATCATCGGCATGACCTTCGAGATCTTCTCTGTGTCCTACCTGGTGCCAGCCAGCGTCTGCGAGCTGCACACCAGCAGCACCCAGCAGGGGCTGGTGGCTTGTGTGCCTTTGATTGGTAAGTGGCTTCTGAATCACCATCATTTCAGCCGACTGCTGGAAATAATCTTCGTCCAAGTGTCTCGACATCGATCGGTTGAGTGGTGGATGCGAGACGTACTCCTGTACGTCAGTCATCACAACCCAGTGGATTCATCAGTCCACCTAGTGTGAGGCCTTTCAACGCTGCGTCTTCCGGTACGTGGTAGCCACTCCAGAAATTTGCGGCAACATCAACCATCAGTTTGACAATTCTTCGGGCCATTTCGGTAACCTTGGTCTTCTTACGGATATCTTCATTTCTTCTTCTTGCTTTTGAATAACATGGTCATAACAAGTTAATTGTCCAGTCCAATTGTACATTTAATGCATAGCTATCTGTGAAGCCAATATTATGCAATTAGGCGTATTGCGTCAACGCATGACAATTCTAAAGATAATTTTAAGGTGACTATTAAACACATAAATGGCAATCACATGCAATACAATTACAATATTTAGTTTTCATTTTGACAACAATTATCTCAAGGCACGAGTGCGGGCGGTGTTGTATTCCTGCATCCTAGTCGAGATCTAGATTGGCGGTATTCAACTAAATTTAATATTCTAATTGCATTAGATGTTATTGTTACGGTAATATTGTTTTTCTCAAAAATGGTATGTAATGTTGACATAACATCTCTAAAAAGTATCCAGAAAGTGAACTCTACCGGAGACTATTCACAACTGTCCGGTAAGAAGCGAGATTTTAAATTTGGAATCTCCTACTGTCCAGTAAGTAAGTATGTAATTTACTTACTGGACACTTGGTCATCCTTCATCCCTTTTTTTTTTTATGGCTTCGCACGGTTTAGGTCATCCTCTTTAGATCTGCTTAGAAAAAAAAAACATAGTACCAGACACAGATTAGAGTTTAGCCATTATAACATGGTTAGAGGGAGGCTCCAAATATATATCTATCTCTTTTTGGTATGACATTTTATGAGATACATAATATATTTTGGAGCCTTAAACATCCATTTTATTGTCGGTGACACTTTTTTTTTTTTTTTTTTTATGGGTCTGTGACACATAACGCGACGCAGAAAAAGTATGCACGTTGCGTTTTGTACTTAGTAATGTTGTAGAAGTATAGTGTGGGATTTTATGTTTGTATTTAGTCATTTCAGTTTATAAATCATGTTGGATTAAAGAGTCCGTTAATCAAGATGTACAACAAACAAATATAAATGCCCCCGGTAAATCGATCACAATATCTATCAGTAATTGCCCTAATATGAATGTAACCTTCAATATTAATTAAACGAATTTGTTGTTAAACTTTCTTTCATTTTTGAGAAAAGCATTATACAAACCTCAACCAGTAAGAAAGCCATCCTGGCCTCGTATATAACCGGACCTCACCTGCGGTTCGGTCCGGTTAACTCATACTCGGCCAGGAAGGCTTACTTACTGGATTCTGCTGTAATGTACTATTTCTCAAAAATGGTATGTAATGTTGACATAACATCTCTAAAAAGTATCCAGAAAGTGAACTCTACCGGAGACTATTCACAACTGTCCGGTAAGAAGCGAGATTTTAAATTTGGAATCTCCTACTGTCCAGTAAGTAAGTATGTAATTTACTTACTGGACACTTGGTCATCCTTCATCCCTTTTTTTTTTTATGGCTTCGCACGGTTTAGGTCATCCTCTTTAGATCTGCTTAGAAAAAAAAAACATAGTACCAGACACAGATTAGAGTTTAGCCATTATAACATGGTTAGAGGGAGGCTCCAAATATATATCTATCTCTTTTTGGTATGACATTTTATGAGATACATAATATATTTTGGAGCCTTAAACATCCATTTTATTGTCTGTGACACTTTTTTTTTTTTTTTTTTTATGGGTCTGTGACACATAACGCGACGCAGAAAAAGTATGCACGTTGCGTTTTGTACTTAGTAATGTTGTAGAAGTATAGTGTGGGATTTTATGTTTGTATTTAGTCATTTCAGTTTATAAATCATGTTGGATTAAAGAGTCCGTTAATCAAGATGTACAACAAACAAATATAAATGCCCCCGGTAAATCGATCACAATATCTATCAGTAATTGCCCTAATATGAATGTAACCTTCAATATTAATTAAACGAATTTGTTGTTAAACTTTCTTTCATTTTTGAGAAAAGCATTATACAAACCTCAACCAGTAAGAAAGCCATCCTGGCCTCGTATATAACCGGACCTCACCTGCGGTTCGGTCCGGTTAACTCATACTCGGCCAGGAAGGCTTACTTACTGGATTCTGCTGTAATGTACTATTTCTATTGTGTCTGCCCCACATTAAGCCGTCTGTTAAGAATAATCTGATTGAAAACTTTGTAATTATCTTAATCATCGTATGTGTGACTGCAATAGGGACGCCACGTGCATTGATTAAATATAGACATATTTTTTCATCACTGAACGTCACTGAATAAAAAAGAAAAGAGTGAATTGCATATTATTTATGGTTGTTTAAAACTCGACCCTCAACGGGGCATGAAGGGTTTATAAGGTTTTAGGGGAGGATTTTACTTTGTGGCGGTAACCTTAAAGGAGATGTTCCAGAAATGTATGGAGCCTGGGCCAGCTCTATGTACACCATATGTAAAAATCACTATATATTAAAGTAGCCTTTTTTTTGTTAATTTTATTTAATTTTACTTCGTTTCAATGTAAACTCAAATTAACTTTGTCAAGTGGAGCAACATAAAATAAATAAGCATGGTGGATCAGAGCACAAGTATGCGAAAAATCTCATTTTGACAATGACATTCGATTGACGTGTCATCGTAATATCTACGTTAAAAAAAACCAACACGAGTTCAATTGCAACAGAGAAGCAATCAATATCCGTAGTAGCAAACTGGGTTGCAAAACTTAAACAATCACTAAAAACTCCGAAACAAATCCAATTCAAAGCCAAAGCAAAGAAAGACTCAAAGACGTCACTTCTCAAAGCTGTCAAAGTCGTCGAACGTCATATCAAACACAACTGTCATGAAAATAGGGTTATCTTATAAAAATAAAAATTCAATTGATCATTTTTTACTTCATTCATATATATCAAATTAATTTGTTAGTATTTATATGTCTCCTCTATTTTTTTCCTATTTATCTATGTAGTGTACTTAGTGATGGCCCAAAATCGAACATCTCCTTTATTATTCTTTAAGTCAACTCTTCATTCATTTACTTCTTCCTATCTAATGTATACCTTCAATGGGATCTTTTGAGTTTTTATCATATTCTTTTTAACTAAAAGATTTTTTTTGTAAATTGCTTCATGGATGATGTTTATGATTACTCCTCCTCCTTATATCGTCGTCTTCCTCATTACTGAGGATCGTGATACCCCGACAGACGATCAACTTTTCATTGATGATGATGTTTCTACATCTGTGTCTGTCCTTGGCGTAATTAAAAATATCTATTTATTTTTGTCCAGGTATAATAACATCATCGCACATCTGGGGCTACCTGGCCGACACGAGGGGTCGGCGGAAGATCCTCATCATCTCCATGACCATCAGTTACGTCGCGGGCACTACAGCCGCCTTTTCCCCCAACTGGATCGTGCTGAGCTTACTCAAACTACTCTCTTCAGCCTCGTTAGTAGTCTTGCATATATTGTTAAACTAGCTTCAGGAATGTGGTTTCCTTGCGATAGAAAACTAAGTAATAAAAAATAAAACCGGCCAAGTACGAGTCGGACTCGCGCACCGAGGGTTCCGTACAAACCTCAGCTTAAAGGTATTATAGATCGGAGTATTTGATATGAATTTCAATTACCTCTACGCGTTCAAGAGGAAAGGGGTAGTAAGTTTAAAATTATTAAAAATATTTTTATTATTTTCGCTATTATTCCTTTATCTGTGATATAAAACGTTGCTTCGTACCGAATTTTAAGATTCACGGGAAGTACACTGTAGGTTTTGATTCCCTTGCGACTGTCAAAAATTTGCGGCATAAACGGCTGTATCTTTTAATTCCGTTGGCTTAGAAGTTTTCACTGCTTTAAGGGACAGCAGACCTGAGTATTTGATATAAATTACAGCTTGATACCTGCACGCGTTCCTAAAAGGGTCTTGACTGACAGACGGACGGACAACAAAGTGATCCTATAAGGGTTCCGTTTTTTTTCTTTCGAGGTACAGAACCCTAACATTATGCACTGTGAGGTCTAAAATATATATTTTTACGAATTATGTAACTTAAAATTATATCTTCTGTTCCCATAATGGGCAAGGTTCACCCACAGTTAGATTTTTATACCAGTCTCGTATTATAGGGAACTAGCCCATTGCCTTTAACCAGGCAGAAATCTAGACTTTAACCTGTGACTGAGATATTCCTAATGACGTAGCATGATTATGGGAATTTTTAATATTGTTTAAACTAACAAGTTTAAATACACACATTGTTTAAACGAAATATAACAATATATAGTACGAACAACGATTGTGATTGATTGTTATCACGTGTATCAGGGTTTAATCAGTTCTCGAGTTTAAGACGAGAAAGTTGGGTTATATAATCATCATCATCTGCCTAGCCTTTTCCCGACCATGTTGGGGTTGGCTTCCAGTCTAACCGGATTTAGCTGAGTACCAGTGTTTTACATGGAGCGACTGCCTATCTGACCTCCACAACCCAGTAACTGGGTAACAGCGGTAGCCCTTGGCTAGTTGGGTTATATAATCATCTCCTACTAATCCCACTTCTATCATAGATAGTAATTAATATTATAGTAGAAGCAGAACAGGAAAAAAAACATGCTTTGCTTTAATTAAAATGCAAATTACAAAATACTATCTCGCATGTAATTAAAATACGAATACAAATTATTTCTAAGTATTGTATTTAAAACAAAATACAGTATTTTAACTATTTTTATTTAAAATACAAATTACAAAATACAGTCGATCATCCATCGTGACATTCGTACTAATAAAATTAATAAACACACAGGAGTTTCGTAAAACAACCGTTTGAAATAAAAATTACAATTGACAAGATACTTGCCAATTTGACGTAAACAATTGTCAGAACGCACCCATTAATAAGATCGCTAAATGTATATATGTTCAAATGTATTTTGAAGCCATAAGTATTTGAAATACTAACTAAAAATACCTCAACGTCAGGTATATAAATTACCTATTACAAATTACATTTTTAAGAAGTAATTGAATTACAAATACCAAATACGTATTTGTTCATCAATTACGTATTTAAATTACTGCCCAACCCTGACTGTACTATAAATGCGAAAGTATTTTTTAAATGCATTTTTGTCTCAAAGCTTGACAAAGGCATTTTAAATTACACGTGTCAATACTCTCAATGATATAATCTTTGCTTTTAGTGTTTCGGGTTCTATGGCGTTATCAATGACTTTGCTGAGTGAATGCACGCCGGCTGCGAAGAGAAGCACCCTGGTCTTACTGACCACTAGTGCGTACTTGGCTTCCATTGGAGTCATGGCAGGTAATACTGCATTCATTTTAAGATCATCTTCTTATTCGTTTTCTTCATTGCTGAAGGTCGTGCCCGTCTTGGAAAGCTTTCACGGAATCACTGACGAGCCGCTTCCAAGTCACTCACTTTTCGGTTCTTCTGAGGACAGAGTGCGCTGTAATTGCTCAACTTGAATTGACCAGCGATGGAAAAAGACCACGCGTACCTATCGCGTGGTCTTTTTCGTGGCCTTTTTACCCGACTGCCGAAGGATGGTAATGTGTTTATCAGTCTATGTATGTATGTATGTTTGTTCCTATATGCCGTTCCAGAGACCAAACGCATTAACCGATTTTGATGATTCATACGTCAATCGATGCGTACCTGCAAGTGCCATAGGCTACATTAAAATTGGATAATAGAAAAATGGCGGATTTTGGGTGCCATATTGTGGGGGCCCAAATTTTTTTTTTCTTTCAAGCCCATCTTGTGGGATATCAAAATAAAGGGTTTTAAGAGGTGATTTCAAAATTATATAACACTTATATGTTTAAATGTATCATCTAATTCGAAAAAAACTAACTAAAAAGTTATAAATAAAAAAACTTAATTCAAAAAATCAAAAAACCCGACTGCTTCAAAAGCGAACTAAAAAGTCGTAAACAAGGAAAAAATCATGCTGTGCATCGCTTTTGAAGCAGTCGGGTTTTTTGATTTTTTGAATTAAGTTTTTTTTTACATCCATTTCTCCCACTACAACGTTTAACTGGTCGATAATGTCTGTGTGTAACCTATTAGTGCATTTGGCTGTACATGGTATGCGCATCATCCATTTTAAGATAGTTGATTTTAAAACCAGAATTATTTAAAATGCATGAATTATTTTTATACATGCTTATAATCGTAATCGTCATTTGCAAATCTCTCTATGACATTGAGGATTGCTGTCGGAGAACTTAATTATAGGTTAAGCTCGCCTTTGTACAATAGATTGAATTTGTATCTTTTTTTTCTATTGTTGTTGTATTTGTGTAGGTACAATAAAGTATAAATGAAATGAAATGAATGAAGGTCAATTCTCCTAAATGAAAAATGTTCAAATTCAAGTCAAAATATCACTGTAGCCCGGAACCGGAACTTGGTGGTGATTTAACAGATTGCAACTGCAATGACAGATTTTTTATATGCATTTTGAATTAAGAATCTGCTCGGGTGCTAACCGGTGCCGAGATTTTGTGAATCACTGTATGTTTCACGGTCTCGTTAATTTTACTTCATTCGAAGTCCTATTGTTACTCACCCCTCAGAGCATTCCCCCTACTGCGAGCGGTGAATTTAATTCCAACTTTGTGCTACTAGATGCCGCTGTACCGTTCGGGCCATTTTCTGAATCGCGGTGTTAAGATTCTCCGCCGTTGAACGACCCTCGCGCGGTACTGTAGCGAACTCATACTTACCTGGCGTAGGGGATACCGTGATCAAGAAGGCGGTTCCCCCAGGGCGAGGCCTACCATTGCACTGCGGTTGGGTTGACCTCTGCGAATATCCCTAATGTGGATATCTCGGACGCGTAATTTTTGGTAGTGAGGGACTGCGTTCGCGCTGTCCCTCTCATAAAACTGGATTAAATGAGAGAACACTGAAAAAAATAAGTATTGGATTACTTCTTGCGTGAAATATATCTGCATAGATAGTTTAAATTTGAAATACGATTACTTCACCATAGTAATTGTCTGTGTCCCTTGTTTTCACATGGGCAATGCCGAAATATTTGCTTACTTATGCCTGCTATATCGATTTATACTTTAGTGTATTAAATTGCTTTGAAAAACTCGTCAGTTGACAATGAAATACTCTCCCGTCTAATGTAGATATAAAATGTTTTTTAAACTATCGCCTTTTTATTCTAGTGGTAGCGATACCAGTCTTGCCACTGACCTTCTCCTACTACATACCATTCTTGAACATCTACTTCAACTCCTGGCGTGTTCTGGACCTGATCTTCGCAGTGCCGTGTGCCATCAGTGCTATTGGGTGCTACTTTGCTAATGAAAGCCCCAAGTATCTGATCAGTGTTGGCAGGGATGAGGATGCTCTCGCAGTTCTGAAGACGATGTATGTTATGAATACTGGGAAGAGTGCTGACAGCTTTAAGGTTAGTTGAAAAGCTGTTACTTATCCATTCTTCTGGAGGAAACTGGATTTTGGAAAGGGGTGTATATCCTTGTATAATAAATCCTTTGTGTAATACTTACACACAAAGGATTGAATAGTGTATCTTACTAGTTGAATTACTTTATACTGTAGTTTATAAAAGATTATCTATAGGCTATTCCAGACTATAATATATATATCTATATTAATAGTAGGAAGTAGTATTATATTCCGACCAGCCTTGAAATTTACATTTGACAGCTCAAAAACTTATCACTAAGTGATATCCATGCGTTACCGATTCGATTTCTTACAACAATCTACTTTATTTACAAATAAATTTTAATCGATTTAACAAATTAGTATTTTATTTTTGCTCAATATTTTGTAATGTTTTTTATACATACCCAGGCGTTTAAATGACTATGTTTTATGTTTTAAAATTAACTGTTACATTTTGTATAACTTTTATCTACCTAAATGTATATTTTATATCCAATATTACTTTTTTTCAATATTTAACCTTACTTACATTTCTTATTGATAATTAGAATAAATGTTGTATGATAAACATCGGCTCTTTAGCCCCGATACTAAAATGCACGTCGTTTCACTATTGTAACTTAAGCGGCGATGAAATATTTAATTGTCTATTTTAATAATTATGGCACTTCATAGGCGTGCTTATGTCAAATGTTAAATTAAAGGCCGGAAGCAATATAGTAGGACTTTGAGTTCTGTGTCAATATGGATAGAGACTATCAATTCTGAGTTGTATATTTGTTGATTTGCAATATTGGCGAAACGCGGTTGTAGTATAGATAACCGCTGACTAATGACGAAAACATACGTATCGTGGCGTAGCGTGTGGCGTAGCTGTGTTTACGACTTTACCCTTTGGGCAATTTAAGCCTGATGGATGTTAGGTTATGAACTACTAATAGCTTGCTGGTTTTCAGGTTGAGGCTCTAGAATTAGATGAAGATCAGTCTTCTTCGTTCAACAAAGGATTCTGGGGCTCCATAGCGTCTCAGATAGTACCGATCGTGAAGCCACCATTGCTGAAGAATACCTTACTCCTGTCTTTTCTGTTTGGCATCTGTTATATTACGTAAGTTTTCAATTAAACGGCAGCTAAAATTATTAACATCATCAATGAGTATTACTCTTTCATGTATGAAGATATATTCTGGAGTAGATAACAAGTGACAATACAAAGCTTGCAGAGGTTGCATTTATAACCCTCCAAGGTTGAAAACAATAAAGAACTTTTGTTAAAGCCACCTTTTTTTTGTGGTGGCAAATCTTCCAATGACTTTTATTGAATAAAACACACCCGTGTTTCTTCAGTTGCTTGTGCCAGGGCCATAGCGACCCAGATAGGCATCGGCCCTATAGCAGGCCCCGTCAGACTTGCTGACATTTCTATGAGGCGCGCGTGGATCACTACGCGCCGTTGACATGGGCTTGGTCCTTATCGGACGGCGAGCTAACAATTACTCACCGTACACAAGCCCGTGCTCACGGTTGCCGGGAATCGGCTTATATCTCCCGACGCCCAGGTCGTCTCCTGTGGTGGCTAGGGACGTGAGGGCGTCTCCTTTGCGTCTCCCTCACGAGTTCCACCTTTTCCTTCGCGAGTATTACTGCTTCGCAGAAAGGGGTGGCAGCTTCCTATACCCTCTCGCTCCTTACCATGGGCTGGACCAGGGCCGGACACGATAACACACTACCGCTTGTTAAAACCCATCTGCAACCAGCTTTTTACGATAAACGTACTTTGCCAATATATTTACACGACATTGATATAATATAAACTATAGTCTCTTAAATCAACACTAATTTCTATTATTTTCTTTCTAGGATGAATGCTTTCTTCGTATGGTTGCCTTATATAGTAAATGCCTTCATGGTTTCCGTAGTGGAAGGACAGAGGCATCTTACCATCTGTCAAATGATCAGACTTTCTGCAAATTCCACATCAGTACAAGAGGTAAGGTTAATACGAGTAAAACAACTTTTTTGCCGACTTTCCAAAAAGGAGGCGGTTGTATGTTCGACTGTATGTTCTTTTTAATATATATTTTCACCGATTTCTTCGTCAATTGTGGATTTAAAAAATCCTTTTTGTGTTTGAAAGGGTATTCTCCCCAGTGTCACCAAGTCAGAATCTAATGATTGAATCTAGAGGAAATCGAGGGAACACCTCAAATATTATAGGCATATAGCCATTTTGGTATTTTCATCAACAATGCAATCATTTGCACTCAGAAAGTATCATTTGGTGAAGTGGAACTGATAAAGAAGTACCAAAGACAGCAACTTTGGATAAGAAAGTTATTTTTCGCTTTGTAATGTTTTGTTTTGGATGTCGATTTTTTTATATGTTTGTCGCATCAAGGCTGGCCGATAGATGTAAACCATCGGGAAGTCAGGATGTATTCCCTTAGGTTAAGACATTGTGTGTGGGCAGGTCAGTGGGTGCAATCGTGAAAATGAAATCACACAAATTATTCGATACACTGGGTTTATTCAAATATTCACCGTTACAATCCTTTTTACTAATATTATGGATCAACACTGATTCTACAACGCGTTAGTTCTAAGGCCGTCAGTAGGTACTCCACTGCCTTATTCCTCACCACGCAAGTGCTTATAAAAAGGAGCCAATGCGTAGTTGCTCTTGATTGCCGCCGGGGGCGTGCTTGTGATTTGTTTTGACGTCCGTACTATTGACTAAACCCAACATGTTTATTATTTTTATTATTGTAAGGCTCGCGGTTGACCACCATCTCACCATCAGGAAAGCTATGATGTGGTCCTCGGTAAAATACGCTTGCCTAGAAGTATCCTATTCACTCTTGACTTAAATTGTATTGTATTGTTGTATCTAGCAAAAACACAGAGACACAGAATTTCCTGTCGGAGTGACAGGAAATTCCCAAAACATTCCCTTTAGTTATTTTTGTCAAATGGCAACCATGATGGCAGATGAAAGCTTTAGTTGCTATCCATTTAACCATATTTTGTTTCTTTTAGATACAAGACTGCTCTATGAACACTCAAGCAATGACTTTGGTATTTGGTATCAGTATGGTGTTGGCTGTTGGCAACATTTTAATGAGTAGCATCATCAACTGCATTGGAAGAAAGGCACTCTTTATAGGTATCCAGGTAATATATTAACTTTTAAATAACAAATTATTTTCTGGAAGAGTGCCCTAATTTGGGCCAACCTTTATATATATAATCCATCCATATATGGACATTGCCTGGCTACAAGCCAGGTTAGCCTAAATTCATATAAAAAAAAATTATATAAAACTAATTGGTTTCAGTTCATTCCTGGTGTAGCGGCATTGGTCATCAATACGAGCCCCTACTGGATCCTGAGTGCTGTCTTATTCATGGTCTTCTTGTCAGCCATCTTCAATTTTGGTTTCCTCAGCTCTTACAGTGTCGACGTCTTTCCTACTTATGTCAGGTTAGTTTAAAATATTGCAATTAGTCATTAACCCTTTGAGTGCCCGAAACGTGGCACCACGCGAGACACAAAGGTGTTTTAATTGTTTCAGTCATTACTGCATGCAACCGATTAAATGGATTACCGAGTACAGAAAATACTTGCATGATGATTAAAATTTGATAGAAACAAAAAAAAATATGGACATGAATAATATTCAGTATATTTATGACTGTACCTGTGCCTGTACTGTGTGTGTGTGTGTTTATAAATATACTGAATAATATGCATTGTATTTGTAATACATTGCACATGTAAGGTAGATAGAATGAAGATAATATAGGTGAAGGCGCATTATCACACTACTTAGTGTCCATTTCTTCTGATACTATTTCAAGTTGACGATAAAGTCAAGTAATGCGTAGATTGATAAATAGATTATTTTTAAGATTATTTTACGGCTTTCTATGATGCAGTTGGTCCTTCAAGCAATAGTACTTTCTTGTCATGCAAATCATGTAATAATTCTTTCTAGTTCCAAGCTTTCATATTTATTCTTTTATATTATCTAACACGGGAAAAGATACAGTTGTACGTTTTCTGGGTCGGCAACTCGTGTCGGCCGCAGTTGTGATGTGTGGAATGTCAGGCGTTCCTCCTATTGCATCGATGTGATTTTTAGCAAAAAATATAACATTTTCTGTTAATTTTTCAGAGCTATGGCCGTATGTCTCACCCTGATGGTTGGTCGTGGCAGCGCGGTCATCGGTATCAACGTCCTCAAGCGACTCCTTGACGAAAATTGCGAAGCTGCTTTCTATATCTTTGGATCTGTTGCTTTCTGTAAGTCTGCTCGTCTATCTCATCCACAGCCTGATTCCACCCACTGCTGGGCTAATGCCTATTTTTTGTATCACTCTTTAAGCTCCTGTCCCTTATCCAGGTTTCACTTGCGATGACAACATTGTGCTCTCCCCATCTCGTTGCCCTCCTTTTTAACACCTGCAAAACAGCATTGTTTGACATTAGCGTCGTATTTGGCTTTCTCTTAGACTAAATATATATTTTGCCTGTCACACATGGTAAATAGATTATAAAGCAATGCAATTTTACTCGAGGCAAATAGATAATACTTTGCTATCTTTATAATTTTATTGCAAGAAGTGCAATGCAAAATTTTCTTTATATTGTTGCGGGATTTAAGATAGTTCGAAGGGATTCGAGCTTCATTGATTCGGCTTTTTTTCTGGTGCTCACCACTGTTGATTTTGGGTTTCAGGTGTTTTAATGGTTGGTTTAGGGGTGGGCTTGTCTCATCAGAAAAATATTTATGGCTATGTCTCTGTTCTATAGAGGTCGTAGAAAATGTCTAAAGTACTAATACATACAATTCGTTTTTCAGGTGGTGGTCTCGTCGGATTCCTTCTCCCTTCAGACGCAAAAATCAGGGAACAGAAAAAGAAGATAAACACGTGAACATTCAAAGAAAATCATTTTGTTTTTTCGTTCTACAAAAAAACAAGATCTACATTTCTTCCAAGTTTGGTACTTCGAGATTTTAAGGTGTTTCTGATAGATGGAAAAGGTTTTACAAATCCAATTCAATACCAAGCTGTTATCAGCTATATTAGTCCATAAAATAGTATTTATACAGTATCCGTTGATTTTAATAACCGCAATGAGATAGATAATTTGTAAATATAATAATAATGTTGTTATTTGTATTATTTCAATGAAAAGGTCAGTCAAAGAATTTTGTGATAAAAGAGATTATTGTGTTAATATTGTTTTAATTTTATAATTTTTTGAAAAGAAAAATACAATGTTTTGAATATCTTTTGTCTTGTTATTATCATCATTTTATTTTAATATTTATTTGCACTTCTTCATCGTCAACATTATCGTCATCACCAAGTATTCCATCGACTGGTCCCGTGGGTTTCGCATCCAGTGAATTCCCTCAGCTTTAATCAATTCCACGGTTCACCTTGTGCCTCCCAACGTCACGTTCAGGTTCAGAATGTCCAATTCCCATATTGTCTTGTTGTGAATTAAAATATTTTTTTATGATTAGTCATATCTTACCGTAATCGGGTAAATGTTATCAGCAAATCTATGTTACATTGGTTCAGTTTTAACTTATTTGCTGCTAGGCATGTTATTTGGTGCTAATTGATCTCACTACATATCTGCTGGTCGGCCAATTACTTGGCACCAATATAATCTTACCGGCAGCGGGTAATTGATTGCTGATCAATTGGCGCCAAGTAACAAATTGCGGCAAGATAAGACTAATCGTAAATATATGTTTTAATTCCTTCAGTATTTTTTATTGTCTTTTAAAAGTATTAAAAAGCACTAAGAAACCTTATCAAAAAAAATTACCACACAGATATTATTTAACATTTTAAGAATTGGACATTTCGGGTATTAGATATTTTGGGAATTGGAAATTCTGCGTCTGTGTCTTCCAATGCGCGATCGCCAATCCAAATTATTTTTAACCGACTTACAAAAAAGGAGGAGGTTCTATGTTCGACTTCTTGTATGTTTTTTTTTTTTTTTTTTTTTTTTTTTATGTATGTTCACCGATATCTCCGTCAATTGTTGACCGATTTTGAAAATTCTTTTTTTGTTTGAAAGAGTATGTTTCGAAATTGGTCCCATTTTAATTTGGTGAAGGTCTGATGAAGAACTTCGGAGATACACAACAGAACTCTTCAATAAATAACGGCAAAGCTCTCGGGATTGCTGCAATCGCATGTCTGTTTGTTGTTTATACCATTTCATAACATAACATCACGCCAGTACGCTCTAAAGGGGTACGCAGATCTCTCATTTCACCGGTTATGTTCAAGTTTCATGTTATTCGGTTTATCTATTCTGGAGTTATAGGGACCTTAATAAACAACTTGCTATTAGGTAGGTAAAACTAAAAAGGGAAAAATAAAAATCTTTTTTGCAAAAAAATACTACCGACTTCCAAATGAAAAACTACAAAGTGAAAAATAACTTAACTTTTGGAAGTCGGTGTCCATATCGCAAAAAAATGGTACCTACGAAAGACACCGACTTCCAAAAGTTAAGTTATTTTTCACTTTGTAGTTTTTCATTTGGAAGTCGGTAGTATTTTTTTGCAAAAAAGATTTTTTTTATTGTCCTTTTCCTAATTTACTTGGGTTCGGCGCAACATGTTTTTTTGTTATATAAACAAAAACAAAACCCTATATTAAATCACTAAATCATAAGTAGGTCATCAGCTCAAGAACAGCTTCATAATCTTTAAACTGGTATAACTGGTACGGGGTGGTATCGGCAAGCTTGATTTTTTTGTTATCATAAATAATTCCATGTCGTGATGAAGATCAAAAGATGAATTGTTCGCCAAGGTTGGCACGTGCACGTGTTAGTTAAGATAGTTTTTTTTTGTATTCAATGGCATCTTTATAACAATAACACGCTTGGAATCCCCCGAAGGGATAATCAGGGATACACCTATTAGTACACCCGAATTTCATCAGCTATGTTTCATCATCATCAGTCTTTTAATGTTCCCACTGCTGGGACACAGACCTTCTCTCTGTGAGAGGGAATGGGCCGTAATCCCCTACGCGGGTTAGTTTTTGTCACATGTCTTCAGAATTTTGGTCCTAAGACATGCCGGTTTCCTCACGATGTTTTCTTTCACCGTTTTTGAGAGCAGTGGTGATGAAATAATTTACACAAAGTAATGAGCCTGCATGGGTTCGAACCCACGACCTGCAACTTGTATGTCGTGGGCTGTTACCACTGCTCCAGCTATGTTTCATCATCTTCAGCCTCACAATGTGCCCACTGCTGGGACACAGGCATTCTCTCAGTGAGAGAGGTAATAGGGCTTAATTCACCACGCCGGCCCAGTGCGGGTTGGTGGATATCACATTACTTCGAATTTTTTGGTTCTAGATCATGACGGTTTCCAAACAAACAAAACAAAGGAATAAACCAAGGTGGGGAAACATCGTGAGCTATGTTTAAGTCGCATTTAAGTTGGTGCGATTCTATATTGCAATCAACCACCCGGTTGATAGCAATAGACTCCAGACTCCAGGTTGCTACTGAAAAATTCCAGATTGAATACACTTTGCTAGACCCGCAGCCTACATACACAAAAAAGTTGAATAAAGATTCAACTTTTTTGTGTATGTGTGTGTTTTTGGGAAAGAAACAGATTGTTTCTGTTGCCGAATTTACTTACACAATTAGGCTGCCGGCTCCATCCTGCTCAGTAGTATCAACCAACGCCAACCCAATGCAACCAACCAACCTATTTATCAAATTACCGACATATGTTGGTAGCACTTATGGGATTACTATGCCACACTATCTGTTCATTATATTTCGCTCTCCGCGGGTGTACATAATAATATATTTACTTAAAACAAACATCGCTATCTGATGATAGTGTCATCTGGAATATTAGGGTTCCGCGGGTTTGTAAGAAGTAACTCAACCTGAGGCTCTAGAAAATTGTGAAATTTTATCAGCGATGATTAATGTCTTAAATTCCTAAATATGACCTTTGACTTTTCGCACTGTCGCTGATAAAACGTCATTTTTTTTGGGTTTCTGGTATATTTAACCTTTTTATTGTCCAATTTTATAGTTCAAGGCAATCGTTAACCAGTTTTATAAATTTATGTTTACTTAAATATGGTTAAAGACTGGTTTCCACGAGAGTAGGTATGCATTTTTAGTTTTTAAAAAACTCTCTAATTGTTAGTGATTAAAATTTCGCACATAAAAACCTGTTTACCCTAAGCCATTTTTATTTTATCGTAACTCAGAAAGGCCAAATCATGAACGCTGAAATTCAATATCCAAGAACAATACAATACAATTATATTGACACGGAAAATAAAACAAGAATAAAGTGTGAAAATATTGTAATGGCATACATAATGGGCGGTCTTATCGCTGCTGCAGCCACATCAAATAAAACAGGTTTATTCAGGGAACGACCGTCTCTAAAGACGAAGTTTAATTCTATTAATGTAGGATTAACGGTAAGGAACACATGACATTACGAGAATGTCGCGTTGGATTAACCTAAGCCGTAAAACATACGGAACCAGTTATCGAATAAAACGAAACGCTTGACTTGAATAGTTTTTATTATAAAACGTGTCCCTGACAGTGGCTGGCGCAGTTTCTGCCACGATGCTGTCGTGATAATAATGTTAAATATATGATATTGTAAACGTACATAATATAAGTCTTTTAGTAAATAGTGTTAGTGAAACAGTGCAAAATGACGGTGAAGACGAATAAGGTACCGTTTGAGGAGGCGCTGAACATGACAGGTAAGAATGAAAACCTATCTGGTGTTCTTATTTTTGGGTACTGTGATAGAACGTAGAACTGCTTAGTGGTAGGTCAGATGATAGAAATTGAACCAACCAACTACGCCAACCATCATATACCGACTAGTGCTGTTATTAACAACACTCTCAATTTCTGAATGAACAATTTGAATTCAGATCTTTGTCAAACTTAAGAAAGGCAGTTACTTAGCTAGCAAACCTGTCTGGCATTTAAGAAGGGTTTGACAAGTTCTTAACTTCAAAAAACCTGCCCTCTGACATTTCAACTTTGCCTCTAAGGGTTTGGCCACACGCTCAATCTTGCATGCGCAAACAAATTGTGCAAAAATTGCATCTAAACTAAATTATATATAACCTAAATTTGTGCGGTATACCGTTTTTCCGTCTGTTGTTTGCTTGTACAAACAAGAATTTATGCAAATTCAAGGATTGAGCGTGCAGCCACACCCTAAGTTTGGCAAAGCATCCGCAAATGCCTGATTTTGAATGTTTTTCGTGCTTGTTTTAATGTGCTTCTGCTTTTATAAATCTGTAGTTTTATCAATTTATTCCTATATAGGTTTCAGTTTGTTTTAAAATGAAATGTAAGACGTAGAAGACATTGTATTGAAACATTGCAACAGCTGCAAACTTAACTATTTGTCAATCGATAGTAATGGTAACAGTTTGGATCAGTATTGGATTTACATATCAAATCTATTAACCAGGAGTTACTAGTCCAACTATTCAATGACCTTATGATGTAAACAGTAAATATCCTAATTGAATCAAATACAAAACGTGAGCAGTTTGTTATAAATATTATCTGAATGTGTCAAAATCACGTTGTGGCTCATTCTATGTGGTACAGCCGACCACACGAAAGCTGGACCTTGATTAGCCTTTTTTAAATTATACCCAATGGTATAAAGGAAATTAGATTCTTTAATTTTGCGGATGAAACTTGAAAATCGTTTTGTTTCTACATTAAAAAAATATAATACGTATTATATTTTGTATGTAGAACAAAACGATTTAGTTTTGCATATTAGTGGACAGTTATGTTAACAATGAACTTTCTACACTTATATTGATCAACATTATCAGTGTTATGCCCTGATCCTAATTTATTTGGGATCATTGCAGCATATCTTCTTTAAATTTGTCCATTAATCGTCATTTATCAGTAGTCTGCCTCTTTCAAACCATATCGTCTATCCGACCACCATCATTCGTTTCTTTAATCTTTCCCTGCTCTTAAAGCTCTTTAATTTAAAATCACCTAATAACATTTTTGTCATTCCTCCGCATAATTATGCCCAAACCATCTTCTTCTTCGTAACTTTGGTATGACAGTCGTTCAAATTTTTTTGGCCCAAAACTTAGCCCCTTTCACGGCGTCATCGGTGGCTGCGCATAGATTGCATATTTTGGGGCATAGAGGATATGACAGGAGGTGATCATATACTTAAAATATTTGTAAGTATGTGAGAACCATGTTCCTATTTATCAAATGAATGCATTTACCTGTTAGGGCTTCGATGCTTTATACCTATACGTAGTATAGTAGTGTTAGTCTGGGTGCATCGTCTTCACGTATATGAATTAGTATATATCTATATGTTATAAAAAACTTTAAAAAAATAAGCGGGGTGTTTCTTGTCCGTTCTTCTCTAGGCTTGTGTAGTACATGTACTAAGTACTATTAGGAAGCAATTCCTTTAGGTGAACGAGAACGAACTATTCTGTTTCGGTCGTTTAAATAGTTCATCTAGTACAGTGATCCAAGCGACATGGGATCGCTCGAGTGCTGATCAGAACGAATTAGTACGGTACGAACTACGATTGTCTGAGCCTGAGCGAGTGAACGAGTTGAGAGACTTGAGAAGCGTACGCGCGAGCGTGATGACTGATGAACGACGAATTAGTACAGTTTGCTCTGTCTACGTACGATCTCGATGACCGACCTGGCGCACTTGAAAAACGTAATGAACGGTGAACTTAAATGAACTAATAGTACTAGAAGACCGAACTAGTTCATTACAACGATTGTACTAGTTCGGAGCGCTCCATTCAGTGTCCGAGTAAGAACAAGCAATCTTCTCCATAACAAGCTGTTTTGCCGAATGGATGGTAGAATCAATTAATCAACTATTATTACTTTTACATTTATGTTTTTAACGTTCAAAAGTGCCGCTTATTGGCCTAGTTGAAATAAAAAAAAAATGTCTTTTATCTTTTGTGCGGCTTGGTTTGTCATGAACAATGCACACCCTGCTGCTGCTCTGTCGAGCTAGCCCCATTTTGCGAGGTTGGTGTTACACCTTCCTTATTGGGTTTTGTGGCGGTTCAGGGTCTTCCAGGTAGACCACGGCAGGTTACACCCTGCAGCAATCTGCCGGGTGAAATCGGTAGTTCCCCTGTCAGACGACGATTTTAGGAAACTGTGTCTGCTTTTCAGCCCTTGTGTCGGTAGTTGTGTACCGAATAGTGGATGCCTTGTGTCACGCTCCTGTTTCTGTTTCTTGATTGCACTCGCAACTTCTCTTCGGACGTGTGGAGGTGCTATCCCGGCTGTGAGGTATAGTACGCTGACTGGAGTCGGTTTGAGGCAGCTGGTGATCGTACGGCATGTTTCGTTAAGAGTAATATCTACGTCCTAGGCGTGAGCGGAACGGTGCAACACTCGATACGCATATTCAGTAGTCCGGAGAACGTGAGGTGAGGTGATGAACAGACCAGGTGTTTGATGTTATTCACCAACAACTTATGTTGCCCATATCTTGATAGCCGATAACCACGTTTTAGTCACCGATGCTACTTTCTCTTTTATATTCTCTCTCTTTATTTTTTCTCGTAACATTATACATCCCTCATAGCATTATCATCTTAGCTGCACGAAATTGCCTTTTATTGATACCTTTTAAGACATCCCATCCCTTTTTAACGACTTCAATACTGACTATTTTAAAATGTGTATTATTTACATGGAGATCTTTACTATTATTATCTTTTCTTTTAAATTTGGTTCATGTTCTTCCAAGTTTCCAACGTGCCTCAGAAAAAAACGTTAAGCCGTAAGTCCCGGCAGTCATTTGAAGATCTTTAGACAGTCGTTACGGATATTCAGAAGCTTTCCTTTTTAGTTGGGAAAAGGCTACTCCTTGCCCAATACAATGTGTATTGAGAAAAGTTCAGTGGTTACTTTGGTTGTTACATCTTTTTTATTACAATTCACGCTATTTAGGGTTCCGTACCCAAAAGTCCAAACGGAGCCCTATTGTTGTCAGTCACGTATCAATCTGTCTGTGCATCTTTCTGTCGGTCCGTCGTCAGTCACAAAATTTTATACCGAAGATTTTTTTAACTTTCCATTGACCTATGAACTTGAAATTTGGTGATAATGTTTATTATTACGTATATTTTATTAACAAATACCAATATACTGGTTAATTGGTACGGAATCCTAAATTTGCGAAGTTTGACACGCACTTGACCGGTTTGTCTGTGATTCTAACGTTTCTAGGTTATTAAGACCAAATATCTACAATGGAATAAATAAATTGTGCTTTATAACATTATCAATCACTTTTGTATAACATAATTTATATATTTTGCACCATGAATTTTGTTATTTTTTTTATTATTTTTTTTTTTGTTTTCTTGCAATGACAAGAATATTTACTTTTTAAAGTATTATATTATTTTATTTTAATTATTGTGAATGTGAAGACTATGTGGATCATTATTTTGTTTTTTAATTTATCTTAGTTTTTAATCATGGTCTGGCAGTTTGAGTAGTTTATGCGGCCTACCCGAATGTCCTTTCTTTGGTATTGTTCGTCGAATCGTTGAGCTCCTTAAATTCTGAGTTGAGCTGCTCGGTTATTGACAAATGCGTGCACTGACTGGACAGGTCCACTCAATCTGGCTGGTTCTTTCCTCAAAAGACCATTTCAGACATCAGTCTACATGGTCTTCACATGATCGAACCAAGATTTTGTCAGAACTTTAAAAGAGACCGTGACCTCTGAGTTTGTTTCGGCCTTTCTTCTCAGAGTAGTCAGATATGAAACGCCGACCTCATCTAGTTTTTAAAAAAAAATATGTTAGACATGTAAAAGCGTTTGTACAAACCAACTTACAGAAATAAAATCATTTATCATTTATCATTAACATAAATTAAGTAATAATGGCGCAATTATACCACTATAATGCGTCACGATGATAAATAAAATTACACCATTGATAATATCAGTTTTCTTATCAAACGCAAATATACATTCAGTTTATTTTGTCAAGAATTATACGCAGCTACATTTGTATGTTTTATATTATGTATGTTTAAACAATGTTACATGCACGTGTGTAATATTTGATTGCGATTATTTACGCTTTATAACATGTTGCGTTTATTTACTGGATGTTATACATATTTGACTTGTCCAAAATTCGCTACGCTATTCCCTCTTGATAAAGATATGCCAGCTGAACTGCACCTTGATTACGTAATACACCAAATTACAGTTTTTTAACCGTCTTTCCTAAAAGGAGGAGGTTCTTTGTTCGACTTTGCTTGTTTTTTTTTATGTTCAGCGATATCTCCGTCAATTGTGGACCGATTTTGAAAATTCTTTTTTTGTTTGAAAAAGTATGTTCTGAAATTGGTTCCATTTTAATTTGGTGAAGATCTGATGAAGAACTTCGAAGATATACAATAGAGCTCTTCAATAAATAACGGCAATCTCTCGGGGTTGCTGCAATCGCATGTCTGTTTTTTGTTTATCCCATTTCATAACATAACATCACGCCAGTACGCACTTAAGGGATACGCAGATCTCTCATTTCACCGGTTAGGTTAAAGTTTCATGATATACAGATAATCTATTCTGTCGTTATAGGTACCTTACTAAACAAGTTTAGGCACTATGATGCCACAGACGGACACACAGATACAGCAACACACGTGAAACCTATAACACCCCTCTTTTTCCGGCGGGGGTCAAAAATAGTTTTTATCACAAACAAAAGAGGTTCCTAATCCAATGCTTTCTGTGTTTAATAATCCTTGTATTCGACAGCGTAAAACACGCAATGGATACTATTGCATCATTGTCGAAATAAAAAAGTTCGCGATGAATGAATTTATGTGTTACGCACGCAACTAGACTGCTAGTGACTTTATCTGAAATATTTACGTTTGTATAATTTTTTTACAGAATCTTGAAAGATTTGCTAAGGCGTTGTTGCCTTTAACATAATTATGTCGTTAAAATGCATCATCACATTGCATCACCTTGTCATTGCATTTCATTTTAGCGTCATCTTTACGCCTCTTTGTGTAAAATGAGAGATATTTGTAACGTTTTAACCCCCGACGGAGGCACGATAGCATAGACGGGGCATCATAGCTCCTAAAAGGATGAACCGATTTTGATTTTGTTTTTTTTTGTTTGATAGGTGACTTTATCGAGTGTTCTTATCTATTTTTAATAAAAATCGGTTCAGTCCTTTAAAATTTATGACCGTTTTTTAAGTATTGAGTCGGGAGTTTATTAATATTTAAATTGTATTTAAACATTAATAAACTCTCTCTCTTTTATATACATGGTAAATATCCCGAAACAAATATTAATTCTAATAAATTGTATTTGTTTAACGGTTACAATAATGTTTCCATTATTAGTATTTCTGTTTGCGTCCTAACCTAAGATTGCTTGCTTGTATAAGACCAGTATCAATAGTGTAAATAATGAGAATTTACTAAGAGCTAGTCGTTTATACCAGTCGGTCTATTCTGTAAAAACTCACCGTAAAAACATAGGTGGAATAAGCTTAAAGTGGACTATGCCGAAGAACCAATATTAGCTCGTGAATGAAATAGGTGGTGTATATTTTAGGTGAATGGTTTAATGCCGTTTTGTATCAAATATAAACAGTCCCGGACAAACAACTAAGATTTTAGGAAGAGTTGTCGACTGTCGCGGTAAAGTCCGTGGTACCGAGTGGTTCGCCGAGCCAAGCCGCGTCGCGTCGCCGCGCGCCGCCGCGTTTTCACTCACACCAATGCCGTGTGGGTCAAGTCTAAGTTTTTACAATGGGATGTTTGCTGAATAGCACTAGAGTCAACTAGACTGTTACGGGCAGCAGAAGTCTTCCAGTCTAACTAGGTTAACAATGTTTAGTCCGAGACCCCATTATGCACACGCCAAAGTGGTCTGCCAAAGTCGGCAGTCGATCCCGCGGCCTAATTTCGTAAGTAAATTTCGTCAAGGTAAACGGTTTGATCCCATGAAAGAGTATAACAAATTATCTCTAATTAGGTATTGCCGAAAAAATGCTGACATGGCAAAAACATATATGGACCAAGCGCAAGCAACTTGATCTAAAATTGCGCAGCATGTACTGGCTAATAGGACGCCACTCGCAAATGAGCACTCATAGCAAGTTGACAGTGTATAAAGCTATCCTGAAACCAATCTGGACCTATGGCATCCAGCTATGGGGCACAGCCAGTAATAGTAACATTGAGATACTGGAACGTTTCCAAACTAAAACACTGAGATCCATCTTCAACATACCGCAGTAAATTAGTAACAAAATCATTTACCTTGATCTGAAATTACCAACTATCAAGCAGGAGATCATGACATATAGTATAAACTACCAGAAAAGACTTCCAAATCACAAAAATGAGCTCGCCCTTGGATTGTCGGGAGACAAAAGTTTACGCTATAGGAGATTGAAGAGACATAGTGTTCCAACCTTACTGGAAAGATTGATCAGAATGGAATGAGACATCTAATTGAGAAGTGTCTCACTAAGCTAAAGAACTTAAACAGATACAAGATATTAAACAGAGAAGTGGCCTATTGTTGCACTCAAATGACGCAGAAAGAGAGAGAAAAAAAAAAAAATTGCCGAAAATTATTGGACTCTTTTAAAAAGAGTATCTTCACCATTGAAAGATAATTTTTCTTACTATTTCACGGAATCAAACCCTTCGCTTTGCCGAACTCAGTTTCCTAATTAGGCTGCCGGTCTGTATGAACTATTACTGCCGATTCATAACGCAAGAGTACTTTTTTTCTAGGGTTCAGTCGCTACAATCTCTACACGTTCCTGCTATGTGCCAGTATAATCATCGGTATGACCTTCGAGCTCTTCTCCGTCTCCTACCTGGTCACCGCCAGCTCCTGTGAGCTCGGTACAAGCAGTACGCAACAAGGACTTGTTGCATGTGTGCCTTTGATTGGTGAGTTTATTGCAAGCCTTAGCGGGGTAAAAGCACAGCTGATAGTTTGATTGCTCATGGCATCTTAGTTGCACCGCAAATGTCTTGGAGCCTGCCTTGGAGTAACTCGGGTCTTCATGATATTAATGTTTCTATAATGAAAGGACCCTTGGCTGGTACCTACTTGTTATTGTTCTCTTGCGTGCCATGACGTAGATGACCACCAAAGACTGTCACGATTCTCCTCAAGCTTTCAAATAAGCGGTCCTGGGTCAATGTATCTGATACCCTTCACAGAAAAATTAACATTTCAAATAACTTCCTTTGCAGAGGAATATGAAGCCCATTTATAATTTACTTGAGGCCCTTATTTATTTAACACCAAAGTAATAATTTTGTTCTTTTCAGGAACAATCGCTATGTCCCACGTATGGGGTTACCTCGCAGACACAAAAGGCAGACGGAAGATCCTCATTATCTCCATGACCCTGACCTACATAGCTGGCACATTAGCTGCCTTCTCACCACACTGGATAGCTTTGGGATTCCTGAAGTTACTATCATCGGCTTCGTAAGTATCTTCCACAAATAATGGAAGCACACAATAATGCAGCCTCTGTTCCACTGCAGGGCAAATGCCTCTTCTTATTCAGAGAAGACACAAGCTTTGATCACAACGCTTGCTCAAGACGGATTGGCAATTTCAAACTTCCTGACGATGTTTTCCTTCACCGTTGTCAGTGATAAACTTAGAAAGTACATACGATTTAAAAAAAAAAAACATTGGTACTTGCCCGGATTTGAATCCACGTCCTCAAACAAGACCACCACGACACTGGGGACACTAAATTCTTCATGTAAATTGTTATAAGACATGAGAGGTGGGGAGGAGGACCATGAGTCCTCTTCCATTAAGTCCTCATTTTGAGGTTATTGTGGCTATCGAGTTATCGACGTGGATCTGTTGTGGTGGCACAGTGGTAACGGCTGTAGCTTAAATGCTGTAGAGAGTGGATTTGGCACTTTATTTAAATTATTTAATTACTACTCCTCTCAAAACGCCTCAAACAATTCAAAGACAAGTGAAATCCACCCACTCACGAGAGGCCCGCGGGGCAGATGACAGCCCATTTCTCATAAAAAGGAGAACAGTGGGAGCAGTGGGAACTTTAAAGGCTGATTAGGTTTTGCTATGTAGATTTGCAGAAAAAAATCTCTCTCTTCTTGGGATAGTGATGAGCACAATGTTTTCTGATTTCTAGTGTCTCTGGTGGTTACGCTTTATCAGTGACGCTGCTGAGTGAGTGCACGCCTATGGCGAAGAGAAGTTCTCTGGTTTTATTGACCACCACTGTTCACTTGGCCTCTATGGGAGTCATGGCAAGTAAGTAAAAGACTGTTAAATATCTACTTCATCATCATCATCATCAGCCTTTTTAATGCTCCCACTGTGGGACACAGGCCTCCTCCTCGTGAGAGAGGGAATGGGCCTAAATCTATAGGTATAACTATACTTTTTTATATGCTTTCTGTATTCAAGCTAAGAAGCATAGCTCAGAGTGGCATTAGTCTTTTAAAGAGCATGTAATTTTTGACAGGCATGCTTGTGTTACGTTTTTTTTTTCACTTTTATATTTTGGGTGGGATTGTTTTTCTTGCTTTTTTATTTCATATCATTATGACATATCAATGAAGAAATTTAACTTGGTTTTTATTTAAACTATTCTTGTTAATCAAGCTTACTTTACGTTGTGCCTTTCAGTTATAGCAATCCCAGTCCTACCACTGACATTCTCCTACTACATACCATTCCTGGGCATCCACTTCAATTCCTGGCGAGTTTTGGACCTGATCTACGCGGTGCCTTGTGCCATCAGTGCCATTGGAAGCTACTATGCTTTTGAAAGCCCCAAGTATCTGGTCAGTGTTGGTAGGGATGAAGATGCCCTTGCAGTTTTGAAGGGAATATATACCATGAATACTAGGAAAAGTGCTGATAATTATAAGGTTAGTGTCTTAATTATGAATGGCCTAAGTATGTGTCATCATCATCATCATCATTTCAGCCAAAAGACGTCTACTGCTGATCATAGGCTTCCCCCAAATGGCGCCACATCGATCGGTTATGTGCATCTCCAAGTATGTACGGGAGATTTAAAAAAGTCCTCGCGGTAATTAAGAGATTTGAGACTGGTTGCTTCTAATATCCTTAGTCAACTCAATATCGAAGAGTTGGTTCAGATAATCTTCAGTCATGATTCAACGTAATTACCCGCCTATCATAAAATCAACTTAATGGTCTCGATTATCTGGATTATATGTATTTACTTATGACGAAATATTCCGTCAAACCAAATATTAACTACAGTATTTCATAGAATGGTTAATTTTCCATTTCAGGTTGATGCTTTAGACTTGGATGAGGAACATAATTCAGCTATTCACAAAGGTTTCTGGGGTTCCATAGTGGCACAGACACTCCCGATGATCAAGGCACCATTACTGAAGTATACCATACTTCTATCTTTTCTATTCGTCATCAGTTATATCACGTAAGTGCCTACCTATATTTTATACTATTAATGAAACGAGTGTTATAAAAATGCGAACTCTGTCTAAAACGCTGAAACATTTTTGATGAATATTGAATCTTGGAGAAAGACAAAGTATACCACTTTTATCTTGGGAGTAAATTCTCATGAAATAATTGCCGACATTCAGACGATCGAAACCACTGGAGAATTTATGGAAGAGGTTTCATTAAAAACATAAAATGAGGATTTCCTTATTACTCTTACTTGATCCTTTTCTGTTATGTGATAGTTTCTTTGTTCTGTTTTAAGGTGTCTACAAATTTCACTGGTTTTCTTTCCAGAATGAACGCTTTCTTCATATGGCTGCCTTTCATAGTAAACGCCTTCATGATATCAGTAGTGAGTGGTGAAAGGCACCTTACCATCTGTGAGATGATCAGGCTTACAGCGAATACGACTTCTACCCAAGAGGTAAGTTCTACGCATACTTAAAAAAAAAACATTTTCTTTGAGTACCTAATATTTTATACATCAATATAAGCAATGAACTTATGCAGGCCTATAAAATATTTTTAGAGAGGGATCTGGCGGGGTTTTGAACAAGCATATTCAGGGCGAAAAGAAAGCCAGATCTTAAAATTGATCACTTCATGTGTTCACGACTATTTCATGAAATGTTTGTATTTCATATGGCCAGCTAAAACTGACGATATCTTTAAAACTTCAACTTTTGATGATATATAAAACCACGTTTGCCTTTTCTACATTGCGCTCGTTTTATAAGTGACTTTCTTACAATTCAAATAGATTTTTTGACGTAACGACATTTTACTTCACTTTCATCATTTCATTTCTTCAGTTGGCGCATTATTATTAGCTTTTTTTACAGAATAAATTTCCGCCGCCTTTTGTAATTTATCATATTACAAAAACAGACCGATATCAGCGCCTCTAACGATGGATAATGTTATAATTTTTGAATATAATCTCTAATGTTTGACCATATCATGAAGTAGCCGCGCGTTTAGCTGTTCATATCATCAAACGCTAATTATTTAATGATCTAGCCTGACCATATAATGATGTGGGCAGCGGATATTTTCCATTTCATGAAATGGTCGGCCACATCATGAAGTGATAAATTCTAAGATCTGTCCAAGACATAGATTATCTTCTCGGTGTTCTCACGGCAAGCCGCACCAGCTCAACTATCAACTTTTCGCTTTGAGTATGCTTGCTCAAAAACCCTGCCCAGCTTCCCCTCTTTTTATTCCATCTTTGTAAAAATGTGTTTTTAATTTAATTCCAGGTGCATGACTGTTCTATGAATACTCAAGCAATGACGTTAGTATTCGGCATTACTATGGTTCTGGCTTTCTGCAATATCTTTATGAGTAGCATCATCAACTGCATTGGTAGGAAACGACTCATGATCAGTATACAGGTAAATTTCGTATTTAGAGTAATACGTAAATCTATTCTGATAAAATACAATTTCAAGACAAATGTTATCTTCATTTTCATCATCATTTAAACTATGTTTCCTAAAGTATCTTTTATTTCATTTGGTTCCTTGACTATAATAGGTTTTAGCGATAACGCTTAAACCTATATTAGCTTGCATTTCTTATTTGTTTTCATCCCCAAACTTTTAGTACTAATAGTAGTCACAGAGATCAGGCATTAAGTCCGCCTATGTACTTTTATGTTGCATGAAGTTTTAATAAATAAATAAATAGATATTGCTTGTATCGACGGTCATATGTTTCTCATCTGTATTTGATTTACTGTTGTATCCAACAGATGATAGCTGGAGTAGCAGCCTTAGCCATCAACAGTAGTCCCTTCTGGATCCTGAGTGCTGTCCTGTTCATGGTCTACTTGTCAGCCATCTTTAACTTCGGTTTCATGAACACCTACAGTGTTGATATCTTCCCGACTTATGTCAAGTAAGTAACCTATGTTTATTCTAACTTGATTTATTGCATGCTTTGTAGATTTTAATTTTGACTTAATTTATTATTGTTTATATATTAATTCGTTTATCCTCGCACTGGAATGCCTTGCAGCAAATACACCAATGGAGCCCAAGCTTATATACTTACTAGAAGTCCAGGTTTCCTCACGAGGTTTTCCTTCACCGTTGACTGCGATGTCCAAGAAAAACTTATAAAGTACTTATATAAATTGATTGACTCATTTAATAACTGTTATTATCTTCTTGTTACTTTTCAGAGCCATGGCTGTCTGTCTAACCCTGATGGTTGGTCGTGGCAGTGCTGTAATCGGTATCAACATCCTCAAGCGACTCCTCGACGACAATTGCGAAGCTGCTTTCTATATCTATGGGTCCATTACTTTTGGTAAGTTTATGGAGTTTAGCTTCTGCTCGCTGCTTTGCCTGCGTGAAAAGTTTATTAATATTCTTAGACATCATTATATCGAGTTTATCGGGATAAAAGTATCATATGTGTTAATCGAGCTTATCAATTATCTGTTTGCAAAGTTTTATCCAAATCCGCTCAAACGTTTTTGCGTGATTGTAACACGTATAAAAAAACTTTCAAATTTATAATATGAGTAAGATCAGGGTTATTCTGTTTCACAGCACCAAATAGTTTCACGTTTCATAGTCCCCTTTACGAACTCAAAATAACTTGCTTTAGAAGCATTTATTACCCGACTACGGTGAAGCCAAAAGGAGAGTTATTGGCTATCATGAAGTCTTCTTGGATTGTAATGCCGTAATTAATACATTTTGATAATCGCTATTTGTTTAGGTTTATTGCAAACATTTAGTATTTTATGTTCGAAGTTCTTCTCGTTACTTAGAACAGAACTTTAGTTAGATATGTTTGTTTCAAGTTCTCACCAAATAAATAACTTTTTTCCAGGTGGTGGCGTCGTTGCATTCCTTCTACCTTCAGACGAAAAAATACAACAACAGAAGAAAGCATTAAAAACTTGAGCATAGCCGTAGGAAAGTACATTAAAGTGCCTGTATTTTTAACTTATGATGAATTATTCTCCAAGTCGCAATTTTATTGCTAACCATATTTTAAAAGGCGCTTGAACATAGTACAAAATCTTGTATTAGGCACTAGTTAGTTATATAGTAGGAGATCCCACTGCAAAAATCTACAGTAAATTGATGAAACTTGTTTTTTATGAAAGATATTTGATAGAAGAAAAGATACTGCAGGGTTGCCAGGCAATATAGTATTGTATAATGAAGAAAATGAAAATGAAGTTTTATCGATCACAAAATTACCTGCAGATTTTAGCAGTGCTGCAACATTAGTTTGGTAGGAATCATCGATTTTTTTATTCTTATAAGTTCTATGAGGAGGTAATTTATTTACGTTTACTATAAGATACCATAAGATTAACTATTTATTATTATGTGATACCTACAAGAGATTATTAACTTAAAGTATTTGCTATGAATTTAATTTATGTTTGTGGTAAGAAATAAAAATATTTTATTGTTACAAAATCGTTTGTTTAATTTTTAGGGTTCCGTAACCAAAGGATAAAAACGAGACCCTATTACTAAGACTCCAGGACCCGTCTGTTTGTCAGTCTGTCTGTTTGTCACCAGGCTGTATCTCATGAACCGTGATAGCTAGACAGTTTAAATTTTCACAGATGGTGTATTTATGTTGCCGCTATAACAACAAATACTAAAAACAGAATAAAATAAATATTTAAGTTGTGCTCCCATACAACAAACGTGATTTTTTTGCCGTTGTTTGCGATAATAGTACGGAATCCTTCGTGCGCAAGTCCGACTCGCACTTGACCAGACTTTTTTATCATAATAGCTGTATTACAGTAGGAGTACCTTCTTTCTGTCTGTATCAAATAATAAAACACAACTACCCTCAAATTCTCTTCATTATCAGATTGCTCCCTTTCACTCGCTCATTTCAATCAACGCTTCGCTGGCGCGAGCGCAACCATGTCCATTTTCCATATAATTTAGAACTTTTATAGCAATAGTATAATTTTAGAAGAAATTAAGTTAAAATAATCAATTTAAGTATGAACAAGTTTATTTTATTGTTGTTCGTGTATGTAGTGGTGGTGTGTCCCGTAAGAGTGTCTGCCCACGCGCATGAAAGAAGCTCTGTAACACATGGACAAGGTAAGAATTTTTGAAAGATGTAGGAAACGTGTAATGATTCTTGTGGAAGGCTTTTGTCCAACTGCTGTGAACTTTTTGTGGCTAAAATGATAATTACATAGACCTGACAAAGTTTCTAGGTTATGCTAGTTGAATTTCAATGCGGCTGTGAAGTTCTGTTCATAACTAGATAGTTAGGGGTGACCTTAATAAGGTATTCAACGTATCTGAAACAAACCTTTGCCGAAAGGTATACATAATTATGCTAAACAGTCTCGTGCATTTCATCCGTTTCATCATCGGACTACCAGACGTACGGCGATGCGCCATCGATACATGGTAGACATCCCACCCATACGCACGAAACGTTTTGGGAACACTTTTATTATGCGTACAGCTAAGGAGTGGGATTCCCTGCCGGAGTCTGTGTTTCCCGATAGCTACAATCTAGGGGTCTTTAAGTCAAGAGTGAATAGGTTACTTCTAGGCAAGCGTGCTTCACCGTCGACCACATCATCGCTTACCATCAGGTGAGATAGTGTTCAAACGCGAGCCTACCGGTAAAAAAGAAGCTTTGTAAAATCTTATCATATTATGAAACCTTAAGTCCTTTTGGATGGGGTGAACTATTTTGCACGGTATTTTATGAGATAACTATGGCTTGCGCGTGTATAAACTTCTATGGTTTCCACAGTATTATTTGAAAAGGCTTATCAAATGACATTGCGTTTCAGACATCATACTTTATTAAAAGTTAATTGAACAATCTTAACCAGTTGTGTGCCGTAATAACCGAAAAATTCAAAATTCATTGTTTCTCGCGTGTATCCACGTTTTAGGCACTCAACGGTTTTAACAAATACTCAATCACATATACCAACCCGAGTTGGGTCCGCGTGGTGGATGACTCAGACTGGAACCCTGTGTCCTAGCAGCGGGTTCACTATAGGCTGATTAAAAGTCAAAATTACTCCACCCCACTCCCAAATTACCCTACTTCATCAAGATAAAATTCTTCCAGAGCACATTCATCACAAAGAGCCTCCCTGCGCCATCTGCCCTCATCACGGCAAATGCGTGCCCAAGGTGCAATGTCCAGCTCACGTCAGAGCCAGCTCCTATAACCCAGCGTGTCATCTTGGCGAGACTGTTGGAGTGTGCTGTTTCACTGGTAGTTCACATGCAGGTAAGATATAAAATATTTCGAGACTAGACAACTGGTAATATTGCCAGACCATAATCGTGGGCAATTAACCAGGCACTTGGGTAAATGCGAGGTTAAGCTATGTTTTCCATGGTTCATCTGTTGATAGGTGACCATAACATTGTACCAAGTCTCCTCCGTGCCTTAGAAAGCACTTTATTCCAGCTATCATCCCAAAATTATCCCTAACGTCTGACAATCAGTCTGGCCATGGGATATATATTGAGGTTACAAAGAGTCTCCCTGCGCCATCCAGCTCACGTCAGAAGCTCCTTTGGGATAGAGCGTGTCATCTGGAATGAACTGTTGGAGCGTGCTGTCTCACTGGTAGTTCACATACAGGTGAGATAAAATATTTCGAGACAGCACTACTGACATGCAGTATTTCTAGAACAAAATCGTGGCTAAATAATAACAGCGGCGCGTGTCGATCGAAAACATACATACATAGACTGATAAACACATTACCCTCCTTCGGTAGTCGAGTAAAAAGGAGGTAATTTTTTTTAAGAAGGTATTTTTATTCATCTCGCCAGCATTTAAACACTGTTTCACTGGCAGTTCACATGCAGGTAAGCTTGTTACAAAACTAGCTCATCATTTTTACCCGACTCCCGAAGGAGGGTAATGTGTTTAGTATATATATGTATGTATATATGTTTGTTCCTATATGGCGTACTAGAGACCAAACGCGTTGCCCGATTTTGATGGTTCTTACGTTAATTTAACCCTGCGAGTGTCAGAGGCTACATTAAAATTGTAAAATAGAAAATGGTGGATTTTAGGCGCCATATTGTGGGGGCCCAATTTTTTTTTCTTCCTAATCCATCGTGTGGGCTATCAAAGTAAAGGGCTTTAACCTTTTAAAGCCCTTTACTTTGATAGCCCACATTTGAAAAATATATTACAGTTATCTGTTTAAATGTTCCTAAATCGAAAAAAAAATAACATAAAACTTATAAATAAAAAAGTTAAAAATCCCGACTGCATAAAAAGCGAACTAAAAATACGTAAACAAGAAGAAAATCATTCCGTCGGAGGATTCGCGGGCTGGCTGACCAAAACGTGTGTATCCTCCGCCTGCACAATATGATTTTCTTCTTGTTTACGTCTTTTTAGTTCGCTTTTTAAACAGTCGGGTTTTTTGATTTAAGACGGTACCCTGACCAAAAAATCGGCGTGCGATTTGAGCATTCCTATTGGTCTAGCGGCACTGGCGGCGCATGAATTACAGTAGTGAATACGCCCAGATTTTAGAATAAAATCTTTATAAAATCGAATTTTGGTCTTTTGAAAAAAATAATTCTACAAAAATGTTCGTTATTAAATTGTCTATCCATTAGTGTTAGTACAAAAAATAATTAATGAACACTTTACGAGGAGATGCATAATATCAATAATTATTTCTCATTTTTATGTTTTTTTGAAAGGAGATTAGTGAAATATATACAACATTTAAAAAAAAACTAAATCTACCATTTTAGAATCAATATTATGTAGAAATTTAATGTATTTTTATTAATTGATATTTCTTTTTAAATAACGAGTAGATAGCTCCTAAAAACAGCACAAAAAATGGCTTGCGCGGCGTTTTGCTCGGGGAACCGCCTTAACTTTTTTAATTCCCAATTATTTTGGGGTCGGCATACAGTCTTGGTAAGACATTTTTTTTGTGTCCTTCTTGCCGTATTATTCCCAAACCACTGCAACTTTTGAAAGCCAGAATCAACAGTGGCTTCCACCAGAAAAGCGCCGAGGCAATGAAGCTTGACGAAGTCCCGGAGAATGAATTTAACTGTCTTCGATTCCGCAACAAAATTAATCAGAAAAGAATAACGGAGTAGTAGAAAAAGTTCAAATTTCCACTTCCTTCCATAACAAGCACGAGACCGAACAAACAAGGCCAATAGGCACAAAGGGTCGTTTACAACTGGCATAAGCCCAGTTGCCTAGCACCTTGCAGTTCAATATCAGTATTTTTAGGAGTGATTGCTTATGTGACCAGATAAAATTATAGAAACAGGTACTGAGTCACAGAATACCTTTTTGTAAGACTGGTGTTCACACTTTCTGAGTCAGCTCATGTCAGACCCAGCTCTTGCTTGTAAGCTGAGGCCCTAGTGTGACATTCTATCATCATAACGCGGGCTTGACAATTTCTCACATTAATTCTCCGATAATTTTGAGATAGGAAACTGGCGGTTTATGTTAGAAATTTTGTCGAAAAGATCTCCACTTTCGGTTCAAGTAATCTCACATATTTATTAGTTGGTTGCGCACCCGGGTAGGTCACTGCAAATACTTGGCTAAATGGGCTTTGACAGGACTGTCTGAAACAAAATGTGCATGCGGTACCCCTGTCCAGAGTATGACCCACTTTTTGGAGTGCTCCAAGTGCCCATACACCTGCACTCTGGAAGACTCTATGAACGCCACTAATGCCGCTATAAACGTCTCCACCAAACTCAATTCTTCCAGCGGAATCCGAGCGCAAAGCCCGCTCAGCCACGTCGATCAGCCCAGAGGACATTAAGACTTCCCACGCCCAGTCGAGACAGAAGCTGTCCCAGATGATCACCTTAGCCGTTAAGCTTCTGGAACACTCCATGCACACCATCGTCAATAAGACCTCACCTAGTTATGGACATCACTTGGTAAGAAAACATGTTTTGCTTTTGTTATTTATTCTGTGGTTTCGATCCTGAACAACTTTCTCACTCACTGTCTTTTATGGAAGGTCTTTCTTGCTGGTTATGTCATAGTTTGGTCATTGACAATTGAAAATAACTTTCTTTTCAGAAGCCGGTGTCTTTAGTGCCTATTTTTTTTAGTTTTTAATCCCCGACGCAAAAACGACGGCAGTCGGCAGTTTGACGTGTCTGTGTGTGTGTGTGTGTGTGTCTGTCTGTGGCATCGTAGCTCCCGAAAGGATGAGCCGATTTTGATTTTATTTTTTTTCTTTTTGACTAAAAGGTGACTTTATCGAGTGTTCTTAGCTATAATTGATTAAAATCGCTTGACCCGTTCAAAAATTATCTGCTGATTGAATCTGGATTTTTTCGCAAGATATCGTGTCATAATTACGTGTTTCGATAGATTGTTGATTGAAGCGTGTCTACTACTAAGTATATTATATGTAGTTTAAAAATAATGAAATAAAAAAAATTAATTAAAAATTTAAATAACCCCCGGTACAATAACCTCTAAAAAGAAAAAAATAAACCTCGTACTCGCGTCGGGAAACCGCTAAGTAAATAAAATAAACTGCTGTAAACGTTTGCGGTACCCCGACGCGAGTACGAGGCTTATGTTTTGCTTTTAGATGTTTTTGTGTCGGGGGCTTTTGACCTCGACTTCCGAAAATAAGGTTATTTTTCGGTTTGTTTTGGAAGTCAGTTTATTTTTTTGCAAAAAGATTTTTATTTTTCTCTTTTTATTTTTGGTACCTTATATTACCATGAAAATATGCATTATTAAGGATAACTTAAAAACTACTCGTCTGTCCTTGATCAAATTTAAATGGGATGACAAGATAAGCACAATCAAATCCTTCACAGTTTTATGCTGAGAGTTATTTTTTAATAATTTATTTTCTTTTGTATTTCCTTCAGTCACTAGTGACGCACGATGAACGTGCTGCCACTTTGGGTCGTGGTGGTTTGCTGAACTTGTTCACTGCACAGGAGTTGAAGTCACGTCAAGCTATCTCTGAAGATGAACTCGCCTTGGGATTCACTGATCACACAGATGGTATGTTAATCAATACATATAACAAATCTGTAGGAAAGTCGTTTTTGAATTGAACTTTTGACCCTTGACTTGTACATCGAAAATATTTCCACAAAATAAAAATAGCCAGTGTGTTAAAGGATTATGTTTATCTGTTTAGTTGTGCACACATCACGTTAAATGTACGAAACCAATGTAGATAACTTTTATAAATAAAAATTGTGCATAACTTGAAGTACTACTTCGATTTTGTTTTATCGCAATGGATTTACTCTATCAAAAACAATATAAAAATCAAAAACCCGACTGCTTCAAAAGCGAACTAAAAAGTCGTAAACAAGGAAAAAATCATGCTGTGCAGTCGGAGGATACATATTCGCGGGCTGGCTGACCAAAATCTGGTGTATCCTCCGCCTGCACAGCATGATTTTTTCCTTGTTTACGACTTTTTAGTTCGCTTTTGAAGCAGTCGGGTTTTTTGATTTTTCGAATTAACTTTTTTTATTTATACCTTTTTAGTTATTTGTAAAAACAATAACTAAAACGAATTAGATACATTTTAACATATAAGTGTTACATATTTTTGAAATCACCTCTTAAAACCCTTTATTTTGCCCCCACAATATGGCACCCAAAATCCGCCATTTTTCTATTGTCCAATTTTAATGTAGCTTATGAGACTCGCAGGGTTAAGACAAATCGATTAAAGTATAAATCATCAAAATCGGCCAACGCGTTTGGTCTCTGGAACGCCATATAGGAACAAACATACATACATAGACTGATAAACACATTACCCTCCTTCGGCAGTCGGGTAATTAGATGAATTAAAAGTGTTCATGAAGTAAAATATTACAACACACGCAATTCAGATACTAGGACAGTTGAACTCCATATTCGATAGATGGCGTTGTGCATTTGTCGTCATTTTCTGACTGGTGGTTTTAAGATTCACCGCGGAAGAATAACCCTAGAAGTAAAATTGGTAGGTAGGTAGCGTAGGTAGCAAGGTAAGTAAAGTAGATAGGTAGGTAGTTAGGGTAGGTAGGTAGGTATATATAAGTAGGGTAGGGTAGGCAGTAAACGAGAGCGAAGCCGCGGGCACAGCTTGTTCTTCATAATTATGTAGTTAATATGTCTTATTCATAAAAATCTCCGAGCTGTTTCACACTAGCTATACAACTGATTAGCAAAATTCACGAAAGAGTATTGGAGTTAAGAATTGGCTAAGCAGCTCAATTATTTAATGGGTAAGTAATAAACAATTAGGTCAATCATTTACATACTTTACTATTTTATATTGTACTGCTCATGCCAAGCAATGTGTCATGATATAAAGTTACAAACATAAAAGGTGGTTAATCATATTGCTCAATGATCGTCCCTCAATCGTAATGGCCATTGTTTTGAAATTTTTAGCACAGTTTTCATCTGAGGTTTCCTAACAATCAATATGTGTATGGATATTTTATCCGAAGCAATGTTTCAGGACCATACTGCCCTCCACAACCAACCTGCTCGACTCCAACTCGCTACAGGACTATCGGAGGAGAGTGCAACAATCCCAGCGCCTCCATGTGGGGTGCTGTCCTCACAGGTTATGAGAGACTTCTGCCTCCTGATTATAGTGACGGTTAGTTGGTAATACTTCGCTAATTTTTAAAATAGATATAGGAAAGATACGGATGTCTGACATGTCAACGAAAGTCTAATTATTCTCTAAAAATGGTTCGCAGCTAATAATCTTTTACTGAATGCGAAAAAAACAAAATGTCTAAAGTTCTCTTTACCAAATGTACCACAACGTTACCTAAATTTAAATCTTGACGGCAAAAGTCTTGAAGTTATAGTTGAAACTGTATTCTTAGGGATTACTATCGATTCAAAACTGCAGTGGGGCGCGCACATTAGAACTCTTTCGGGTAGGTTAAGTTCAGCTGCATATGCAGTAAGGAAAATAAGGCAGCTAACCGATGTAGCCACAGCTAGATTAGTATACTATGCTTATTTCCACAGTATTATGTCTTATGGCATTCTGCTGTGGGGATCAGCAGCAGACGTTGAACTCAATTTTCATATTACAAAAGATGGCAATCCGCGCGATCTATAAAATGGGTCCTCGTGAGTCCCTCAGAGAAATATTTTAAGAGGTCTATATACTGACTCTACCTTCTCTTTATATTTTGGAATGTATGTTGTATGTCCGCAAAAATTGAGGGCTTTTCAAAACTAGAAGCGACTTCCATAATTTAAATACACGCAGTAAACACGAAATTGTAATAATATTGTTTAATTTTATGCTTATTTCTCGTGTCTCCTGTGCGGATCACAAATAAATATTTTTCTTTCTTTCTTTCTTTCTAATACCCAAATTCAGATTAACGAAAACTAGCAAGTCTTTTCTTATAAACAGTATACGCTTTTATAACAAGTTGCCAAAGTCAGTTATAGAACTGACCGATGGAAAGTTCAAAAATCACATCAAAAGAGTCCTTATTAAAAAAGCATATTGTAAAATCAAGGACTACGTTGATGACAAAAAAATTGGCTTTAGCACCTTCTGCGCATGCGGCTTCCCTGGTAACTCATAAACGGCACAAATATGTGAATGTAACTATTCTCAATCTCATTTTTCTTCTTTTATTTAGACTTTTTACAATGGTTTACAATAATCTTTATGGCCCTTTGCTAAGAATAGTTACAGCACTGATAACAACATTTGTGCCACATGTTAAATTTAGTCTTGTTATAACTTTGTATAGATTCTTTTACCGATTGTTTTTTAAATGTGTGATTATTGTAGGCCTGCCAAATTTCTAGATGCTTGTTAACATTTGTTAACATTTTATCCCGTTTTACTATTTTTTCGTTTGTTTTTTTATTGTATATTTTTTTTAGTTTCTTGCGACTTATTGTCGGGCCTACGTTGTCCCCCCATCTAAGTACTGCTGTAACATGGAAATATTGTAAATCCAAACAATTTTTAAAAGAGTAACCATGGAGTTTCTTGCCGGTTCTTCTCCATAGGAAACGACCAACTCCAACCGTGCACCTTTTGTCGACGTTTTATAAGTGCCCATGTAGGCCTAGGTGAAATAAAAAAAGGATAATGATTTTGAAAGTCAATTCTTCAAAATAGACTTGTAATGAGCATTTTGCAGAAAAGTCCCGGATTTTGTAACATATTGTGGTCCAATCATTATCTGATTGAAGGCTTTTATGACCTGATGATAAAAAACTATTAGCAACACATCAAATTGTTATTCTGTAATTAGTATTCTGTAAAACAAGATTAGCTTAAATTTAATGCTAGGCTAGAAATAAATAAAATTGATGAAGGTTTTCTAAAAACCCTCATGTTTCAGGAACATGGGCCATGAGAACAACTAAGTCCGGTCTTCCTCTGCCAAACGCGAGAACAGTCAGCAGTGCCCTAATCCTGGACGGAAGCCACCCTAGCAGTACTCACAACATGATGTTCATGCAGTTTGGACAGTTCATCGCTCATGACATCAGTGCTGGAGTTATTTTCACTGCAGGTATTAAGCGGCTATTTCTGTAAAAATCTACCATCCAGCTGTTCTGTCAAAAATTTAAAATAGTTCATACTTTTGGGAGTTTTTCTGCTGATCAAAAAGCTATTTTGATCATAAATATTCGTCTACATAATTTAGATTTATACAACGTGAAGAGTTTTTCTATGAAAATCATTTGACGGAAGTTTTTGAAGAACGGAGGGAGCGTGAATATTGTCCAGTTTTACTTGAGCACCACACAGAATTTCTGGGATAAATAAATGCGAGCATCTTGTTGGTTCCAAGAGAGGTTTTGGGCTTCTAGCTAGTTCTCTACTGGTTTTACTATGGAGTAGCCTTTATGGTAAGGATTGCAACGATTGCGTACCCAAGTATAATTTGGCGGATTATTGATCAAGTATGAGTATGCTGCTCTTGTTCAGAATATGTCCCGTTTTCTGGAGTGCCCCAAATGTCCATTTGCCTGCATCCTAGATGACCTGAACGACGCTAACGAAACTGCAATAGACTTGGCCACCTACTGGGCCTAAACAACACTAAAAGAAGGAAAAGACCGTTTTACTAATCTGTTTTTACCTTCCTTTCAGAAAACGGCAGTGCCATCTCCTGCTGCATGAACGATGGCGAAGAAGTGTTACCTCCAGAACTGCAGCACTTCGCGTGTGCTCCAATAGTGGTGGCTCCTGACGACCAGTTCTACGGACAGTACAAGCAGAAATGTATCAACTTTGTGAGGACTCAGATCGCGCCGGCTAGTGATTGCTCTGTGGGATATGCTAAGCAGGTGCGTACTCTTCATGATAGTGAACATTACCTCTAGTTTAATAGATCGAGAATACTTGGACCAGCCGATCATTATAGTATATCGACAGCATCGCTGTTTCGGTGGTCGTAAGCGCAGATGTTGAGCATCGGTTAAAGTTTTGTTGAATTTGTCCATCAGGGATTTCTCAACAGCCTGATGTCTGAATTTCTGCACGGTGGTAAAATGATCCCCCTTTATTACTGGGATCTACGTATATATATACCACTACATCAGATAACCCACTCCTTTGGTATTCCCTATTCATGTATTATGTCCCCACTGTTGCGCCTGGTTGCGTTGTTTGACGGTGTCGATCGAAATAAAAAATGATATCGATTTGTCTCGTCATTATCTAGGCTTGTATGGAAACAAAAACGTAAAAAAGAAACGTTTATTTGAAAGTTATGAGCGTCGAAAGTTCCATATTTCAACACTAACTTCAACGCATGTTTGGGCGGAAATAAATGTCATAAAAAGAAGGAAAATTCCAAAAAGTCACCATACAGGGATAGCAGTTAAAAAATCTAAATAGTTTTATTTTGAACAAATACATTAGTTTTTTCATGATACTCATACTCCCAAAGGTCTGTTTATAAAATTTCGCGCGCTCCTTTTCATTCTAAATCATCATCCATTTATTATTTTTATATAATACTCACAACGGATCTTTAATTGTGGCTCTGAATTGGCTGCAAGAGGCTGCGCACTAGCTATTTTTGTGTCAATATTGAAAGTGAAAATAGCATTGTATAACTGTCTCTTTCACTCGCATACGTTTGTCGCATCATCCTATCTCGTTTACTCTATGCAGTTAATCTGTTTCGTGCGCAATAGTTGACAGAGCCAACTTCAGAGCCACAAAGATCCGTTGTGAGTATTATACCATGAGTGTGTATTCGTACACGCATTAGCTTCTTACTGCTCATCACAGAGACTATCCCTTTCATACGTGTTGTCGGATGAGATAGCATGCATTTTAAACCCTGGCCACAAAATAGTTCGTGCCGCTGAGTAGGGCAATCTAAAGTGGTATTTTTAACTAGACATAAACCCTGTTTTGGTTAGTTCTTTAGGTACCTACTACAATCATATTTGATTACTTTTTATCCATATACCTGACTATCTACTACATTTATCGCATTTTAGATGAATGGCGCAACCCACTACCTAGACCTGTCCCATCTCTACGGCAGTTCAGAGGAGAAGCTCTCGTCTCTCCGAGCGCCAGGTGGTCTGCTGAAGACCTTTAACGACTACGGCAGGGAGCTACCGCCTCTGACTGAGAGGAAGGAGTGTTTAGCAGTAAAGGAGGGATCGGCTTGCTTTGAATCAGGTACCTTGCTAATGTTAGAGGTATGGAAATGCTGCAAGGAAATGGTTATATTTTTCGCGCGTAGCTTGTGTGTACGTATGTTTGTAATAATCTTTATTACCTCATATCTTTCAAACCACTATACGGATTTACATAATTAAGACATCGTTAGATACGGTCATGACCGCCCGAGTGTTCTTAAATATGAGTTGCCATTAAAAAAAAGGAACATGGCGGCTTTTGGGCGCCATTTTGTGGGGGTTGCAATATTTTTTTCTTTCTAACCTATCGAGTGGCGTATCAAAGTGAAGAAATTTTAGAGGTGATTACAAAAATATATGCCACTTGTATGTTTAAAAGTCATTAAAAAGAAAAAGTATTATTAAACAGTTGTCAATAAAAAAGATATTAAATCATAAACCCAACTGCAAAGATGTAAACAAGAAGAAACCATGCTGTGCAGTCGGAAGATAAATATTCGCAACTGGCTGACCCCCTGATCCTCCGATTGTACAGCATAATTTTCGTCTTGTTTACATATTTGCAGTCGGGTTTTTTGATTTTATTAACTTTTTTTATTAACACCTTTTTCATTCATGAAATCATACAACTAATCACAATAAGGAACTACGGCAGAATTGAACTTCTAGTACCTACATTTATATTTCGCCAGTTATGACAGCAAAATTGAGTAACTACCCTCCATAGCTAGTTAGCCAAAGCAAGAAATCCCACAAAAACATTATTTTCCTCACGTATTTCACCAAGCCACTACCAAGGTAAACGAAACATTCAGTTAGGTGACTGATCAAGGTATGGACTTGCTAAAATAAAAGATGACATAAAGACAGATGGCTATTCACTTTCAACAATTTAGGAATTATGGCTATCTTCTTTCTCTTTTTAGGAGACAACCACGGCAACCAAATCATTTCTCTAACAGTCCTCCACACGATCTTCACGAGGGAACACAACCGTTTAGCTAGAGCTCTGTCAACCCTCAATCCTGGCTGGGATGAAGATACCATGTTCTGGGAGGCCAGGAGAATACTGCAGGCTGAGTTCCAGCATGTCATTTATAATGAGTGGCTGCCTTTGCTTCTGGGTAAGAAACTTTATATTTAGTTGCAATTTGAAATATAATGGTACTTAGCTGAAGCCGATTACAATAGAAGCTGACTTCAACATGGGAAAATATTAAGCAAATAATGGCGGCGGCCGGTGTCTGGAAAAATGAATCGAATTATTTCTGCCCCTCTTTATATCTGAGGTAAATTACTTTATCGAATTAAAATTACTTAATCTGTAAGATAACTACAGTTTCTTAGAATTTATAATTATATTTTTGCAGGTCCTCAAATCATCAAGACGTTCGAGCTCTCACCGTCTACAGGGTACTCTTCCTCATACGACCCTCACACGAATCCGTCACTATCAGCTGAGTTCTCCGCCGCTGCCATGAGATTCGGTCATTCTGTAGTCGATGGTCGAATTGTGTAAGTTGTTTTAACAATCTGATAGTCATGTCAGTTTGTACTTTCTCTGTATAAGATGAGGCCCAACAGTGGGATAGTAACAAGCTGATATTATTATTAATTAGTCAGAAAGATAAACATTCTTGAAGCTCATGGAACTGTGAAAACAAAGTTAAAGTTTAAATTATCTGTCGAGTCCAAGACCACAGACAAGTCTATACAATGATCTGACTATGAAATAATTATGATCTGTGTTGCTAGATGTTTCAGCAAAATTTATGGTAAGATTCAGAAATATCTGCGATTTCTAAAAGGATAAAATGATAATAATTCTCTCCTTCAGTATCCCAAGTCCGCAAATGGGTGCGATCTACGAGACCATATCGATCCCAGAGCTGATGTTCCAGCCGACGAGGATGCGCCTGCGCCACTTCCTAGACAGGGTGATGGTTGGGCTGTCCTCGCAGCCAATGCAGAGCGTGGATCCTTTTGTTACTGAAGGGGTAAGATCATTTTTGTACTACTGGTTTTTGGGGCCAAGGTAATGGTATATTGGAGGGTGCTATTGATTTAGATTGGAACTATCTATCTATTCTTATTCGTTTTCTTCATTTCTGAAGGCCGTGCTCGTCTTGGAACACTTTGACGGAGTCACTGACGACCACGCTACGCCACTCTGTTTTCTGCCCTTCTCAGGGCAGTGGTCACAATGAGTCCTGTATTCGATCGTATCTGGTCTGACCAGCGAGTACGTGAACGTCTGTGCGATCTTTTATCATCCACCTGTCCTTGTTTTTTTTTTTATATCGTTGAGATATGCTCATGCATACTGCGCTACCACGGGGAGATAGCGCAGTTATGTGGGACTCTAACCCACTAAAACTCCACGGTGCCCTCCTGTGTCGCTTATGGCGGGAACACGGGTACGCGTTAGCACTCACCGCGAACCCGCCGCGGCTGTCCGTCACCGGACTCTCCTCGGGTTCCTCTTCGCTTCACCGTGGGTGACCAAGCCACGGTTTCTGAGCCCACCCGCATCGACAATGCGGGAACCCACCGGGGGGATCATCCACCTGTCCTGCCACAACCAGTTTTTCGAGGTTGTCTGGGTGTCTCCGAATGATAAGACAAAAGTAATTCAGGACTCTGTGGTAGCATATCGTGGAACTATCTACAACTATTGTTATAATCCACTGTTGAGAATGGCCTCTCTCTAAACAAATCAACTAACCTAACAAGGAAACGCTTCTAAAGCTTTTTATTCCTTTTACAAAAACATCTCAAGAAACCGATCCCTGGTATAATACTCACAACGGATCATTGTAGCTCTGAAGTTGGATCTCTCAACTATTGCGCACGAAACAGATTAACTGCATAGAATAAACGAGATAGGATGATGCGACAAACGTATGCGAGTGAAAGAGACAGTTATACAATGCTATTTGCACTTTCAATATTGACACAAAAATAGCTAGTGCGCAGCCTCTTGCAGCCAATTCAGAGCCGCAAAGATCCGTTGTGAGTATTATACCTAGTTGGTCTAGCAGTCACGACGAAAGCGTTACAGCTGGACATGAGGTCTTGCCATGGGCTCGATTCCCAGGTTGAGCAGTGTTATTGGGGTAAATATCTCGGCAAAAGAGTGGGTACTCTGCCCTACAGTTCAGAAAATACAGGTGTGTGTCGGTACGTGTACTGCTGTCCTGGAAACTTGCACAATCTTAATATTGTTCCAGCTCTCTCGCTACATGTTCCATGGCGGCAATCCCTATGGCGTAGACCTGGCGGCCATCAATATCCAACGTGGACGAGACCACGGACTGAACTCATACAACCAGTATAGGAAACTGCTAGGTCTTGATACGTACACTGAGTTTCAGCAGTTTGTACCCAGTGTAAGTATTAAAAAAAAGTTTCGTTATTAGACATCGTAGATAGATCATGCATATGCTTTAGCACAAAATATAAATTGCTAACAACATGTTAAAAGCCGAATTTTCCAATTAATTTTGTATTTTAGTACTTAACTATTTTGCCATGACGCTTTTTGTTATAGGGCACCTCTAAGGGGGTATTACACTATCATATATCTAGGATGAAATGTCTATGAGTCATATCGCACACCTAGATAAAGAGTAGCACAACTCAAAATACCTTTTTTTTTTCTTTTTTTCTTTCTCTTTCCTTCTTTTTCGGCGCTGATTCCGATAATTGCAATTACTCAATTTTGGATTATTTTGAGTTGTGCTACCCTTCATCTAGGTGTGCGATATATAAATTATATTTTAATACAAACATATTATGAATCATATCATCTTTGAATAAAGCTGATATTTTGGATAGGATCCTATGTATGATTATTCTAAATTTATGAAAGTGTAATATCCTCATAAGCTTTCTGATAAGGCCCATTGTGAGCGACCACGTCTCGGTCCCATAGGTGATCACTAGCAACACACTGGTCATAGACTTTTGTCTTGAGACACTGCGGTAAATTGGACGAGAAGATACCACGCAACTTCCCGAACGCCGCCCAGCCGAGTCGGATTCGACGGTTGACCTCTTTCTCGAAGTTGGACCTACCCAACTGGACCGTTTGTCCCAAGTAAACATAATCGTCTACAACTTTGAGTGTAGAGTCTCCGATCTTGATAGGAGTGGGTGTTACATGGGCGTTCACCATGACCTTGGTTTTGTCCACGTCAGAAATGATGATATCCGCAGGAGAACCAAAGTTACCGACATAGCCCGAAGAATTGCCAAACTTAAGTGGCAGTGGGCAGGGCACATTGCTCGCAGAACGGATGGCCGATGGGGCCGAAAAGTTCTGGAATGGCGACCGCGAACTGGAAGACGATACGTTGGAAGGCCTCCCACTAAGTGGACCGATGACCTGGTTAAGGTTGCGGGAAGGGTGTGAGTCTATCTGGCAGGCCCCAACGAGATTTATCAACAGGTGATAGCTTTTCATAAAGGCATTATTTTGTACCTAAAGAAAATAAATAAGATATATTTTGTACCTCAACAGTTTTTGATTGAATGACGTTTTTATGAAGTGTCTAGCTAGCGGGCCCCTTATGATTATTTTTATTGTTATTATACTTTCAGATCACCCAATGGTGTTAGGAGCTTGATACTATTATGTACCTTACAAATCCGAAATTTCAACTTTCTGTGAGCTTTGCTTCAGAAGATATTCGTTATTTAAACAAACGTCCAGCCAGCGGGCCCCTTTTTTAAATACTACTCTTTTATATCATACAATGGTGTTAGGAGCTTGATACTATTATGTACCTTACAAATCCAAAATTTCGACTTTCTGTGAGCTTTACTTCAGAAGATATTCGTTATTTAAACAAACGTCCAGCTAGCGGGCCCCTTTTTTAAATACTACTCTTTTAAATCATACAATAGGGTGATTCTTTGAAATCAAGCGTATTTGACTCATTGATATGGCTCAACTTTTTTTTTACTTTTAGATCTTAATTAACATGTTATATTGTCCAGGTCATTAAATATTATAATATATATCAAAGGCACTGATTTGTATCCAGTAGTTCAGGATTTCGACTGTGCTGATTAATTGATCAACCAGATTAATGATGAACAAGGCAGATGAATGAGACTTTGCACCATATTAATTAGAATCATGCAGATAAATGAGACTCACAAATTTTATTTAATCAACTTTATTCTGAATCAACGAACAATTATGAAAATAATAATAGTCACATCTACGTTTTGACTAAAATAAGATAATCTTATAATAAATTCTAATTGAAACCATTGCACACGTTGACAATTTAAACACAAAACGTAACATGTTTGCTCTAATTTAACATTCGTGGAAATTTAATCAACATTTTATAATTTACGTTTTTTTTATTGCAATCTTGGGCAACGTTAACGGTCTACTGGGGATCTTCTATGCCATTCACATCTAGAGTGAGGCCATCGAGAGGCACGGGGAAGCGCTTGCCGTCTCCCTCGACATCTCGAAGGGTTTTGATAGGGTCTGGCATGAAAGCCTTATTGGTAAGCTTCCTTCATTCGGTTTGCCTGGTGGTCTGTGTGATTGGATTGGGTGGTTATCGATGGCTGCTCGTCGGACCAATTGGATATCAATGCCGGGGTCCCTCAGGGGTCGGTACTCTTAGCAACTTTATTCTTGCTGAACATTAACGATCTGCTAAAACCTTTGGGTATGCAGATGACAGCACTGCTACTGAGAGATACTTGTCCAACGCTCGTGCTACCGGGCCTCAGATCCAGTCTCTCCGGGAGGCCATGGTAGAGCGATTGAACCTTTCCTTGCAGGCAGTCTCTGAATAGGGCGATGCCAATCTGGTCAGGTTTAATGCTGCTAAAACCCAGGCGTGTCTTTTTTCCGCTACAAAGAGCCAATTTTACCCGGCCCCAACTTTCCGAGATGCGACCGTGCCAATAACTGACCATCTTGAGCTTCTTAGCGTTACGTTGACATCGACTCTCAATTTTGGCCCATACATTGAGGCAAAGGCTCAGCTGGCTGCCAAAAAGCTGGGGATCCTTACAAAGGTGAGGAGGTACTTCACGCCAGAACAGCTGCTCAGCTTGTACCAAGCGCAAGTTCGATCAGGCATGGAGTACTGTTCTCATCTCTGGGACGGATCTGCCAAATACCAGCTTGATGCAATAGAGACGATCGAAAAGCGGGCCAAGAGCTCATCGGCGATAAAGCACTGGTTAAGTCAAAGCTCCAGAGCATTGAACACCGTCGCCGAGTTGCCAGCTTGTCGGTTTTTATCGGTAACATTTCGGGGAGTGTACGATGGAATTGCATGATCTAATTCCGCCCAGCCCGTTTCATCATCGGACTACCAGACGTACGGCGAAGCGCCATCGTACATGGTAGACATCCCACCCATACGCACTAAAAGTTTTGAGAATACTTTTATTATGCGTACAGCTAAGGAGTGGAATTCCCTGCCGGAGTCTGTGTTTCCCGATAGCTACAATCTTTAAGTCAAGAGTGAATAGGTTACTTCTAGGCAAGCGTGCTCCACCTTCTACCACATCATCGCTTACCATCAGGTGAGATAGTGGTCAAGCGCTTAGCTAGCGGTGTGACCGATAAGTTTTGCTTTCCTGCGTCTTCCACGTCATAAAAACCAAGATGTTCATGCCATGGTCGCAAATGACAGCTTGATACAGACAAACATTATCTGTACAGCTCAGTTTGCGAACGGCTAAAGTAGTGGAATCGATGTTCCATACTATCTGGTGCATTTTCATTGAACCTGGAAAACTTTTAACGTTTTGGGGGAAAAGAAAGTTCTTTTCACTAACATCATATTCTGAAACAGTTTTAAATTTTACTTTTTTTAGGTTTTGCTCCATTACATTAAAATATATATATATATATATATATCTTGTCCTTGGGAAACAGCACGATCCGCAGTCCTCTTCATAACAGCACCCACCCCATCAGGGCGCCCATCCCATGACCAGATTCGCTGTAATTCCACGTTATGATTTCAGGAGCTCAGGTATATGTGTAAAGAAGAAATCCTATGAAATATTTTTTTATTCCGATACTGACTAGATGGACAATCAATAATAAAATGTATAGTGTGAATGTATGTCTTTGTTGCACCTAGATATTCTAGGATTGGTACAATATGAGCCCATACAGCTGAAATGTCATGACGAAGGCATTCACGTTGTTAGTTGCAGTAGTTATTTTTTTGAAATTTTTCTACGCATGTAGTTTTATCGATTTTTTTCTAGTTTCTCTTTCCACAACTCCTCATTATTTTTAATTCTTGCATATCTCTTTTGCTCCGCAAGCCTTTTTTTTCTTAGTCTTTCTTCTCTCGTTTGCTTCATTGGTTTTGCCATTTCGATAATCTGTAACAACATCTTGGAAGTCAAGCGGCAGCTGGAGTAAACATCGCTTAGACCTATTATTAAAACTACTAATAAACTAAAAAACAAAATGACGGCAACTGGCAATTTTACAAAGGTTCTATCCCTTTTAATAAAAATAATTACTTACTTTTTCATTAAATCTAATTCATCTGTTTAAGCTAAATTAATCTGGTTGTATGAGATCATCCGTATTTAGATCAAACCTAATTCGTATGCCCCGTTCAAATTCATCTGGTCATAAGAGCCAGATAAAACCAGACTAATGAGAGCCAGACAAATTAGGAAAAGAAAGAAAATCTAATCCTGTTCCTATATTTATGAACGGATGGAATCATAGGTATAATTAACATGAATAAACAACCTTAATACAGACTTTGGTTTAGTTGCATAACATAGCTACATACACATAATCCATAAAAGAAGACAGATTAATTATGCGACTTACCTGACAAACGCCAGATCACAACTTTCGATCGTACTTTTTCGCAAAATTTCACCCGCGCTCGAGCACTCCGTGTGAATGGTCGGCATGTGACTGACGTGGCCAATCACGAGTCGATATTATTCTATGAAATATTTTGTGTTTACATTGAAATCATGCGTGAACAAATTGCGCCAGCTGAATTATTATTTTAGTCGGGGACATTTTTTAAAGTAATTTAATTACGAATCTAGATAATTATTTTGAAAACAAATTATAAAATATCAATAAACAACTATTTAAATATCGGTGGAACGTAGTTATTGTAATAAATTGCTTCATTAAGAAAACATAAAATTGAAAAATTCAATAAAAAGCGGCATGGGGACATACCAGATTAATTAGTTTTGACTGTTTTCTGCAGACTTAATTACTGCTTGATATTAAGTAATCCCAATTAAATACATTATGCCTCGATACACATTTACATTTACTATAAAACCTGTAAATGATTTTCAAATTGGATTTAATATTGACGTGTTCTTCAGTAAAAAACATGTCAAAACTGTGTTTCAAAGAATCACCCAATAGTGTTAGGAGCTTGATACTATTATGTACCTTACAAATACGAAATTTCAACTTTCTGTGAGCTTTGCTTCAGAAGATATTCGTTATTTAAACAAACGTCCAGCCAGCGGGCCCCTTTTTTAAATACTACTCTTTTATATCATACAATGGTGTTAGGAGCTTGATACTATTATGTACCTTACAAATCCAAAATGTTCGCCTTTCTGTGAGCTATACTTTAGAAGATATTGGTTAATTAAATATGTATTCATCAACGTACCTAGTTAAATTTGCGTTTGCACAATACAATAACGTCTTTGCTTGCTATGCGCATTTGCATGACTAAATCATTTGTATCTTTGCGGATTGTTTTACAGGAAAAGAAAAAATAATTATTTATTCGCTGTAATGTACTTACAACAATACATACTTAATAGTAAGTATAGTAACATAGATGTGTCTAGTTTGTGTTAATTTGTAGGCAACTTAAAAAATAATACAAGGGTACTTGTGAATAACTTGGGTAACCAGGTCCGTTGGTTGAATACTTTTTTAATTAACGAATATCTCCTGAAGAAAGATCTATCTACAGAAAGTCAAAATTTTGGGTAAGGTACATAATAGTGTCAAGCTCCTAACACCATTGTATGATATAAAAGAGTAGTATTTAAAAAATGGTCCCGCTGGCTGGACGTTTGTTTAAATAACAAATATCTTCTGAAGTAAAGCTCACAGAAAGTCGAAATTTTGGATTTGTAAGGTACATAATAGTGTCAAGCTCCTAACACCATTGTATGATATAAAAGAGTAGTACCTATTTAAAAAAGGGGCCCGCTGGCTGGACGTTTGTTTAAATAACGAATATCTTCTGAAGCAAAGCTCACAGAAAGTTGAAATTTCGGATTTGTAAGGTACATAATAGTATCAAGCTCCTAACACCATTGGGTGATCTGAAAGTATAATAACAATAAAAATAATCATAAGGGGCCCGCTAGCTAGACACTTCATAAAAACGTCATTCAACCAAAAACTGTTGAGGTACAAAATATATCTTATTTATTTTCTTTAGGTACAAAATAATGCCTTTATGAAAAGCTATCACCTGTTGATAAATCTCGTTGGGGCCTGCCAGGTAGACTCACACGCGGGAAGGCGCTGGATGCGAGACGCACGGGATCGGTCAATGTGGCGACGCCTGGGGGAGGCCTATGTCCAGCAGTGGACTTCTTTCGGCTGAAATGATGAATATCCTCATAACTACCGTCATTTTGATCTATTAACAGTTTTAGTCCATGCACCTGCTGCTACAAATAGTCTTCTCACTCCTCTTGCTCTTAAAGTCCGTCACTGTAGTACCAGAGCGGGGCTAGAATAGCATATTATCGTCTAGAGGAAAAAGTTTTTTTTTTTTGTCTTTTATCAACGAGCCTACAAATACGGAAAAGTCTTACGTCATAATTAAAACAATCATAAGTAACGACTTGACATATCTGTTTCTTAAAAAAGTACATTTTATTTTTGAAAATGGAACTAAAAGCGGCGATCTCTTTGGTAGAATGCGTGAAGAAATTTAAAAAAGCATTGGCACGAAATCTTTAGTATTTTTCTCTAATTACAAATTGAATTGATGAAATTAAATACAATTTCCACCACAGGCAGCTCAACGCCTAGTTGCGGTATACGAGCATCCAGAAGACATAGACCTCTGGGTGGGAGGGCTGCTAGAGGAGCCAGTGGAAGCGGGCATAGTGGGCCCTACCTTCGCGAATATCATCGCTGATCAGTTCGCGAGGCATAAGAAAGGAGATCGTTTCTTCTATGAACACGGACCTGATATTAATCCGGGAGCTTTTACGCCAAGTAAGTGGAAAGAGTATTCATATCAAAGTATTCAATTTCTATGTGACTCGTTTTGGTACACTCAGATTGTATTCGTAGCAAAAGATCTCACTGCGGAAATCACAATAACTTCAATTTCGGAAGTCGGTGTTCCTGTTTTCGTTTATTCGTTTTTTGACGCCGCCTTCTGAAATTGATTTTTTTGCACTACACTATACTAATAACACTACAAAGTGTTATTTGAAAGTCGGTTGTATTAAAAAGTTTTTATTTTTCACTTTTTAGTGATACATAATGACAATAAGTTCTATAGTAAGGTACCGATAATGCCAGAATAGATTACTCGAATAACATATATGTAACTTGAACATAACCTGGTACACTCTCATGTACCAGGGTAAACTTTACACATTTAGAGCATACTGGTGTGATTGTGTGTTATGAAATGGTGTAAACAATAAACAGAAATGCGATTGCAGCAATCCCGAGAGATTTGCCGTCATTTATTGAAGAGTTCTGTTGTATATCTCCGAAGTTGTGCTCGGGTGAAAATAGAGAAAACTACGGTTTTTAAAACTGAAACCTAGCTAGATCGATTTTTCACCCCCGAAACCCCTGCATATTAAATTTCATGAAAATCGTTGTAGCCGATTCAGATTATATATATATACGTATACGAGAATTGTTCGTTTGAAGTTAGGTTTCAGATTTAGCACTTAAAACTTGTTTTTAACAGACTTCAAAAAGGAAGGTTATCAAATCGACTGTATTTTTTTTATTTGTGTAATTTTTTACTAGTTGATCCGAGTTTTGATGATTCTTTTTTTTTGATAGCTGGTGGTTCTTATGTGGTTCCATTTAAATTTAGTGAAGATCAGACGAAGAACTTCGGAGATATACAACAAAACTCTTCAATAAACAAAGGCAATTCTCTCGGGATTGCTGCAATCGCATGTCCGTTTACGCCATTTCATAAATAACATCACGCCGGTACGCTCTAAAGGGGTACGCAGATGTGTAAATATCTCCCTGGTACAATCTGATTTCACCGGCTATGTTAAGTTTTATGCTATTGGTGTAACCTATTCTGGTATAACTTTCTGCAGTATAGGTTAAGAAGGAAAGAACTTGCTTATTAGACAACTAAAAAGTGAAATTTTAAAACGTTTTTTACAACAAAATACAACCGGCTCCCAAAAAAACACTACAAAGTGAAAAAAAAATCAATTTCGGTGTCAAAAAACGAAGAAGCAAAAGCGTTAGTATAGTGTTTTTTTTGTAAGTCGGTTCTATTTATTTAGCAAAAAATTTTTTTTAATGATTTATACTTTTGCCATTGTATTTAAGTATCTTAAAATGATCTGAATAACTGTGTCCATAATCTTTTGGAGTTTGGTTCAACCAAACACTTAGTGGAGATTTTACATTAACACAATAAGATATTTATGTAGTTTGCTATAGACTGAGTTGATGATAATGAGATGGCCTCGTATTCAATTACATTTAATTAAATTACAGCCCAATTAGAAGAAATAAAGAAGGTGACGCTGTCCCGCCTTATCTGCGACAATCGAGACGGCATAGAGTTGTTATCGCAGCCGCCTTCAGCTTTTCTCAGAGCAGATCTACCTTGGTGAGTATTGGTTCTTTAAAATTTCAGCAGATTTCCAGCTTACTACCATTGCCTACAAATGCAGAACTATTTATAACTGTTTTCATTGGATTTGAAAAATGAATATAGGTTCAATTTAAGTTTTTAATATTTTTGGTGTTTCTAGGAAAACTGTTTTTGATTTTTAACTCTGTCCTGACCAACTAATTTATTTGGGGAGGCGCTTTTACTTAAGTTTGCCATTACTTCCCAGAATGTGATCCTTATTAGCAGCACTATCGAATGGTGTAATACTACAGCATGTTTTTTTTAATGCAATGATGCGGTGTTAGTTTTCATCAAAATCGGCGTCGTGACTCCTTTGAGTGTTTTACGCTATTTCTCATATTTTTTATTTTTCCATCCACACCCACGTAAAAAACTCACCTGTATATTATTTGGCCATCCATACCTACATAAGCAAACTCACCTCCATTTGCCGTCATCACAACATCTTCATCTTCTTCATCGTCATCTTCTTTCTAGCAACATAATCTTTTAAATCCATCAATCGTTACTTTGGTCTTGCTCTAGCCCTGTAGGTTCTCATCAGGGATCGGAATTGGTAGATATCTTTATTTGCCTAAACTTCACGGTGGAAAGTAACGCAAAGAACTCTGCAATCCTGGAATAATAATCGTGACATATTAATCTCAGGATTTAATAAAAAAAAAAATATTGGACCCACTTTAAGTTGCTTGCGTTTTTGAAGTTTCTTTATATGTATATATAATATATATTTGTATACATAGTTATTCGATCCATTCGGATCCCTGGTTATTATTCACATTCAAAACTTTCTTGACTACATTTTCCTCAGTCTATTTTTAATTCTACTGCAATAAATTTTTATTTCCTCTTTCTAGGAATGAACCAGTACCGTGTGATAGTCCCGGAATACTCTCTATGGATTTGAGCAAGTTTAAAGAAAATTAAATCTTATTAACAAGTGATAAAATCTAAAGTTTTATAATGTTCTATGAATTTTCAACAATACCTATTTGAACTCTCATCTATTTACTCAAGTATTTTGTAGAAGAAACTGGCATTTTTATTACTGGTAGGTACTGTATGTACCTACATCAATTTATTTAATGTTCTTACTTAGTCAATGATTCTAATTTAATAATCAATTTTGAAAGCTTCATCATCTTCCTGTCCTTGTCCCTTGTTACTTAGGGTCAGCGCAACACTTTTTCTTATTCCAAACCGTCAAGTCAACTGTCACACTGTCACTCCCTTTTCTTTTAAATAACTTCTAACACAATCCATTCATCTATATATCCGACTTCAAATAAGGAGAAGCTTCTCAAATCATCTGATTTCTTTTGTATATCTGCTCAGCGACATCTTGGCTATAAATTAAAAGCTTGTTTGTTAAAAAAATAGGCATAAATAATAACTCGTTCGCATCTGGAACAGAGTCAGAGCTACCAGGAGGTCAGGGCTTCAAAGAGATGAACCTCCTATGGCATAATTGGCATCAAGCCTCCATCATGGTCAAAGCTACTACAAGGTCAGGGAGGTGACTATACGAGTATAAGCTCATAGAGTAAGGTAATTTGAGTGTTAGTAAGGGACAGATGTTTAAGTATTGCATAAGTTTGTATAAATTGCATGAGATGTATCAAACTCCTATACATCTGTCCCTTTACACATACTCAAAATAACCTTACTCTAAGAGCTTATTGTCACCCCCCCCAGGGTTACAGAGAGATGATCCGTGGGTTAAAGTTACCAGGAGGTCAGGGCTTCAAAGAGATGAAACTCTTATGTCATTATGCCCTTATGCAGCCGTTCAATTCGAAACTTCTAGATATAAGACCTCTGCCTACATACAATTATACCGCAAGTGTAATTACTCGTCTGCATCACGGACGGGATCATGGTTACCAGGAGCTCAGGGCTTCAGAGAGATGTACCAGTGTACCTCCAATGGCGTCAAGCCCTTATGAAGCTGTTTTGAGAAAGAACTTTCTGGTTACAAGATCTCTGACGTCACAAAATAATACCGCGTCAATGGCCTGAGTTACGTGTTAGATAAAATACCAAGTATAAATATTATTATCCCTCTTTTCAAACACATAGGAAGTTATAATTGTTTCGAAGGGACCATTTCATTCATCTGTTTCAAAACATACTTGATCGATTGTTCGCCATCTTTAGATATGTTGGTAGGTAGGTACAATGTTATTTTTTCCATTATTACAACGGGGTGTTCAAAGTTTTTGTTCCATACTACGGTATTAAGTTGGGATTCAAATCATGTTTTTTTTGTATTTTTTTCCGTTATTTTTTCTCTCGTTGTTCTTGTTTCTTCAATTCTACAAGTCTAGTCTTAATTAGATAATAGTCTGTCTACAGTTCTCTGAACCAATTGATCTAAATTGTCTTCATCGATTAGTTAATTGTAATTTCTGGACTATAAGACCCTAATTGATTTTTACAATCAATTGATTCTGTTGCAAAAACGATCTTTATTTTTACTGTTACCAAATTCTGCATGTTTTTTTTTATGACTTTTTGTGACAAAATCAACAATCTTGTAAATAGAACTTGTTTTTTTTTTGTGTCATATATATTTGTGAATACAATATTTTTGATGTGGTTTTGCTTACTGTCATCTGTTTTTTTAGTTCTAGCTTCTCATTGGTGCCCGAACAGTGGGAATCTAGAGCTGGTTGGGACATGAGGAATGTTGTATCCATACTTAATGGTACTTTAAATGATTATGATTGAGGAAGTGGTCTAGTGCAAAACATTAATGTCTTGTGGTCAAGAGAGCTTTATTACGCAATGTACGGCTTAGGATTGATTCAAAATGATTTATTTCTTGCAATAATCTTCTTCTATTTCAATAACTTATGTCTTTTCTTCTTATTTTTATAGCAATAGTGGATTTCAACTTAATTTTTGTCTGGGAAAGTACCTGATTGGGTGGTTTTTTCCGTAAAAAATCTATGAATCGGGGGCCCGATTATGTTGGATTTTGTGATGGCAGAAAAATTAATCGAGTACCTGCCTACATTATTTTTATGAATGTCGTTTTTCCATTTAACTAAGTTTAATATTTTTTATTGTAAATACTGGTCATTCTTCTAATACCTACCAGTGATAACCATTGGGAAGACAGTGTCTCACTGCAAAGCGGGTTTCTTTTACTTTGCGAAGTAATTATTACTTTATTAGTTAGTTATTATTAGTACTTTAACACATAAAATTAGTTTTTAAGAGTTTTTCGTTAGATGAGAGTTCAAACGAGAAAAACAAACAAATAATAATAAAAAAAATGTTTTATAGCTGCAATATTACACCATTGAAATACTGTTTTATTTTTGTTGGAGAAATTAAATTTATATTCTAAATAATTTTACATAATATGAATACACCTGAATGCAATTTAAAAGTTTTTAACAATCTTGACTTTTGAATTAGGTGTAAAGCGGTAGAAGTGGTGTCCAAATTAACAATAATTGAATGTGAAAATGTATAGTAAAATGAAATCGTGGCAAATGAAATTTGAATATTTATCTGTAAAATAAAAATTATATGTAATTTCAATTACCTAAACCAAATGTAATATATTTTTATATTTTTTTTAGAATAGCACACTGATTTAAATGAGTAAAATTGTATAGCTTTGATTTTCAATAACATTGCATGTTTTCTATCAAATAAAATATTTTGTACATAAAGTTTTGTACATGGAACTGAAGTTTCTGCTGCATATCAATCAAACAATCATGTTAAAATATTATCGAGGAAAATTTGATATTTTCTCTTTTATTAACTGAAATATACAGAGTGTCATAAAAATATCAAAGCCAAGTTACTGTAATTAATTAATTTAATTGCTTGTCTTAACTATTAAAATAATAAATGTAAAACAAAAACTCGATAAATAAAATAAAAAAATATTTTTGTGACAGCCTGTATAAAGGAGCTCCTGTAATAAAATTAATAGTACCGAATTCATGTATGCTTTTAATACAATAAATAAATATCTTCTCACACACATTTTATTTTTCCGCTCCGTCCAGCACAGGTCCAGGTCCAAAACCCCGAGAGCTTTCAGCTCGAACTCCAGAATCGTTTCGAGTGCCTGGGGAGCTCCGTGGACGAATACAGCGACGGGTTCGTGGAAGCTGTCCATTCGGTCGGGTCTAAGTTTTTCAAGACCCGTCGTACAGATAGAAACAAAAAGCTCTCTGATCATACCCTCAAGCTTATGAAGGAGAGGCGTGAGATGATCCTGCAGTCTTCAGATGAGGCGTGTAAATACCGGCAGATCAATAGACAGATCTCTAAATCCTTGAAAAGAGACCTCCGCCGCTATAATACCGAGCGTATTAAAGACGCGATTGAGCGAAATAAAGGGTCCAAGGTTTTTCAAGGGATCTGGCTATTGGGCAGAGCCAGCTCACGAAACTGAAGACCGATGATGGCAGGATTGTATCCGCCAAACCGGAGCTTCTGAGGGAGATCGAGAGTTTCTATGGGCAGTTGTACACGTCAACTAGTAAACCCGTTGCGAATCTAGCAAACGACCCAAGAGCTAGATTGACCCGACACTATACCGAAGATATCCCGGACGTCAGCCTGTATGAGATTAGGATGGCTCTGAAACAGCTTAAAAACAACAAGGCGCCGGGTGATGACGGAATCACGGCTGAACTCCTAAAGGCGGGTGGAAAACCGGTCCTCAAGGCCCTTCAGAAGCTTTTTGATTCCGTCATACTCGAGGGCAAAACGCCACAGGCATGGTGCAGGGGTGTGGTGGTACTCTTCTTCAAGAAGGGTGACAATGCCCGGCTGAAGAACTATAGGCCCATCTCGCTTCTTAGCCATGTTTATAAGTTGTTTTCAAGAGTCATCACGAATCGTCTTGCGCGCAGGTTTGACGATTTCCAGCCTCCCGAACAAGCCAGATTCCGAAAAGGCTTTAGCACCGTAGACCACATACATACGCTGCGGCAGGTTATACAGAAGACCGAAGAGTATAACCTGCCTCTCTGTTTAGCGTTTGTGGACTACGAGAAAGCCTTCGATTCGATCGAGACTTGGGCTATACTGAAGTCTCTCCAACGGTGCCAGATCGACTACCGGTACATTAAGGTGTTGAAGTGTCTGTACAAAAACGCCACCATGTCAGTCCGTCTTCAGGATCAGACCTCGAAACCAATCCTTCTCCAGCGCGGCGTAAGACAGGGAGATGTCATTTCTCCGAAACTGTTCACTGCTGCGCTGGAGGACGTCTTCAAGGTTCTGGACTGGAAGGGGCTTGGCATCAACGTTAATGGCGAGTACATCACTCACCTTCGGTTTGCCGACGACATAGTGGTCATGGCTGAGACCATGGAGGGCCTCAGTAAAATGCTCAATGACCTTAGTAAAGCTTCCGAAAGAGTGGGTCTTAAAATGAACATGGACAAAACCAAGGACATGGTGAACGCCCATGTAACACCCACTCCTATCAAGATCGGAGACTACACTCGAAGTTGTAGACGATTATATTTACTTTGGACAAACGGTCCAGTTGGGTAGGTCCAACTTCGAGAAAGAGGTCAACCGTCGAATCCGACTCGGCTGGGCGGCGTTCGGGAAGTTGCGTGGTATCTTCTCGTCCAATTTACCGCAGTGTCTCAAGACAAAAGTCTGTGTTGTCATGACCAGTGTGTGTTGCCAGTGATCACCTATGGGACGGAGACGTGGTCGCTCACAATGGGCCTTATCAGAAAGTTTAAAGTCACCCAAAGGGCAATGGAGAGGGCTATGCTCGGCATTTCCTTGCGTGATCACGTCAGAAATGATGATATCCGCAGGAGAACCAAAGTTACCGACATAGCCCGAAGAATTGCCAAACTTAAGTGGCAGTGGGCAGGGCACATTGCTTGCAGAACGGATGGCCGATGGGGCCGAAAAGTTCTGGAATGGCAACCGCGAACCGGAAGACGATACGTTGGAAGGCCTCCCACTAGGTGGACCGATGACCTGGTTACGGTTGCGGGAAGGCGCTGGATGCGAGACGCACGGGATCGGTCAATGTGGCGACGCCTGGGGGAGGCCTATGTCCAGCAGTGGACGTCTTTCGGCTGAAATGATGATGATGATGACACATTTTATTTTTATTTTCAAGCAATACACTGCAATGCAAAAATGAACGGCTAAAATAACAGAATATACCTTAATTATTATCTTAATAATCTTCATCTGTTTGCGTTGTACGCTAAGTACGTGCTGTGAGGGTCGTAGCTCAGAGAGCTATTAAAATACACAAATTACTTTTATATGATATATTTTTGGTGAGCAGTGGTGGCCCAGTGGTATCGGCCGCGACTTACATGTTGTAGGTCGTGGGTTCGAGCCCAGGCAGGCGCTTTACTTTGTGTAAATTATTTCTTCACCACTGCTCTCAAAACGGTGAAGGAAAACATCGTGAGGAAATCGGCATCTCATAGAACCAAAAATTCGAAGACATGTGACATCCACCAACCCGCACTGGGCCCGCGTGGTGGATTACGGCCCATTCCCTCTCACAGAGAGGAGGCCTGTGTCCCAGCAGTGGGAATATTTTAGCAACTACGTGCCTGTCTTCAGGCGGCTTCTATCGAATTGACAATAAAAACTAAAGAAAGCGTTCCTATTTCAATTACATCACAAAACTAAGTAGTTATCTGTAGCCAGTCTTATAATAGACAAGGAGTTTGCCTCTACATAGGCAGAATCCTCACAGTACAATTAACATTTTATTTTATTTACACTATGTCGCAAAAATAGAAAAAAAATCGGTTTACACAGAATACCGCGCCAAACTAAATTTAATTCACAATACTTTTGTATTGATTTTAAGGTTTGACTTATTAGCACCACAAGGTTAATATTTCAAACCAAAACATGAAAAGATGATATTATTGTTTTGTATTATAAGTAAAGCTTCCTAAAATAATACAGTACAATTTTGAACGAGCAGCATGCAAAGTAATAACGAAAACAAATGCCCGATAATATTTATGTTTGCATAGTTAACTCGACAAAATGTACCGAACAGTTGATTTTTATCGCCATTTGAGGTTGTCATTAATGATGAGGCCACTTTTCACGAATTGCGCTGTTTCTGTTTCACTTTGTATAAGGAATGCAATAATATTGGACAGAAATTGAAAACAAAATCTAATGTAGTAAACCTAACTATTCGAAATTTCGTCTTTTTTTACCGGACTGCCGGAGTATAATAATTTTGAGCGTGTGTGTGTATGTATGTTTGTCCATTTCTAGGACACGCTCGCCCAAACGGCTTGACGGAATACGACATATGAGGTATCGATGGATTTATTTTTGGTAGGTTTCTCCATAATTTTTGTTTTTCTTGCCTGCAGCGCTTCATAATATTTAATGTCTATTTTAATATCACTTGTTTTTCTCTTTTCAGTTAATTGTTTTTTAGCAGTCGGGTTTTTTGTTTATTAATTATTTGGTTTTACTGAATTATTCTTAACCGATGATATTTTTTACTTACTCTAATCTTTTAATGAATTCAACATGGACTCCTCTTAAGGAGTTGTCACATAAATTGTTCCTCTGCTCGCCACAGGGCATGCAGTTCAAGTAAAAGTTAGAGAAAAATAATTATATTACATATTTAACTTAGACTGTTATGATGGCCGAGCTTAATGTTGTATATTAAAAGCTAGTTTTTGTTAGGCTTTCTCCTTGTTGACATCCTTAGATGTGTGTGGTTTATGTCAAGAGACGATACTGTAAAATAATAACAGAAGTACTAATTAAATAGCTTCTGGAACTTTTGATTTCATCATTTTTTCTTTAACATTGTCTTTGTCATCATCAGAATCACTGTAAACAATCCGAAAAGTCAAGGTTGTATTATATAAATTGATTGAAGGCGAAAAATTTCCGACTCTTTAAGACCCCGGAAAGCTGACAATAATTTTAAACTTTGTCGTAAAACCAACTGTTTCCATATGCTGTGTTGTTATTTGTAGATAATGATCTAACAAACTTTACAAAAAAAAAAAACAGCCTACAGCTGTGCTGGACACAGGCCTCTCTAGTCGCACGTCATATATCTCGATCCTCTGCAACTCTGATCTAGCAGCTAGGTATCCCGAAGTAAAGAGTAGTGAAGATTGAGGGCGTTTCATTTTATCCAAGTTTAACAAGCAGTTTTTAGTATCTTAGTATCGATGATTTCTAGCGTAACATCAAAGCAAAAAAATAACAGAGGTAGTAGTAATTTTTGTTCTTTTACAGTCAGTCGCGCAAATGACACAATACTTTTCGGCCCGTATTCCAGATGCTCATACTCAACTTAAACTCAAAATTGGCCACACCTACCAATCATCTGCCAACCAATCACAACTTTCGAGTTAGCTTGACATGTGTACTCAATAGAGCAAGATCCCAGACGCCCCAGAATTTACTGAATCCTATCTACTCAAAATGTGTGGTAGGTATTGAATGCAAATGAAAGTCCAAGTTAGCAAGTACGAGTATGTTCCAAATATTGCTAACACTAACACTACTCAATTCCACTGATTTTGTGTTAAAAGAGTTCGGTAACTTTTGGAGTGCCAAGGTTCTTGGACTTGAGCACGTTAATGTAAAAAAAACAAGCCAACCAATCACAACTGTCCATTGTTAGTTTGAGTTGAGTTGAGCATGAGCATCTGGAATAAATACTGAATTTTATTCACTGATTCTAAAATTATAATCTAGGTAAAATCATTTTAAATTGATGTCTTTTGCGAAAAGATGATGACCAAAGAAGAAGGGAGACAAATAAACTAACAGTAATACAAAAATTTAAGCGAATAAATTAATAAGCAATAACAATTTATAATTGAACATTAACATAGAAATGCATACACATATTATTAAATTAAACCAAATAAAATCAATAGGAAATTGATAACTGAAATTGTAATTATAAAAGAAAATATTAAGGGCTATTCCTCTCCCCTAGACACAACACAAGTCACAACAGTTTTACAGTAAACTTTCTTCCATCTCATTTTCGGTCCATCAGCCAACCTGTACTTCTGCAACCTTCCTATAATCTGGCATCTCATGATGACCCTTACCGCGACGCACGACACATACTAAGGACATACCTAGGTATCACTAAAGAGTACTAGATATCACTCTGGTGTGCTCAGTATCACAAGTGTTTACTCTTTCACTTCCAATTAGATAATTGAGGCACGTGGTGGCGTTTACTTTTAGTCTTCGTACAATCGATACTTGGAAGTTTATTTTTATTGTAGACTGGTTTTTTTCGAACGGTATCGATAACTTGGCTGTTAAACAATGTGTAACTGATAAACGCAAAATCTCAAAAGGGGTGGTTGTATTCATCATTATCAACAAATTTTACTGTGGGACCAACTCAGAAATTGCAAAAACCCAAATCTGCTGTTTAGTAAATTTTGTCGAGTTAAGTATACAATAATAGTTTTTTTTTTATAATATTTCTCTACCTATGAAATTTTATGAGAACTACGGTCGAAAATGACGAATTAAAGGTGATTGTGGAAGCTGATGATAGTACCCAATCTACGGCTGCATTAGTAGCAGCTTTCGAGGGTAGCATCAAAACAATATTGGTCCATTTGCGTCAAATTAGCATGGTAAAAAGCTTGACAAATGGGTGCCCCACGAACTCAAATATCGCCAGCGCGAAGTACGCGTCGAGATGTGCCTTGCATTGCTGAACAGGCACACAAACGAAGGTTTTTTGGACCACATTGTGACCTGCGACGAAAGATGGATTCAGTTTGATAATCGCAAGCTCTCTGCAAGTTGATTGGATCCTGGTTCGGCACCTAAACAATGTCCTAAACGAAACTTACCCCTAGAAAGACCACCAAACAGTGACCATCGTCATTGTTTGGTGGTCTAGGGCCGGTGTGATTCATCACAGCTTCTTACCAAACGGTATGAGCATTACTGTAGATGTGTACTGTGAAGAACTGAACACAATGATGGAGATGCTCGCACTTCTCCAACTAGCTTTGGTCAATCACTCGTCTTCGCTGCTCCTGCAAGACGCGCGACCATGAGGTCGACCATGATGCAATATGAACTGCACAGCAGACGGTCTCCAAGTTACAAGAGCTGGGGTTGGAAGCTCTGTGTTATCCACCATACTCACCAGACCTTGCGACTTCTACTTTCCAGAATTTGGATAACTTCTTGACAAAAAAAAAAACAATATCCGAGAGGCAGTACAAAATAAATAATTGAATAAATAATAATTTAATAATTTGTTGCCACCCGTCCAGATGATTTCTTTAAGAAGGGCATCAGTAAACTGCCACTGCGTTAAAAAGATGCATCGATTGCATGTGTGATTATTTTGTTTATTAGAAATAAAAAATATAGCAAAAAAAATACGTTTACTTATTTCATAAAAAACGGCAATTTCATAGGTAATAAAAGACCTAATTTAAAGGTAGCCACTATCATCAACATCCGCAGCCTGACTTTGCCCACACCTGGGCAAAGGCCTCTCTTTTTTGTGCCAATACCCACCCTCCTGTGCCACTCTTATCCAGGTTCTACCCGCAATGGCAACCATGTCGTCTGCACGTCTTGCTGCCATACGACCAACATTCCTTCTGTCACTGCTTTCTTCCACTTATCATCACCGTGCCTTGCCAAGTGTCCTATCCAACTCGACTTGAATTCCATAACACGTTTTCTGATAACTATCAAAGACGATCTCAACGTTTGGAACTCGGTCTAATAGCGTTATGCCAAACATGGAACGGTCCATGGCTCTCTGTGCAATTCTCAGCCTCTCCTGTGTGAGTGTCCATGTCTCACCGTCATAAGTAATGGTAGGTAAAACACATTGGATGTAGAGGCGGTTCTACATTTGAAAATTTTTGATGAAAACAGTTCAGTTCTTCCAGATGCCATACAAGCAATTTTACATCTTAGTTTATTATTTGGTTTAGACTCAACATTGAGAACATGGTATGATGGTAGGTACTTACATATTTTCTTAGGTGTTTAAAAAATTATCTCACTGTAGGGCTGAATTTAACTTTTTGTTAAAGTTAAGTCCAAAAACCTAGAAACCTTCGTTGCGTTTTGCATTACAAGTCTGCGCAGGTGTTCCAGGCGATTATTATATACAAAAGGAAATTTGAATGAAACAATGCGAAGGTATTGAACCTTTGTCCCATTAAAAATATTATGTTTCAGTATCATAATACGAGTAACGTAGGATTCTGCGTAGGTACACAAAATGCTTACAAGTCCAGAAGCAAAGGAAAGAAAAAGGCAGTTTGATGATATTTCTTCTTTAATATTTTCTTCATCAAATTCGTGATAACCAATTTTATTTATGGCCATGGCAAACATCATAGAGCGCAAAATCAGTGCAGCAGTAGCGACTGGAAAAGCAATTACTAAAAGTAATTGAGCCCACGAAATGTGCGCTCAGCGCAAGTTTTGGTTATCATCATCATCATCATCGGCCTATAGCAGTCCACAGCTGGATATAGGCCTCTCCAATTGCACGCCATTTGCTTCGATCTTCGGCAATTTTCATCCAGCTCCTACCAGTCAACATGCAAAGATCGTCGCTACACCTAGCCTGAGAGCGTCCTACCTTACGTTTGCCAGTTCGCGATCTCCACTCAAGAACACTTCTGCCCCAACGGCCATCGGATTCGATACCTCAAAGAGACTCTTAGCATAGCCCTTTCCATAGCTCGCTGAGGGACCTTAAGCTGATGGACCAGCCGTACCGTGAGTGTCCATGTCTCGGCCCCGTAAGTCATAACAGGTAGGACACACAGATTGAAGACTCGTGTCTTTAGGTTCTGTGGAATACGCGACGAGATGACTCGACGAAGTTTCCCAAACGCCGCTCAACCCAGCTGTATTCTTCTGCTAGCCTCCATCTCAAAGTTGTTTTTACCAAACTGCAGAATTTGACCGAGCTAAATGTATTCTTGAACAACTTTGAGAGCACCGCCATTGACAACAATCGGTTGGTTATTGTCTATCATAATAATAGTGATTTACTGAAACACTTGGTTTGTATGGAAACTATGACAATGCACTCTCTAGTGACTAGCAGCGGCCAACGAGGCATCTCAGTGCTCTGTGGCAGACACGATAGATATTTTAGCATCAGCGACCGGCGAATTTCGGAAACTCGATATAGATAAAATGTCAAAACGCGATGCATCTTTAATGCAGTTGCCAAATCGCTGCTGCTAAAAGAATCATGTCTGCTAAAACTCCTTACATTGCATTAATATTTAACCCAAGTTATTTTTAGGCACACATTCAGAATCCCTTAGCAACAGTCCTGACAGGTGTTCATCCGATCAGTTACAATCACAGCATGCATCAGGGATCAGTTCCCTTCAGAGTAATATTAAATCAACAGAGGTACTAAATTAAAGCTGTTCACAATATAAAAAGTACAAGAAGTACGTTTTTGGGAACTTGATAAAGATTAAAGGTGGTGGCAGACGACCGGTTCGTTACTGCAGCGTTTTTTTTTTACTATAGTGCTCACGATGATTTTTAGAGGAAGGGAATTGATTTATGGAAGTAGTCCTTATTTTTTTACTTTTATAGTTTAGTCTTAACTTTTAAGCTTCGAAAGTTACGACCACTTCATTACTACGACGCCAAAACTATCCTGGTTCTAGTGTTTGAGTGGGCCGGAGCTCTTAATGACGTAGAGCACTATCTATTTTACCCGACTGCCGAAGGAGGGTAATGTGCTTATTTCACAACAAAATCGTGATTGCATTGATCTATATTATAAAGAGGAAAGATTTGTATGTTTGTATGTAACGAATAAACTTAAAAACCGGCCAAGTGCGAGTCGGACTCGCGCATCAAGGGTTCCGTACCATTATCACAAAAAAACGGCAAAAATATCACGTTTGTTGTATGGAAAAAAAACTGAATAAAATAAATATCGGTTTTTAGTATTTGTTGTTACAGCGACATCAGAAATACATCATCTGTGAAAATTTCAACTGTCTAGCTATCACGGTTCATGAGACAGACTGACACAGCCTGGTGACAGACAGACGGACCGCGGAGTCTTAGTAATAGGGTCCCGTTTTTAACCTTTGGGTACGGAACCCCAAAAACTACTGAACCGATTCCAAAAATTCTTTCACCGTTGGGAAGCTACACTATCCCCGGGTGACATAGGCTACTTTTTATCCCTGTATTCCCACGGGAACGGGAACTACGCAGGTGAAACCGCGAGGCGGCCGCTAGTACGTTATATAACGAGCCCAGATATAAAGAGGTCTAAACGAAACAACAAAATTACTAATCGATTAGACATCGATCTACTTCTTGTTGTTTCTTTGAGTATGGAAAACTTTAAGGATCTTTAGACAAGCACATAATTATTAAGATCTTTGCAGGAAACCGAGGAAAAGAACAAAATTAAAAATTGTCACAGATACCTATATCTTTAACCTTTAAGATTCGACCTATTATACCTTGGTCAGAGAATAAGCATTGCCATACAACGTGGCAATGCTGCCAGTCTTTTGGGCACATTACCAGTGGACAGCGATGTGAAGGAGTTTTTCGACGCCATATTTTAGTTTAGAATATTTTTAGGTTTCGTTAGTGAGTAGTATATGTTTGTAAGTCATAGTTAATTAAGTATTTTATACACTGTATATACTTATAGATAAGTTACTCAAGGTACACACTAAATGCTATTCTCATCATCTGGTACATTTAAATCTATAAAACATAAAAGTTTAGATTTTTTGATTTATTATTTAGATTTTTAAACAGCCAATAATACAGAAATTGAAAAAGCCATTAGATAACACGCATTCTTAAGATAATGCAATTATCAGCAACAGCAAATTATTGATTAATTTTAAAAGTTAACTTGACTGTGAGAGGAAACGTTAGGAAGGGACGCTCTAGAAGGGCGTACATGGATCTTATTTAAAAAAGGCCAGGTGGCGCAGTACTCATAACCAGCGTGCGTGTATGACTGTATGAAGTTGTATGAACGTGAGTGAAGCAAAAGGAGTATGTAAGGGTCGTAGCGGGAGGCGTTCAGTAGTTTCTGCCTGAGTTTGTATTTGTATGTTTTAAAAATCATAAAACATGGTACTCAGACAGAACACTGTCTCGATCGGTTAGGTACCATCCACAGACATAAATCTAACTAGATAACGCAAGTCCGTCCATCTGTATGAAAAACAAGCGTGCTACTTTTTCACGAACAATTTAAAAACAAATATATTTACCAATGTAAGAAAAAAATCTTAATGCCTCGACCAACTTATTCTATACATTATTTACAGCTCAATATGGCATAACAAGGCATTTTTCTACATTTCGGTGGATTTCCGGTGCCGATAATACAATATGTAAAGCTCAGATTACGATCATTTGTCGTAACTTTAGTCAGTTTTTTGGCACGCGAAGTACATACAATCGCGTCATCTAGTTAGATTTATGTTTGTGGTACCATCTCAATGTGAAAAATGATTAAATCTCCTCCTGCACGGTAAATTATACCCGTTTGCTGTATGTAATGTAAAAAGTACAAGAGCATCGATTTTGAGAATTGTTTGTTAAGGCGGTTCCAGATAAACGGTGCGGTACGCTGCGTTTTTCTTTTTCATTTGATAACACACGTGTAACGCGAACACTTGAAAACAGCACAAAGAATGTCCGGAAACATATTTGGGATGCCTTGTCCAGCAATGGGACAAAATAGTCAATTCAAAAAAAACACAATGGTATGCAAACAGTGAAGTTGGCTGAGTTTGTGTGTCCTGAATTCTTGATGACTAGATCTTGAATCTTCAAATTTGGAGTGAAAAGAAAGAAACAAATAATATTGTTAATATAAGGTACTGGCTACCATTAATTCATTACCAACATATAAATGAAATTATGAAAAACAAGCTCAAATAGTTATTTGTTATACAAGAGTGCAAACTTGCTTTTTAACCGCGTGTTCAATTTTGATGACCGAGCAAGCGAAGGATTCTAAAATTGAATCACGAGCGCAGCGAGTGATTCAAAATTAGAATCCTGAGCGTTAGCGAGGGAATCAAAAGAGCACGAGGTGAAAAATCTTTGCACTCGAGTGCAACACGTAACTTTTCATTCCACCTCAGCGAGGAAATGACTAAATGCAAAAAAAAAACGTTTACAATCACAAGATAGGTACACTTTTATTTCAGTTTAGGTATTAATGACTACATTATGACAGGTAAGTATTACAGAATAATCTTTAAATTATAACAAAATATTATTAAGGTATAATTAAGAAAATTTTAAAGTTACCTTGCTACCGTTATTGTTGAGGGAGAAAGCTCATTTGCGCATTATTAACAGTTTCAGTCAATTCTGTTGGCGTCAAACAAACTTCCTCGTCGCTAGTATCACTCATTTTAGTTTTTTCACTTGTTTTCAAGTTTCTTGTTTTAAATATAAGGTTTAACAATGACGTGAAAAAATGCCGCGTAAAGAACCGCGTACAAAGCAAATTGAAAAAAGAACACCAAGAAGGTTCCGAGTCTGAGTTTTTAACAAATTAAAAAAAAGTTGTATGATATATTCGGCACCATAGAGGTAGCAGTAAATGGGTTTAATGTTTTTTTTAATTCACAAACTTAGTGCACACGATGTTCTAAATTCAATTTACTTTATCCTCTAGTGAACAAAAACGGCTTTTCCACTCAGATATTGAAGATTAAAAATACTCTTTCCGAGATGGTGGGATGAAAAAAATATTAACACAACCTTATTATAATTTACCAGCAATAAAAGTAATCAGTATCGCCTACAGTTAATAAAGTTCCTTTTCGCAAAGCCAAGTGTACTTGAACTTGATTTGAACCCGCGACCTGTCGAACGGTCAATGCCAATGTGCTATTGTGACTTTTATATTTTGTTCAAGTACTGTATAAAATGGAGGACCTATTGTGCTTACTGCTAGTTCGCTGGACTGTGGTATAGATTCCATAAAATTAGGACGTTTTTGTGCATTGATGTCTGGTTTATATCATTAGGCGGACTTGCCGATCGAAGGTTCAGCTACTCCTGCCGCGGTTTGCCCGTGGATGGATGATCCATACTGTTCGCGACGATACGTCACCATTTACATAGGTAGTCATATGTAAAAAATAAATAGTATTGACAGACACACGTCTGCTCACCCCAGAGCGCCATCGCATACTAAGCGATGTCGGTAGGTGAAAAAACCTTTTATAGTAAAGCTCGTAACTAATTTTTGCTCATGTTTTTGAGACACTAAAATTATATTTTATGTGTCTATCAGTAGGTAATAGAATTATATAGTCTAATAACAATAAATTAGAAGCTTTAATATGCATACTGATTGTGTTATTGCGGAAAGAAACAAGTATTTAACTCCGTAAAACACAACCATCATCAACGAGCGTTTAGTTCACAATGACCTGTAAGAGGGCGGCACCTTATATTTATACTAAAACCAGTTTTTGTAGAATTTTGATAACTTTAAACTCATGTTTTGGGGGCTTTTACATAGTTTATAGTGTGAATATAGCGCTTATGTGTTAGAATTATACATAAGGTACCTTAGTTATATGATAAATGTATAGGTTTAAGGAAATAAAAATATTTTGTTTACTTATTTTAGACCCCCCGTTTTGAGCAGGGTATCAGGTGGTGCTATAGGTATTCTATTCACCAACCAATCAGATTGCTTCCTTACACATAATTGTTTTGTTAGGAAACACCATCTAGGTGTTCTAGATAGGATGGCTGGATGCCATGACTGAGAAATTATACATAATAGCAGTACATGGCCAGTCTTAATGCATTTTTACTCTAAAAAGGGAAATATACATACATTTTACTCAAGTAAGTGTTTGGAAAATTCGATACAAGCCATTTTAGCGCTTCTAGGTGACCTAGAATTTTGTCTAGGCCCTATAAATAGACAGCACCTATGTAATTCTAGTACATAGGCGTCACTTACTTGAGAGGATGTGTCTGTGTATGCCGGCATGGACGTTTCTATGCGGCTGCCGATGTGTCACTGCGTCCAGGGACATTTGGTGCCTGGTCAGCTATAGATATGCTGTCTGAAGCATTACCTTCGTGGACCCTCAGGCAGGCGCCTACACTCAGTCATGACACAGAGCTAGTATATAGGGGTATGTAACGCACACAGACACATTAAAGATGTGAGACGACGTAAAATTTAGTATTCGGCCGCTTCCCGGCACCTTAAGCTGCGGAAAGGCTGGTGGTACACCCATCAGGGTACCGCCGTCAGACAGCCCAGTTTTCCAGCTACCCAACCACACTTCCGGAAGGAGCTTAGCTCTGGTGGTTGAGGAGTTAAGCGACCTGATATGGTGCGAGGTTACATGGATTTGCTATGTAAACAAACTTGTAACAAACGATAACTCATCGGGGGTTGGACATGTAGCTACCGGACTTCTACCTTGGGATAGCCCATCACGAGGGCTACCCGGGTGTGAATGTAACTTGAAAATCCACCCAGCGGTCTGAGTAGGAATCGAGTTTATGTGCCAAGATCAGGGGCATAAGCTAACTTCTCGCACCATTTCGCGGCTGTACGCCTGAATGTTTTGAATATAACTGTAACACTTATGTGTGTCAACGGCCCAGTGGGAGGGCTCCAAGTCCCTCGCTGGTACCCTAGAGCTAACATGTCTAGTTTTAGGAGAAACTCGATTGTAAAGCTTCAAACTGGCGGGAATTCCCTTTCTTCAACGTTCTCCTTACGAGAACTCCCTGATGGTAGGGGCTAGGGACCTGGATCAAAGACCGGAGGGAAGGTCTCCTCGAGACCTATCCAAAAGTACAAGTTTCACCAGAATCGGTCCAGTGGAAGGGTAGTTCCTGTCAGTTTCAAGCTACGAGTCTTAGCGTATATTATTTTGAAAATAAAAGTTTTTGCGGTCGGAATGTTGTGGTCCTCGTCGCAGTCGAGTTCGCTTCTTTAATAGTGCGCAGGCGCGTGAACATTTCGTAGCCATTATTTCACTTAAAGTATTTCCACGCATCATTGCGCATCGAGGACCATGAAGGAACATCGCTTCTGGCCATGAACAAATAGTTTTAGTTAACCTGGACATCACGTTTTTCACCTCAACCTACTTGGCAGCCTTCAAGTGTCTCCAAGGTCCATAGTTACCAGATGACAACTGAACAATAGGTGCAAGGGGCGTCAACGCGTTCAAGCAGGAGCCTTACAACCTCCTGATTGCCTGTCGGTCTTGGACGATCACGTCCGTCCCGTACATTTGCTGGTCCTGTCGAGCCGAATTTTCTGGGAAACATACCAGACCAGCGGACGCTGTGAAGATATAGGCCAACGAAGAGCCTTGTTCCCGAGAACAAAGAAAACTGATGTCCCGGACGCTGTGAAAATATAGGCCAAGGAAGAGCCTTGTTCCCGAGAACAAAGAAAACTGATGTCCCATTCCTGTGAAAAAAGAAACCTGATGCCCTGGGGACACGAACGCTGCCTTGAGAACAAACAAGCCTGATGTAAAGTGACCTTATATACTGAGGTTACATTCCTGTTTCTTGGGTAATGTCAAAACGTATCGTTCCTGTGAAAACTAGTACCTGAGAACAAAGAAAACTGACGCTCACGCCTGTGAACATTCGTGAGAACAAAGAAAACTGATGCTCAAATATCTCAAGGTACCCTCAATATAAATCTGGTAAGATTACACACCACACAAATGTGCCAACTGGGGTACTAAGCGTTGCGTTCGTGAGAAAAGTTCCAGGGAAATAAGAATACTGACGTTCCATCTCGTAAACCTTACAAGTGCCAGGGTTAAGATCATGTTTCTTTAACAGTCAAAAACATAGCGTACACTCTGGGTCGATAGAAACCCGTTTCCTGGGTGAGATAACCCAGTTACTGGTTAGCAACCGTATTACTGGGTGATTAGCGTCGTCAAAAGGCGCAACGTACTATCGTCTCATAGTAGAAACTCCCAGAGCGACTACAGTCGTGAAGAGTGCACGAGTGGATTAGGCCCACGCGTGGACTACCTGGAAGACAACCATTTTGCTGGGACACAGCAGCCATTCCTGAGCTATTCCTGTGGTTCTACCGGCTTCCTGAGAAGCTAACCGTTCCCGTGTGATTACCGTCGCGAAAAGACGGTTTTTTGAGCTGTTTCTGTTGTGTAACCTGCTTACTGAGAATTCACAGTAATCGAAGATTACACAGAAACTGTATCCTGAAGGAATATAGCATAGCCTGAAGAGTTATCGCTAGGAAACTCATAATCGGAGTTTTCAAACAGCGTGTTGGGAGCTCGTTTAGGAGATAGAACGAACATACGACGTTCATAGAATTCCTGAAGGGTTACGGCTGAAGGATTATCGCTGAAGCGTTATCCAAGAGGAGGCTTACACACAGAAGCATATTGAATAGTCGTGTGGGCGACTTGTTCTATAAAATAGAACGAAAAAATAGTTGCTGAAATTTCCTGAAGCGTTATAGCTGAAGGCTTATTTTCGACTTAGAATTTGTTTAAAAACAAATAGTCGTTATCGAGATAGAAGCTCTCGATCGAAGTCTGGAGTTTCAAACCTGGATATCTGGAGTCTGAAGTGACTACTAACGTCAAGAGTTGGACCAACAGTTCAGTGATTGGTACCAGACCGGCTGCTCATCCTTGGAGGCTGCTGGACAAGTTGACACTTAGACAACAGTAAGTACAGTGAAAACATATGCTCATGTGCTTACCCATTTTGTGTTGAAAGTCTTATAGTGAACTTGTTTACGTATCAACATTGAAGTTTGAAGCTGATTTGGAACTTATAGTTTTGAAGACTGACTAGCGACTTATAGTTTGAAGAATAACCTGGAGTTAAGAGGGTCGGATATAACCCGGAGTTTGGAGATACTTTTCGAAGTTTGAAAAAGGAAGCGAACCCTCTTCAAGCCGACGACTGAAATCGGACTTAACCCAGAGTTACCACTTAGCAGTTTTCAAGAAAAAATTAAGTTTGGACATAGCCGTTTTGAAGCTCGAAAATAGATGTCAACCAGTTCGTGTTGAAGTCTAGAGTTGGACTCAGCCGATTCAAACTGACATTTTGAAGAAGTCTAGAATTGGACTCAGCCGTTTCGAGCCAACGTTTTGAAGACAAGTTGAAGATTGGACTTGTACTTGGCGTATTCAAACTGAAACTTTGAACCAATCAGGATGCCGACTACCAGATCCCAGGACAAGAGGCCTGAATCATGGACAGTCCCCATTGAGCGTCCAGGTGCGGGCGTACAACATCAGCTGCCCCCACGCTCGCCGTCTACTACTGAAGGGACAGAAAAGTCCATACCAGTCAGAAGCCCACCAACGTCACAGATAGGTGACAACACGCCCACACATGAGGAGGAGGAACCACAGGAACCAAGCACACGCAGGAAGGCATCGAAATCAGAAGATTCTTCAGAAAAAACACTGAAGCCTTCTGGTAGAAAACAAAGGATCCGGGATAAGACCTTTGTTCAAGGAGAAGTAATGGCTACCCGGGGTGACGCCCGTATCGAACATACTGGACCGCCGTCAACTAGCAAGTCGACCCGGTCACGTAAGAAAATTTCAAGAGCTCGTGAAGACTTATTGAAAATAAAGTTGGAACTCGCTAAGTTAGCACTTCAAAAAGCAGAAGAAGAAGCTTCTGAGGATGAATATATGGATGACAGAAATTCTAATGAAGAGTATGTCCGTTCGTGGCTCGAAGAGGCGCCAGAGCCCACACCGTTGAGGGAGAATGACGTCGCCAAAGGGGACAATGACGATTGGACCCCGGCTGCGGCCGTCGACGCTATAGCGGACTCCCGGAAACATATCGACCATATAGAACATCCACAAGTGAAGTCTAACATCGAACCACCTAGGACAGAGCCGTCCAACGTGGAGCCGCCAAGGCAAATAGAAGCGAAAGAGTCACTCCGTCCTTTTCTAACGGAGCTGACATCCGCTATAGCGTCGCTAGCCGACAGAAAAATCGAACCATGGACGCCTAACCGATCGGCGTCGCAGGTTATCATGACTCTGCCGAATTTCGGTGGAGCTCATACAGAATGGCTATCTTTTCGAGCCATTTACGAGGCAACTCATGCCTACTTCAGCGACATAGAAAACACGGCAAGACTCAGAAGGAGCTTGCGTGGTCGCGCACTGGAGACAGTGAGCTCAGAGCTCATCGGGAACGCAAAGCCGGATGAGATCATGAGAGAATTGGAACTACAGTTTGGACGTCCTGACTCAATAGCTCAGGCCGAAACAGACCGACTTAGAGGGCTACCAAAATGCAGCGAGTCGCCCAAGGACATCTGCACCTTTGCAAGTCGAGTCAGAAGCGGAGTTGTCACTCTGCGAGCTCTCAAGAAGGGGCACTATCTGCTCAATGCCGAGCTGGTGCGCCAGCTAACTGAGAAGCTACCCAATTCTCTGCGTGTACAATGGTACAGAACGTACACGGAAAAGTACCAGTCGCTGCCGGATCTGTCACTCTTCAGCGACTTCATAACCGAGCAAGCTCACTTCTGCAGTGCATTCGCCCCGCCTGAGAACATCAAGGAAACGGATTCTCTAGCGGGAAAACGCGTCATACAACGGACGCATACAGCTACCGACAAGCCGGTAAACAAATGTCGAATTTGCGACAAAAGTGGTCACTACGCGTCTGACTGCCAAAGGTTCAGAGACGCAGCAAGTGACAAAAGATGGGAGCTAGCCAAGAATTACAACTTGTGCTATCGCTGCCTAAGACAACGTCGTGCTGGACACACTTGCAACAAGAAGCAGTGTGATCATAAGGGGTGTACAGCCACGCACCATCGACTTCTTCATAGGGGTAAGAAGCCTCAAACAGACAGGACAAGGAAGCCTGCTGTTCCAGAAGAGAAGAAGGAGTCTCAGGAGACGGTGGCCAGTTCGCGAACTGAATCGAGTCAAGCTTTCCTGAAGATGATACCGGTCCGGGTAATAGGACCGGCGGGAGAGGCAGACACATACGCACTCCTTGACGACGGATCCACCGTTTCGCTGATCGACGAAGCAATCGCTCAGCGAGTGGGAGCAGTGGGCCCAATCGACCCTCTGAAGATCGGTGCTATTGGAAACACCATGATCGACACTCCCTTATCGAGACGTATAACCGTCACTCTCACAAGTCGTATGAGAGATAGGGTGCCCTTCAAGGCGCGCACCATTTCGAAGCTCAACCTGTCACCACAGGCAGTCAGTCAAGAAGACGTAACCCGCTGTAGGCACCTTCGAGACTTGACGTCGCAGCTTACGTATCCTGCTGGAGTGCCAAAGATACTCGTCGGCCAAGACAACTGGCATTTGTTGTTGGCCACTGAAGTCCGCAGAGGACCTAGAAGCCAACCCATCGCGTCGAAAACCATGATGGGCTGGACATTGCACGGCGCGCACACCAGAACACTGGGCCAGCAGGTGCACTATGTCAACGGGTGTCAGTCCGTTGACGCAAGGCAAGATGCGGAACTGAACGAGCAGCTCCGTGAATTCTTCGCTATCGAGTCGTTGGCTATCAATCCACGACAACCAGCTTCTGACCCCCAGAAGAGGGCAGAAGATATACTGAACCCTCACACAAGACAGTTAGGAAATGGGCACATAGAAACCGCTATGTTATGGTGGGACGAGAAAATAGAGATGCCCGATAGTTACGAGACAGCACTCAAAAGGCTAGTCTCCATAGAGAAGAAGCTGGATAAAAACCCCGCTCTTCGTGTGAAATACACACATCAGATGGACTCCCTGATAGAAAAGGGATATGCTGAGAAGGCTCCCAAGTCAAGCACGCCAGGAAAAACCTGGTACCTGCCTCATTTCGATGTCTTCAACCCCATGAAGCCAGAGAAAATTCGAATAGTACATGATGCCGCCGCAAAATCGAGAGGAAAGTCACTCAACGACTTCCTGCTAACTGGACCAGACTTGCTGCAGTCGCTGCCCGGCGTCATGATGAGATTTCGTAGACACTGCGTGGCCATCTCCGGAGACATAGCCGAGATGTTCATGCAAGTAAAAGTACGAAGTGAAGACCGAGACTCACTTCGCTACCTATGGAGAGGCAACAGAAGAGATGGAGCCCCAGAAGAATATCGTATGACGTCCATCATTTTCGGCGCGGCAAGCTCGCCGTGCACCGCTATCTTTGCGAAAAATTGGAACGCAAGAAAGCACATCGAACAGCATCCAGTAGCAGTGAAAGCTATAGTAGAGAGCCATTATATGGACGATTATCTGGACAGCTATAAAACAGTCGAAGAAGCGACAGAAGTCGCGACAATGGTGAAGAAAATACACCAACAGGCGAAGTTTGACCTAACAAAATGGGTATCAAACAGTAAGCGCCTGATAGAAAATATCGATCCGTCACAAACCTGCACTGAGGTTGTGAACATCGGAGATACAGTAGGCGCAGAGAAAATACTCGGCCTGATTTGGAGACCTAGTGAAGATACGCTAGGTTTCAACCTAACGCTTGCGAGACTGCCGCCAGGAATGTTAGAAAAGGAGGCCCCTACAAAAAGAGAGGCTCTCAAAATTGTTATGTCGTTATACGACCCCCTAGGACTAGCCTCGCCTGTTACGATTCGAGCTAAACAAATATTGCAAGAAGCTTGGAGGCGAGGCGTCGATTGGGACCAGCTATTAGACGCTGACCTGGCATCTCAGTGGAGAAGTTGGATCGAAAACCTGCGGCAGCTCAAGGGCATCAGCATACCAAGATGTTATCCTGGTTATAGTGATGCCACAGAAATACAAATACATGTATTTACCGACGCAAGCGAGTTGGCATACGCAGCAGCTGTGTATTGGCGAGCCACCACAGCAGTAGGCACACAGAAGGTGAGCCTAGTCATGGCCAAGGCGAGAGTAGCTCCATTAAAGCTACAATCGATACCGCGCCTCGAGCTGCAGGTAGCGGTGATGGGAACCCGTCTGGCTGCAGCTGTGAAACGTGAACACGACAACAATCCATCGTCGGTCACGTATTGGACAGACAGCAAAACAGTCTTGTCGTGGATAAGAAAAGGAGCACGAACCTATAAAGCCTTCGTAGCTCATCGCATAGCTGCCATAGAAGAAGGTAGCAAAGTGGAGGATTGGCGATGGATATCCACGAAGTTGAACATCGCCGATATAGCGACTCGTGACGTGCCGCCGAGGTTTGACTCACAACACGAGTGGTTCTGTGGCCCAAGTTTTTTGTATGAAGACCCTTCTTCATGGCCATCAGAAAAACCTCCAATCACAGAAGAGACAGGAGAGGAAAGAACGCTCACTGTCACAGAAAAAGAAAAATCTGTTTTGGAGAAAATAACAGACAGACATACATACACTTCGAAGCTCATAGAAGCTATACCTAATCCCGTCAACTTTTCGAGATGGGAGCGGCTATTACGTGCGACTGCTACCGTCCTACGTTTTATACATCTCTGTAAACAAAGGACAGAGAAAACGTTCTACAAAAGAACCCGGAAAAACGCTGAGGAATACACGGACTGGCGAAAGAAAAAGAAGACAGCGACTGCAGCAACCAAGCCGTCATACATAGCGCCAGAAGTCCGAAAGCAGTACATAGATGCGAGCTTTCTTCAAAAAGCCGAGAAAATACTCGTACAAGTTGCACAGCAGCAATCGTTCGCTCAAGAAATAGCTAGATTGCATGCACATGAAATAGTGGACAAAAATAGTCCGCTACACGCGCTGCAAATAGAAGTAGTAGATGGCCTACTACGTATTAGAAGCCGTATAGCCACCACTGACGAGGTCACAGAAGATGTAAGGCGACCGCCAATATTACATGGCGACCATCATATAACCCAGCTCTATATAGACTGGACACACCGCAGCTTACTACATAGTGGGACTGAACTCACAATAAATGAGGTACGGCAGCATTATTGGGTCGTAAGGATGCGTCCCACCACCAAGAAAGTACTGGCACAATGTCTTCAGTGCCGTATTCGTAAGGCACAAGCACCTGTGCCAGCGACCGGCGACCACCCACGAACGCGCCTGGCTCATCACCAAAGGCCGTTCACGTACACCGGGCTAGACTACTTCGGCCCGCTATCTGTCACCGTGGGTCGCCAGCATCACAAGAGATATGTAGCACTGTTTACATGCCTCACCACAAGAGCTGTCCACCTCGAGATCGCCGCCAGCCTCAGCGCAGACAGCGCAATATTAGCGCTGCGCCGTTTCGCCGCCCGCAGAGGATGTCCAACTGAGATCCACTCAGACAACGGCACCAACATGCACGGTGCCGATCGAGAGCTACGAGAGTCCTTCCGAGAGGAGGCCAGTCGCCGAGGCATCACTTGGCGCTTCATCACCCCATCAGCGCCCTTTATGGGAGGCGCATGGGAGCGTCTAGTTCGCTGCGTAAAAAACGCATTGTATACCGTACTCACAGAGAAACACCCACACGAAGAGGTGTTGTCCACACTGATTTGTGAGGCAGAGTACACGGTAAATAGCCGCCCGCTGACACATCACGTCATCACACGACATGATCACGCCGAACCACTTCCTACTTGGTGGGTCGGCTAGACTCCCAAACCCCGGCGTGTTCACCGAGCAAGACATCGACCACAAAAAGATGTGGCGTCGGTCACAAATCCTGGCCGACATGTTCTGGCGCCGGTGGGTGCGAGAATACCTGCCGGAGCTCCAAAACCGGCGGGAGCCCCATAGCCGCGGGCCTGGCCTGCTGGTGGGCGACCCCGTCCTCATCGCGGACGGGCAGCTGCCTCGCAACACGTGGCCGCGAGGCCGCATTGAGGCCATATACCCTGGCCCTGATGGAGAAGTCCGGACCGCTGAGGTGCGCACCACTGGCGGCACTCTAAAGCGTCCGGTGAAGAAGCTCATTCCCTTGCCAAAGTGAGCGCAGCAGAGTTCCGGCGGCGAGAGCTGAGCGACGTGTCGCAGAGCGTCGAGGTCACGAGCGCTGCCGACGTGCGCCGCTCACAATGCTGATGCAGCGCCGCGCCAACGTAGCATCGAGTCGACGCGACACTGCACGGCGGGAGAGATGTTCGCGACGATACGTCACCATTTACATAGGTAGTCATATGTAAAAAATAAATAGTATTGACAGACACACGTCTGCTCACCCCAGAGCGCCATCGCATACTAAGCGATGTCGGTAGGTGAAAAAACCTTTTATAGTAAAGCTCGTAACTAATTTTTGCTCATGTTTTTGAGACACTAAAATTATATTTTATGTGTCTATCAGTAGGTAATAGAATTATATAGTCTAATAACAATAAATTAGAAGCTTTAATATGCATACTGATTGTGTTATTGCGGAAAGAAACAAGTATTTAACTCCGTAAAACACAACCATCATCAACGAGCGTTTAGTTCACAATGACCTGTAAGAGGGCGGCACCTTATATTTATACTAAAACCAGTTTTTGTAGAATTTTGATAACTTTAAACTCATGTTTTGGGGGCTTTTACATAGTTTATAGTGTGAATATAGCGCTTATGTGTTAGAATTATACATAAGGTACCTTAGTTATATGATAAATGTATAGGTTTAAGGAAATAAAAATATTTTGTTTACTTATTTTAGACCCCCCGTTTTGAGCAGGGTATCAGGTGGTGCTATAGGTATTCTATTCACCAACCAATCAGATTGCTTCCTTACACATAATTGTTTTGTTAGGAAACACCATCTAGGTGTTCTAGATAGGATGGCTGGATGCCATGACTGAGAAATTATACATAATAGCAGTACATGGCCAGTCTTAATGCATTTTTACTCTAAAAAGGGAAATATACATACATTTTACTCAAGTAAGTGTTTGGAAAATTCGATACAAGCCATTTTAGCGCTTCTAGGTGACCTAGAATTTTGTCTAGGCCCTATAAATAGACAGCACCTATGTAATTCTAGTACATAGGCGTCACTTACTTGAGAGGATGTGTCTGTGTATGCCGGCATGGACGTTTCTATGCGGCTGCCGATGTGTCACTGCGTCCAGGGACATTTGGTGCCTGGTCAGCTATAGATATGCTGTCTGAAGCATTACCTTCGTGGACCCTCAGGCAGGCGCCTACACTCAGTCATGACACAGAGCTAGTATATAGGGGTATGTAACGCACACAGACACATTAAAGATGTGAGACGACGTAAAATTTAGTATTCGGCCGCTTCCCGGCACCTTAAGCTGCGGAAAGGCTGGTGGTACACCCATCAGGGTACCGCCGTCAGACAGCCTAGTTTTCCAGCTACCCAACCACACTTCCGGAAGGAGCTTAGCTCTGGTGGTTGAGGAGTTAAGCGACCTGATATGGTGCGAGGTTACATGGATTTGCTATGTAAACAAACTTGTAACAAACGATAACTCATCGGGGGTTGGACATGTAGCTACCGGACTTCTACCTTGGGATAGCCCATCACGAGGGCTACCCGGGTGTGAATGTAACTTGAAAATCCACCCAGCGGTCTGAGTAGGAATCGAGTTTATGTGCCAAGATCAGGGGCATAAGCTAACTTCTCGCACCATTTCGCGGCTGTACGCCTGAATGTTTTGAATATAACTGTAACACTTATGTGTGTCAACGGCCCAGTGGGAGGGCTCCAAGTCCCTCGCTGGTACCCTAGAGCTAACATGTCTAGTTTTAGGAGAAACTCGATTGTAAAGCTTCAAACTGGCGGGAATTCCCTTTCTTCAACGTTCTCCTTACGAGAACTCCCTGATGGTAGGGGCTAGGGACCTGGATCAAAGACCGGAGGGAAGGTCTCCTCGAGACCTATCCAAAAGTACAAGTTTCACCAGAATCGGTCTAGTGGAAGGGTAGTTCCTGTCAGTTTCAACCTACGAGTCTTAGCGTATATTATTTTGAAAATAAAAGTTTTTGCGGTCGGAATGTTGTGGTCCTCGTCGCAGTCGAGTTCGCTTCTTTAATAGTGCGCAGGCGCGTGAACATTTCGTAGCCATTATTTCACTTAAAGTATTTCCACGCATCATTGCGCATCGAGGACCATGAAGGAACATCGCTTCTGGCCATGAACAAATAGTTTTATTTAACCTGGACATCACGTTTTTCACCTCAACCTACTTGGCAGCCTTCAAGTGTCTCCAAGGTCCATAGTTACCAGATGACAACTGAACAATAGGTGCAAGGGGCGTCAACGCGTTCAAGCAGGAGCCTTACAACCTCCTGATTGCCTGTCGGTCTTGGACGATCACGTCCGTCCCGTACACATACAACATAATATTGAGACATGCATGGAGGGATCGTGTTGCGTTGGTTTCGTCCAACATTTGTAAGTCTTTGAAATTACAGGTATATAGTCCGAAACTCTGACTATCAGGCTTACTAAGTAAGTGATATCATCGTGCTATCCAGTAACTGGGTTGTAGAGGTCACAGAGGCAGCTCATCATCATCCTGCCCTTATCCCATGTTACTTTGGGTCGGCGCAACACGTTTTCTTCTTCCATACCATCCTGTCCCCCGTCACGCTATCACTGACTCCCTATCACTATCACTCCTCACACAGTCCATCCATCTTTTCTTTGACCGTCCCCTTCCTCTCCATCCATCTACATTTATATTCATAATTCTTTTAGTAACAAGCGTTTCATCCCTCCTCATCACATTACCGTACCTGGACAAACGTCAGGTCAGATAGGCAACTGCTCCATGAACAATGTCCAAGTATGGAAAAAGACTAGGTAGATTGATTCATTGTGTAGGTATTCCATTCCTACAATTTTATTAAGGAAGACAAGTTTAACGACGACAGTCTTCAACGACTTTGACGGAACAAAACGCGCACTCGTTTTACACCAGCGCAACCCACAATTTAGTAGTTTTTGTAATTGCCTTATTATTCTATCACTCTAAAAAAAAACCATATCAAAATGTAGATAATTAAATAGTCTTTGAAAAGGTGACAATTTCATTAAAATACGCCCGGTGGTTTTGGTGCGATTATCGTTTTTTTTTTGTCCATGTTAGATATAACTTTACAAATTAATTACATAATTTTATACGAATAAAACTCAAAATTTTCTTAAAACCAATTATTTAAAATATGGTCTAATGTAACATACATTTTTCCATTAAATTACGATTAGCCGTTTAGACGTGATTCTCATTTTAAAATCAGATACAATTGCAGGGGTATGTGCGCCTTATGTGTGTAACTTATGGAAAACAATGGAATAATCCAAAACCGACAGGTTAGATTTTGAGAATTGATTTTAAAGGCGTTTCAAGACGAAAAGTTCGCTGCGTTTTTATTGTCATACCTTTATGAGAAAAGAACTTTTGTCCTATTATAACTATAAGATTTAAAAGTCCAAGCGCTTCAACGGAGCTTTTTTAGAAATAATTGAGAATATACTGACACAAGCGTTATCAAAGAAACGTATAAGTAGGCTAATTTTACGGATCCAATGCAAATCAATTAACTACCGTATTTTTAATGACATAAAGTAGGCCAAGGCCATTTGGAAGCATTGACTATATTCAATAGGAAGTAGAACGTCTCAAGTACAAAAAAATATGTATAAAAGTTTTCTCACTCACCAACCCCTCGACCGAATTTGGTTACTTATAAAAAGTGTCAAGTTGTCTATTGGTATGAATGACTTCTAGAAGACTTTGTTACTAGGTGAACAGAAATGATGTGTAAACAATAAAAAAAGTTCATCTCTCTCTCTGTTCTCATCTCTCATTAGTTGAGCAGAATCTCTCATTCGTCATCTCACTTAAGCACATACACTCTTAACGTGAAATGTAACATATTTGACAAGCGGTATAGTCGTTACTGAACCTCTTTATAGACTTAAGAGGGGACTCTAGTGAGACTTTCTCCATACAAACACATTCTGCTGTTTTCTTCGTGGATAATGCCTCTAGAGCAATGATTTTTTTCAATAAAATCTAGGTCTAATTAATACGTGCCTGTATCATTTCCTTTTTTCCAAAACATAATCACAAAAAGAAATGTGACAATCCAAAAATCCGAAAAAAATGCCCGTTTTTACCGCCATGTTCAGAAGACTTTCAGACAAAATTTATAAGTTTTTAACAAAAAAGGAAATGATAGGAGCATAGATATACTTTTCCTCTAAATTTTGATATAAGATTTTTTTAGATCAGACCAGTTTTCATGAAGAAAACAGCAGAATACGAAACGTCTTTTAGTCAAAGTTTTTGTAGGTAAAATCAGCCTGAGCTGCAGTTGTCCCTTTCGCACTTTACGGGGTGAGGTTGGAGGTGACGCGACGGCAATAGTTTCTTCAAATACCTATTTTTCAAATTCCTGTTGACTAGAGTCCGCTCTTAAATGCTCATTTTACAGGGTAAAAATAATGTGAGGACCATAGCACGTGCGGTTATACAATTCCTGCCTATCCTTATAAGAAAAAGGCTACAATAAACATGGTGTATTTTTCATATATACTTGCAGTGTCCATAACATTTAATTTTTATCACCATCCTATTTCTTTTCAATGTAGCAGGCTGGCAGTAAGTCAGTAGCCACATAAAGGAGGCTATTTATAAAATTTGTTAGTACGAGAAAGCGTAAGACTATAAATAGAGGAACGTCTTTTTATTCTAACGCTGGAGAGCATTGCCCGAGTGCCAGGGCCGTCTGTAGGTCCTCGGATGCACATGAACTGTAAATTAGGTAAAAGTTTCTTTTTCCGTAGATACTTAGGGAGGTTTTCACTATAGAAACTTCTTTTATATCGTTCGATTCGTCATCATAAAAGTACTCCCATATTTAGAACATTCGCCTGTAATATAACATTTCGAATTCGATTTTGAGCATTACATTACAGTACTGCCTCCCTGGCTTGACGAGCATTCGCCTGTAATATAACATGAGATTCGATTCTGAGCATTTTGTTGATACCACAATTTTTACAAGTGCACATATCATCAAGTTGCGTACTGTAATGCTCAGTTCCCCTCTCTCACCAATGCCACCCAATGTAAAGCTGGACTCTGTAGCGTTCCATTAAAGTTCGAATGCTCTATGTGAGGGTGCTCCCTTAACATGATTGAGTTATTTGTAATAGTATTTTTCACGTTATAACCAAATGAGGCGGTTAAGCGATTAACAGAGTTGTAGTTGGCAAACACCATGGTCAATTTTTGGGTAAGGGCCATGCTTTACATTATGAAACCATAATTTTGAAGGGCGATGATGATAAAGCTTTCATTCTTCTGATTATGTTATGAATAAGTATTTAACTTCTTATGACAAACATATGGCAGTCTGACAAACGTCGAAAATTGGTGATGAAGTTTATGTTCTGACTTTTGCAGCAATGAGCTGGAAACTATCCTCATTATTTTGCTATAAGCTAAATGGAGCGGAGCGCCGCGAACCGGAAGACGCTGCGTTGGAAGGCCTACCACCAGGTGGACCAATGACCTGGTGAAGGATGCGGGACGCACGGGATCGGTCTTGTGGCGACGCATGGGGGAGGTCTATGTCCAGCAGTGAACGTCTTTCAGCTGATATGATGATGAAGCAGAGACTAGTTATTGTAGAAAGATGGACTAATAAATAAGGTTGCATCGAAAGTGAATACCCTGGTTGCATACTACTTAAGCCTTAACACTCGTATATGTTTATTTTTCTTTATACAGCGTTGACCTCCACTCATGATCAATTCAAATCAATGCTGAGTATTCTTGTGGTCAAGGGTGGAAAGTACAGCTTTCAGCTGCTTAAAGCGGCTGCACGTCAGCTGTATAAAGCGGCTACATGTTGAATACAAGCGTGTATGCTTAAGTGGAAAAAGTTTAGATGTATACAGACACAGATCTGTCTCATTCATATTGATTCGAGTACCTAGATTCACAGTAGGAGAAAGGATTGGATTTCTACTCTGTGATCGATTTTTAAGTCCAAGCAGTTGAAGTTTCTAGCTAGATTGACAAGAAGTTTAATTTCCTTGTGTCTGTTAGATTGCCATTACTCATCAATACATATAATAAATCTGTAGAAAAGTTGTTTTTGTACAACGAACGAAAATATAGCCGAAAAAAATATGACAAGGTGTTACAGCCACAGGATAACCAACCGGACCCATTTACAGCATTTTTGGTATTTTTTGTCTGTTTACTTGTGCACGCTTCACGTAAAATGTACGAAACCAATATAGATTACTTTTATTCATAAAAATTGTGCGTAACTTGAAGTATTACTTAGTTTTTGTTTCATAATCGCAATATAACTGACATGTTTGCACAGGACCATCTTGTAAATCATTGAGTCTGTAAAATTGTGTAGGTAGGTAGGGTAGGTAGAAAGGTCAGAAGGTCAAACTTCCACCCCCTCTTTCACCCAATCCCAGGGTCCAGGGTTTTCCCAGGGTCTAAAACTATCTCCATACCGAATTTCATCTAAATCGGTAAAAGGTAACAGACACAGTTACTTTCGCATTTAAACTATTAGTATTGATTCGTGCAGATACTTAGGTACACACGTCCTGAAATATTATTTGTGCAGCATTAGTTCAGTATTTGTCTAATCAAAGACTTGCTTTAGTTCCTAAAACACTTCCTATCCTGAACCTCCACAGACGGCCCTGGCTAGCCATCAGTCCTTTATGGAATGCAGCCCAAGACCAGTCCTAACGTATAACCCCAACTTATAGTAAAGCCCCAACGTCCTCGCGTACGGTTTATATTTATCGCCCATTACCACACTATGTTTACTATTGGAGAAACTCATGGCTAAATTATAACAGCCACACGGTGTAATTTTCGAGGTTAAGCAACACTTGCTGAGGTCGGTCCCTGGATGGGTGACCATTCAATACCGAGACTCCTCCGTGTCTAGGAAAATATGTTAAGCTGTTGGTCTCGGCTGCCATTTGTATATTTTTGACAGTGGTAACGGATATTCAGAAGCCAGGAAAACTGACTCCAATCTTGCTTAGAGGTACAATGTTACCCAGTTGTGGAGATCAGGTTGTCAGTCGCTTCATCAATATATAATAATCAATCTGTAGAAAAGTCGTTTTTGAACATCGAAAATATTTCCATATAAATAAAAAAACTTTTTTGCAAAAAAATACTACCGACTTCCAAATGAAAAACTACAAAGTGAAAAATAACTTAACTTTTGGAAGTCGGTGTCTTTCGTATGTACCATTTTTTTGCGATATGGACACCGACTGCCAAAAGTTAAGTTATTTTTCACTTTGTTGTTTTTCATTTGGAAGTCGGTAGTATTTTTTTGCATTAAAGTTTTTTTATTTTTCCCTTTTTAGTTTTACCTACCTAATAGCAAGTTGTTTATTAAGGTCCCTATAACTTCAGAATAAATTAACCGAATAACTTGACACATAACCGGTGAAATGAGAGATCTGCGTACCCCTTTAGAGCATACTGGCGTGATGTTATGTTATGAAATGGTATAAACAACAAACAGACATGCGATTGCAGCAATCCCGAGAGTTTTGCCGTTATTTATTGAAGAGTTCTGTTGTGTATCTCCGAAGTTCTTCATCAGTCCTTCAACAAATGAAAATGGGACCAATTTCGAAACATACTCTTTCAAACAAAAAAATATTTTTTTAAATCGTTCCACAATTGACAGAGATATCGGTGATAAAGTCGAACATAGAACCTCCTCCTTTTTGGTAAGTCGGTTAAATAGTACGGTTGTTAAAGGATAGCCAACAGAACCCATTTCCAGCATTTTTGGATTTTTTGACGATTTTTCTGTTTAGATGTGCACGCATCACGTAAAATGTAATGTAAAATGTAATGTAAGTATGAAACCAATGTAGACTTATACACATAAAAATTGTACATAATTGTAAATACTCCACTTAGTTTTTTTTCATCACAATCGGATGATTAAGTCTATCTAAAGTTAAATGCATTTGAAGTGTTCTAGAAGTAAAATATCACACACACGCAATTCATTTACTCGGAGATTCGAACTCCATATTCGATAGATGACGTTGAGCATTTGACGTCATTTTATGAATGGTGGTGTTAAGATTCTCTGCAAAAGAATGACCCTAAGAAAAAAATGATTTGTAGGAAGGCAAGTAGAGTAGGTAGAAAGGTAAGCAGGGTAGGGTACTCACTACGCAAGTAACGGGAACGGTTGCATCCGGTTGATGTGGAAGTCAACTCTAGTATTAGTCAAGACAGGCAGATTGACTATACTCCATTTGAGATAACAATTGGATAATTTAAATGTCTAAATTTAAATAATCCCATTTTACAGCCCGTTCAACCGATTATGAAATCTATTGCGTCGGTGATATGAAAAATGGCAGCTGTATTAAACAGTTAGATTTGGTAACAGGTTTATGCTTTTTATGCCATCCTTATATTTACGGGATAGAACTCAAAATCGTTTAAACGGTCTGTAAAAAGGGTTGTAGACATATCTAATGTTATTTCAAATGGAGTATAGAGTTGACTAGACTATGTTTAAAGCTACGAGTATTATTTTATTATTTTTGCCACGTATAATATAGGAAGATTGGACGTTATGTAAAAAGAATGTGGATGAAATACTTTATCTACTAATAAACTTGATACATGAAAGTGATACATTGAAAGTGGCGCCAGTGACAGAAAAGTTGAAAGGAAACCGTTTGTCCTGGCACAGTCATGTGATGAGGAGGGATGAAACGCTTGTTACTAAAAGAGTTGTGAATATAAATGTGGATGGATGGAGAGGGAGAGGAAGGCCAAAGAAAAGATGGATGGACTGTATGAGGAGCGATATGAAAGAATAGGGAGTTCAGTGTTAGCGTGACGGGGGACAGGACGGTATGGACGAAGAAAACGTGAAACGAGAAAACATAACATGGGATAAGGGTAGGCAAATGATGATACATTTGATACATCTAATATTATAAATGTGAAATTCTGCATATTTAAAAGAAATGAAGAAAGAAAAGTTTCGTCAAACGTCGTGCTTTAACGAAAGAACGAATTTGGATGAAATTCGGATCAAGGGTCTGAATCAAAACATGAATATTTTGAAGCTTGTTGTAAAGGCTAGTCTACGTTACCATTATAAAGATTGTAAGTTTGTTTGTAGGAAGTAATCTCTGGATCTACTGAACCGATTTTGAAACTTCTTTCACCAGTTAAAAGCTAGATTATTGCTCGGTGACATATTTGATTGTTGTTTGCTGCCCAGCTAAGTTAGCACGGGTCAGCTGGTTGTAAATAAATCTTCTACTGTACGAGTACCATGAATACCGAAGAAACCCCGACAAATACGTGAAAAATATTCTCAGGGATAAAAACCTTTGTTCCCTTTGTTCTCCAAGATATGGTCTATCCGTGTGCCAAGATTCATTATTTTAGGGTGAAAACACTCAAAACCTACAATCGTATTCTCCAGATAGAATAACAGTAATTTTATAACCAAATTAATAGTTTACAGGATATAATTTCATAATATACGTCCGCACCCTGGTAATCTATAAGCTATCAATGAACTTTATTTCAAAATACTATTATTTTGTATCATCAAGGAAAAAAGTGTTAAAAGTTTTAATTTATTTTGTTTTAAATTTTAATACATTATGAGCACAAAGATGGATCATACAAATGAGATTTTTTTGGAATCAATACATAATGAACACAAATCGAGTCAATAATCCTCTTAAGGACTTCTACTAAGCTAAACACCCTAATGCTAGGATTCGAATATTGCAAATTCATGATTTTGAAAGCTCAACCTAACTAGCTTAAAACTACAACTAGCTAAGTACAAATATATTAAAAAAACCTAGTTCATTTTTGAAGCCAGATGAAAAGTAAGGCAAGAAAGAGGCTTAGGTATTTCCTGGCGTAATCGCAGTCCATCCCGTCTGAACACAACTTAAGTCCAAATCGATTAAACGCAAACATATGTACCTAACCGCGGGTTCAGTTTTTGGGCACGGAACACAAACACATACATACACGTCAAATTGGTTTGCTCTTACTTTTGCTTCTGCGAATACCGCCGACTGAGTACAGTTACTCGCAAAATGAAATGATTTATATTGTTGAAATATTCGGTTTTTGTTCAAAGTTAAATTTGTAATAATCTTTATTGGTAAGACGTGAAAGGAAGGTATTGAAAGGATGAGTTATGACTGTATTTAAGGGTACTGGGAGATCAGGATTGAGGTTATAATAATTCGGTTATTCTTAAAAGTATGCTTATGATATCAAATAGAGCGGGGTTATGGTAATATTAAGTAATAATATATTAAATAGTTTTTAAATGTAGGTATGTACATGTAAGAAAGACTATGTAAAAATCAGAAAAGCCATCATGGCATGGGCCCACAGACATAAATCTAACTAGATAACGCAAGTCCCTCCATCTGTATGAAAACCAAGCGTGGTCTTTTTCACACACAATGTAAAAACAAATTTACTTACCAATGAAAGAAAACATTGCGAATGCCTCGGCCAACTTTTTCTATACAGTCCTTAAGGCATAAAAAGACATTTTTCTAGATTTCAGTGGATTTCCGGTGCCGATAATGCTAAATGAAAATCTCAGTAACTTTACTCCGTTGTTTGGCACGCGAAGTACATAACATCACCTCGGCCAACTTCGGCAACTTCGGTGTCTTTTCTAGTTAGATTTATATCTGTGCATAGGCCCTTTTCGGGCTAGGAACTATATCAAATTAACGTCTTTGCTTTTATGCAGTGTCACAATGTTACTTATCAAGTAGGTTGAACTACAAGAACAATCGGTAATTAGCATTACATTTGTCTTCAACTTTTATGACAATCCACAAATCCAAAACACCTTTTCTTTAGCAATTTCCTTTCTGAGACTGTCACTTGTTCCCACGCCTAAACCTAGTGTCAGGTGTTATGTCAAGTTGACATCTGTCAGACTTGTTCTCTCTCTTCTCATTATCTAAATCTTTAGTAGTATTGACATACATATTTTTCCCATGGTGGTAGTCATGTAAGGCGGAAACTATACAATGCCACGGTCTTTACACATTTAAATTTATATAATTAATAAAGTTATATATAATTTAGTTTAGAGAAGTTCACAAACAGCAACTCTAGAATAATACTTCTTCTTTTCGTGTACGGTGTGACCAGCACTGGTGTCAGAGTTAATTAAGCCGCCTCTGGAAAACCCCACAGGCTATAATTCAGGCAGGATATAAGTCCAGGTTTCCTCACGATGTTTTCCTTCACCGTTGCCTGTGATATCCAAGATAAACTTAGAAAGTAAATATGAATAATACTGAAATAGCAGCATTGATAAAAATTTGAAATGATTTGAAATGCCAATAAAGACATGTAAGAATGTTCATCAACATAAAAGTTATTGACCCTATAACGTTATAACTTAATAACTCCAAGTATAGGAATATTGTACTAACATACAAGAACAAGGCACTTACCTAGATTACTAACAAAGTATTGGATATCGTTGTTTACGGCGCAAAGCAGACAAATCAAACAGATAGCTTAACTTAACTGGCCTTAAGCCTTATATTAACACTGAAACTTTTAGTAAATATGTTGCTACTTACTCAAGAATTTTTAAAAATACGTGTAAACTAGCTAAGGCTATATACATTAGCAATAAGGTTAAATTCGCAGAAAATAAAATTAAGACGGTTTGGAAAATTATAAACGATGAAACAAACAGGAACAAAAGAAATAATACTGATTACACGCTTGAGACTACACGTGGACTTATTAGAGATAACAAAGAAGTTGCTCAAGAATTTGTAAATTTCTTTACCAGCATCCCAATTAAAACTACTGAACCCTTAAATTCTTCGCCGTCGCTCGCTTCTGGTTTATTACACGCTAACGTTTCAGCCTGCCCCAATGAATTTCACTTTTCACATATAAACCCAATAACAGTAATAAAGGCTTTTAAGCAAATAAAGGTAAAACTGACCGAAGATCTATGGGGCATGTCCATCAAAGTTTGTACCTCCATTATTCAGAATATAGCGCCGTACTTAGCTTTGATTTTTAATTTGTGTGTAGATCAAGGAGTCTTTCCGGATCTAATGAAATATAGTAAGGTTATACCACTTTTTAAATCCGGGGACAGTAAAGACACAAATAATTATAGACCAGTATCCGTGTTGCCGGTTTTCAGCAAGGTATTTGAGAAGATAATGCTAAATCAAATGCTCATTCATTTTAATACGAATAACATCTTACATGATAAACAGTATGGTTTCACCAAAGGACGTTGTACAACTGACGCTGGTGTCACCCTATTAAAACACATATTTAATGCGTGGGAAGAGTCGCAGGATGCCATAGGTATCTTCTGCGACCTGTCGAAGGCGTTTGATTGCGTTAATCATGAAACATTACTTCTGAAACTTGAGCATTACGGGCTAGGTCAATCAGCGTTAAGTTTGATTAAATCTTATTTGAGTGATAGACAACAATTAGTTCAAATAAACGGTGTGAATTCGTCGGGGTTAAATGTGAAAATGGGGGTACCCCAGGGCTCAATTTTAGGTCCTTTCTTATTTTTAATATACATAAACGATTTACCCTATTTATTCGAAGGCAAACTAAATATGGTGTTATTTGCTGATGACACATCTTTAGTTTTTAAAGTAAATAGACGTACTTGTCAGGTTGACGACGTAAATAACGCGCTACGGCAGGTTCAGGATTGGTTCACTGCCAATAATTTAGTATTAAATGGTAAAAAAACCAAATGCGTAAAATTTTCGTTGCCAAATGTCAAAAGTACTGATTGTGACATTATATTAAACAAGGAGAAGCTCGAATTCGTCGATAAAACGGTTTTCCTGGGGATCACGCTAGACTCAAGGTTACAATGGGGTCCTCATTTAGTATCACTTGCGGGGCGGCTGAGTTCGGCAGCTTATGCTGTCAGAAAGATTCGTCAATTTACTGATGTGGATACCGCTAGGCTAGTCTATTTTAGTTACTTTCATAGTATAATGTCTTACGGTATCTTACTATGGGGAAGGGCTGCAGACATTGAGTCTATTTTTATTCTGCAAAAACGAGCCATCAGAGCGATTTACAATCTTCGCCGCCGTGATTCTCTAAGGGAACTGTTTAAGGACATTAACATCATGACGGTTCCTTGTCAATATATTTATGAAAACATCATGTACGTGAGAAAGAATTTACATCTTTTTAGTAAAAACGGAGACAGACATAATTACATTACTAGAAATAGGGACCAATTAGTTCAACCAGGTTTCAGACTGGCAAAAGTGGCCTCATCTTTCATGGGGTACTGTACGAAATGTTACAATAAAATTCCTCCCCATATTCTAGAACTGAATGAGACGAAATTTAAAAATTGTATAAAACGCACACTATGCAGGCAGGCATATTATAAGTTGGGGGATTATATCACTGATAAAAATGCTTGGCTCAATGCTAGTCCTGCTCCACAACCACTAGGGCGCAAAAACAAATGATATGTTTATGCTTGTGTTGTATAGACTCGATTTCTTTTAGTATTGTATAGCTGCACAGCACGTGTGTGGGTACTATGTACCCAACTGTAAATCTACCATTTGCTATACCTATGTGTCGTTCGTTGACTTGTGTGTGCCCTGGCAGTTGAGTGTGTCATGCTCTCTCAAATGTCTCTCTGATGGTGGCGCGTGTGTTGGATCATTCGGTTCCCTTCATGATGGTTGAGCTGGGTGGTGCCGATTCATGCGTCATGTTCGTGAACGGGCGCCGTCAGTTGGGATTGGTCATAACTCAACTGCTTCGGATGTTGATGTTTTTCTAGTACCTATTGTATAACTGCACAGTACATGTGTGAGTACTTTTAATACTTTATACCTTTACATAGTATAGTGTGTAGTGCTATTCTGGGTGCATTGTCCTCACATAATTATGTGAATTTATTTAATGTATGTACTCATGTACCTAAATATTGTAAAAATCATTTTTTTTTAAAAGAGTAAGTATGGAGTTTCTTGTGCATTCTTCTCCATAACAAGCTACTTTCCGAATGCACGGTAGAATCATTTTTTTTTTTTTTTTTTTAAAAGAGTAAGTATGGAGTTTCTTGTGCATTCTTCTCCATAACAAGCTACTTGCCGAATGCACGGTAGAATCAACTTTTATTCCATGTAAATTTAAAAAGTATGGAGTTTCTTGTGCATTCTTCTCCATAACTAGCTACTTTCCGAATGCACGGTAGAATCAACTTGTATTCCATTTAAATTTAAATTGTGACATTCAAAAGTGCCGCTTGGTGGCCCAGTTGAAATAAATATCTTTTGTCTTTGTCTTTGTCTTTGATACCTAATTAGTTTTCTTGTAACTATGGCAACTTTTACATACGTAAGGTATTTTTTTTTGCTGTTGCTGTGGTCGAGTTTTGCAAACTTACGCAGAACTCGATCAATAAATGTAAGACCGTTCATAGTTAGCAAGGATATACAATAATGACGGTAGGTATAGTAAGTTAAAGCTCTGTACCAAATAACCAAAACTATCTGTTTTTAGATTAGTCAGAAATTAGGACAAATTTGGGCAATAGTGTGATAGTAAAAATAAACTTGAATCCATTTCTATAATTCTCACTTTTTTTTTTATATACTAGTATTTTCAAATAAGTACTGAATATCCCACGAATAAGCTATTAAAAACAATCATTTGACAGATCCAATTAAAATACAGCTCCAAAAAATAACCACAACCATTTGCAAATTCCGCAAACCACTTGTGTGCGCGACAGTCCAAGTTCAAAGTCAAGGCGTGCCTCGCACGTTATTGCATGCTCGATTCTTGATTTACGATGCGACTGTACATATGACTTGTGTACGCTACTGTACCTATATGTATGTATGAAAGTGGGATGGAATTTTATCGGCGAGCTCACGGTTACTTTTGTTTGTGGATAAGCAGATTAGGAAGGTTACTGAAGTAATTGGTCGCCATACTGCGCAAAGTGCCTAAACCTAATCTAGGGGCACGGTAGTGCCCCTAACAAGTAGAGCAAACAAAGGCTCAGTCGTATCATCCTTTTCTCGGAGTCATTCAGGACATTTTCGACCGCCTGTAACTTCGTTGTGGATAAAGCTAGAAGTATGATTTAGGTTTCTTTTTTTACTGAATAAATTATCCTACTTGGTTTTACATTCGACCTCACAACTTTTTGCGGACGCGAGTCTTGTGTCTTTACCGGACAGTGCAACGCAAAGGAGGGTAATGTGTTGATTTTTTAAATTAACTTTTTTTACATGTTAAGTTTTTGATGAGATGCCCAGAATCTAGGGTCGGTGTTATACTTTATTTCAAAATCTCAGTAAATTAAGTGGAGTGGAGAAGATCGTGGCTAATTACTGCCTCATGGGTTGATCATCAAGGTTAAGCAACGATTGCCGAGGTCGGTCCGTGGATGGGTGTCCATCTCGACAAACCGAGATTCCTTCGTGCCTCGGCAAGCAAATCAAATAAAATCATATTATTATAATGGTAAGTAAGATTTTGTTAAGAAAAATTAAGTCCGTTTGTTTATTATAATTGTATACTTGCATGGTAAAGGTCAGCCCGAAGAATTGCTGAACTTAAGTGGCAGTGGGCATGGCTCATTTCTCGCAGAACGGATATTCAAATGAGACAGAAAAGTTCTGAAGTGGCGACCGTGAACCGGAAGACGTTGTGTTAGAAGGCTTGCCACCAGGTGGACCGACGCGATGACCAGGTGAAGGTTGCGGGGATCCGCTGGATGCGGGACGCACGGGACCAGTCAATGTGGCGACGCTTGGAGGAGGTCTAGGTCCATGTCCAGCAGTGGACGTCTTTCGGCTGATATGTTTATGGTGGTAAAAGCAGAGTTATTGCAAATCCATCATTCTACTTTAAGTACTCTCTAATATGGCTCGTTTATTTTTTTAATATCATTTCCTGGATTTTGCCTTTAGTCTGTACCTTACAGTACCAAAATATTAATTTTAGATTTGGACGAGGAATAGAGGTCCTTTGTATGAACTGAACCGACATTATCGGGAGTGTTCTTAGCTATGTTTGATGAAAATCGGTTCAGCCGTTCAAAAGTTACGGGCGTTTTATTGTTGGAATCGGGGTATTTTCGCAATATATCGAGTTACGTGTTCGAAAGATTGTTGATCGAACACTATCTCACCTGATGGTAAGCGATGATGTGGTTGACGGTGAAAAACGCTAGCCTAGAAATAACCTATTCACTCTTGACTTAATGGCCCTTAGATTGTAGCTATCGGGAAACACAGACTCTGCCAGAGTATTCCACTCCTTAGCTGTACGCATAATAAAAGTGTGTGTTGTGGATGGAGACAGATGGGCCAGGATCGCCATGCAGTGGGTAACTGAAGAGAACCGAGGAAGGGCTAAAATACGTTGGCGTGACGCGTTCCTGCCGGAGTGGTTAGAGCAGGCAGGAGACAAAGTTTTCTGGAAGGATACGGGAGAGACCATAACCCAGCAGTGGAACAACATAGGTAAAACACGTGACACAAAAAAAACTTTTCCTAAATGAGGACCACACGTGCAAGTGCGGAATGATCATCATAATTAGTCGTAAATAATGTCAATTTGCGGCTCAGTGTGTTACAAATACGGGAAGATTGGTCATTTCCCTAACGTCGTACTGAGTTCTGACAATACAGCGGGAGATGGGAATCAGCTGATAGCTCAAAACTACAGTAAATTGGTGTAGAGCAAATTCTGTCTTTAGAATATTAAGGCGCAGATAGGCTCAGTAGCTTATTTTAAAACGAGAATCACGTCTAAACGGCTAGTCGTGATTTAATGAATAAAAAATATGTAACATTAGACTATTTTCTTAATTATTTGATCTATGATAATTTTGAGTTTTATTCGTTTAACATAGTGTAATTAATTTGTAGTGTCTAAAACTGACAAAAAAACGACAATATATCTTGTAATTATCTACATTTTAATCTAAGGCTTTTTTTAATCATAGAATATTAAGGAAAGTACAAAATACTACACTTTTGAAAGAAAGAAAATACATTTATTTAGACTAAAAGACACACAATATAGGTACTAGATTCGTAATAATATACATCAGATAAAATTCAAACAAAAAAATAAAAATAAAGTGTCAAATCTGACGTAAGAAGTTAGCAGGAAAGTGTGCCTAACGGCTGCACCAAAAAGGCCCAGTTCAACAAAAATGCCAAACGACTAGTGCCTGACGCTGGTTTTCAGGTGACGGATGTAAATCAGTTTTATACTGCAAGATGATTTTGGATCGCGCGGGTGTGCAACGAGTGCAAGTTTTGTTCCGTCAAGTTCGTTTGCGACTGTCGTCGTCTTAAGTTTGACAATTATTCAGGCTATGTCGGTAAACTTGGTCCTCCTGCGGCTATTTTCGATTCTGATTTTATCACGCAAGGAAGCTCTGCCCTTTGGGTAACTAACCATTTGCTGAGCGTGAAAATTACTCCTAAGAAACCCGGCTAAAAGTATTTAGTCAAATGCCATCCAAATCCATTCAGGAGTTTTTGCATGAAAAATTAACACACATTCATCCATCCTCATAAACTATCGCGTAGTAGGCCTCTGTAGGTATCTGCCTATACCTTGTGGTTTTTATAGGATTATGCTAATCACCAGCCAGGTGGGCTGACGACATTTATAAGAGGTAGCTGAGACAGTCTGGATGTGGAAAACAGGACATATATGATATGGCACAGCTTGGGAGAAGCCCGTGTCCAACAGTGGACTGCAATAACTTGAGTATGTTAGTTTTTATTTATTTCTTGAGATTAGGCTAATAGAGTCCTGTGATTGGAATCAATGCCTGCCATCCACTAGTTTCAGATTTCTAAGTATTACTCTTTTAAAAAAAAGTTTTATACTAGATTCAAACAGCAAAACGCCCATAACTTTTAAACGGCAAAACTGATTTTATTCAAACATAGCTAAGAACACTCTCGACAAAATCACCTTTCAAACAAAAAAACTAATTCAAAATCGGTTCACCCGTTTGGACGCTAAGATGCCACAGACAGACACACAGATACAGTTGCTGTGTATCTGTATACACAGCAACACACGTGAAACTTATAACACCCCTCTTTTTCCGGCGGGGGTTAAAAATTGAAGTTACAACAACAATAAAACTGATATGATTGTATAATAAGTTGGTTTACTCATGCACAACGGATATAATATTTTTTATGAAGGGACATAGAATAGAAAATAGAATAGAATAGAGTAGAAAACATTTATTCGATTTAGACACAACACAACGACAACAATCACAAAGTAACAGAGAAAAATAGTAAAAAATTTAATATACAAACCAAATCTTACCATCCTACTTCATATCTATATATATACATCACATCACACTAATATTATAAAGGCGAATGAAAGTTTGTGAGTGAGTGTGTGTGTGTGTTTATTTGTATGTTTGTTACTTCTTCACTCCCAAACGGCTAGACGGATCTGGATGAAATTAGGCACAGATATAGATTATAGTCAGAAATAGCACTTAGCATACTTTCTGCTGAAAGTATGCTAAGTAATTTTCGCTGAAAGTAATTTTCGAAATTCATGCAGGAGAAGCCGCTGACAGAAGCTAGTTGGAGATAAAAATCAAATTACTGAAGTAATGATGCACTGATTGATTTTTTATTGACTTAATAATTAGATAACAAATTAATAGGAGCTCGTGGCTAAGTTATTGCAGCCGCACGCGTCGACCTATGAGGGTAAGCAACACCTTCCGCGTTCGTTCCGTGGATGGACGACCATTTACTACAAAAGCACGTCAAACCGTTGGTTTCAACTACCATTTGTAGGTTATATATAATAGAAAATACTTTATCGTACACCAAAAAATAAATAACACATATCTGTTTCAACAACTTAATACTATGGGTACAAATGCGGTCTTATACAGCGATATCTACCAGACAACATTTAGATGGAAGCAAAAATGGTGTACTGCTACATAAAATAAAGTACATATAAATTATATAGCTTTTTAAAATACTATAAATAAACTAACAAATAAATATACACACATAATATTAAATGTAACACAGATTTCAAAGAAGGGTTGAACAATGATGGAAGGAATTCGATAGAAACAGAAAAGCACTAAAGAGAAAGGAAATGGTTCTTATCAAGATTTTTAAAAGATGCTAGTGACTGGCTTGTTATCTGTCCAAATCGAAAGATTTAATGTCTGATTGTCTTTGATGATTTTAAACACTTAACAAATAGAACATTTTTTTTTACATTAAATACTGTTTTGTCTCTTGACTGTACTTACCTTCAAAAAGAGTCCTTACTCTATCCCCTTGGATCAGACCGGAATGTCAAAGTTTATAATGGATCAGACAGGAATTAAAGAATAGTAATAACCAGCAGGGGATCAGGTAAGGGCATCCGACCGGAATAAATCATATTTATTTTACAGTCGTTAGTCAAAGGACAGAAAATCTGATTCCGGTCATCCAAGGGTTACCGTGTTACCCAGTTACTGGGTTGTGGCGGTCGGTTAAGCAGTCATTCCATGAAGAGACTAAGTAGATTTAGCTAGGATAGTAAGATTTTTTTTTACAAAATATCCTTGTCCTCACTAGGAATTTCTTCCTGTATCGTGGGTGCGTTTGCAAGCATTTAAACTCATATACACAAGACACCCAGATCCGGAAAAACTATCTGTAAGTCATACAAATATTTTTGTTCCGTACGGTTATCGAATCCACGACACGCAGCGCAGCAGCCGATCGCTCAACCACTAAGCCAACCAGTATCATGTTACAGCTGACAAAGAAAAAAATCGCTGATGCATAGAAGATTCACTTTCAGCGTTGTTGGGCGTAAAATCGCCATTAAGACAAGTTATTTTACAATCCATATTACGCCTTATTCTAGTAAGGATAAGGTTCAACTGAAATTCAGTAGCAATTTTGTGAAAAAGCATCAATTAACGAATTTAAACTATTTAGTAGTAAAAAGTGTTAACTGTTTCTTCCGTAGAGGAAGTCTGTCATGGATGCACTGCATTTTTTTAGGTTTGTTTCAACTTCTAGAAACGATCAGTTCTTAACAGCTAAGAAACATAAAATATTGAATTTATCAAAAAGCAAGGAAAAAATCATAATCCACTATTTAACTAAATTGGATGAATCAGATGGATGTTATATTAAACACCACAAAGAACTCAACTGTTAGTAACCCTTCTTCCTACTAATATTGAGAACAGACGTTTGTATGTTTGTTAATCAATCACGCCTAAATGGCTGATCGGATTTGGACGTAAGACGAGGTAGAGGATCAAGAAGAGGTTATTCAAAATCGGGATTCAATATCTTGGTAAATTTTCCACATTCACGCGAGAATACAGACACGATCTAAGCAACTTATCGTATATTTCTTGTCGACGGAAACGGACGAGATATAAACGGTCGAAAAATTTCCGGATTTCATCGTGACAAAAGAAGACACTAGTAAAAAAATATGTCGGTGTCACTGATCATGATCGTTTCTATTTTTATACTCAAATTATTATAAGTAATCATATTATTATAATTCGCGAATATAATCACTGTTTTGTCTATGGTTTTGTCTATTACAACCTAATTTTCCAGTCAAGTTTTGCCGAAACCACGATTCTGTTGTCATATTTTTAAAGTGCTTATTATTGTTTTTATTTCGTAGTTTGGTTATAGAGCTAGGTAAAATTAGACACGTCTCGTGTTTGAGTGTGTTCTCTTTACTATTTTTTTTTTAGTATATTTAGCAAAGTCGGTGTCAAACATTCTGCTTACGTCTTAGTAAATTGAAAAGGCAAATGTGCATAACTCAAAAAAAAACAGTTTTTAAGACTCAACAAATTCTACGACAAATGTTTGATTGTGCTTTTCAATTGGTTTACAAGTACTTAATAAAACCTGTAGATGGTTACCATGATCACATATCACCAACTAGTTAGGAAAGTGTAGTGATCACGAGACTATTCTTTAACTAATCTTTAGTGAGTAATCTTGATTAGCTTTTCTCACAGACCATCAATATCCAATCTATACTAAAACTACTTTCAATTATCTTGCCACGTAACAATCTCATACCGAAACTCGTATATAACTAAACAATTTAAAACATTAGGGCGACATCTACAAAGTATAACAACTTCTTATAAATTAACAAGACCGCACAAGACACCAGACCCCACAAACTAAACAGGATACTCCCATATCTGCAATCACAAATCCTATTGCATCTACAATTTATAAATTCTTCACAGGCGCCATTACTACTTATGGCAACCGTTAATCCTCCTGCAAATTACCAACGACATGCATTACCAGTATCTGAGTGCAATTTTATGCAAACCAACTATAATTATGTTGAACATAAATGTGTAACTGAAGTGAAATGGCGACTGGTCGTCAGGAAGAGAAAGCTGATTAAAGATAGAACGAAATAATTGATGAGTTTGTTTATTTATTTAGATCTTTGTAAACTTGATGGATAAGAATGAATAAGTGAGCATGGTTTTAAAAGTCAAGAACTCAAGAAGGATTCAAAGATAACATGGCAAGAAGGGGAAAATGAACTATACTTCATAAAAGATAGCTTGATCTTTGCGACATATGTCAAACTGACGTATACGTTATTGTTAGCCTGTCAAGCGCTATTGTTACTGTATTGATACTGACAGATGTCGCAGAGATCAAGCTATCTTTTATGAAGTATAAGAAGAATGAGAGATTTATGGAAGATGAAGAAATGCTGCGTTGACCAATCAATTTGAAATGAGCCCATTGTTATGATGATGGAAAGTGAGTGTGCGATTGGCTAAGCAGTTATTGTACATACATAGGTACAGGAGATATTAGCCTTCAAAAACCTAAAAAAAAAAATCTCATCGTTTAAGCTGTAAAGAAAACGATTGGTCAATAAAAAATTTCAGAAAAATGAAGTGTATCATAAAATCAGTAAGAAGCCAAAGCAAAGATAGTAAATTATTAATTACTTATTCGATTATTTCATATTGATGATTAGTTAATTGCTTGTTTGATTGAAATAACCGCAGTTTTAATCAGTACACAATTAATGTATCCCATGGCTTATGTTATAATTCCACTTCTAAGAACCATGTTATAGAAGTTAGTAATTACGGTGTTCTTAAGAAAGTGTGGCCATAAGAAGGCGTTTCCTGCCTTAGTAACTATCTGTTACATCTACTAGAGGAAAAACTATTACTAAAATTTTCTTTTAAGTTTTATGTTTTTGGATGACATATAAGCTGTACATCTATCTGATGGTATCCTAAGTCGGTACCTGATGCACGCTAGTACCAATGAAAGAGGCATCGCAGATGTAAACTCAGAGACCAAGCTGAAATGTGGAGAACATAGTCCTTGTCTCTTACAGAGAAGACACGAGCATTAATTACCAAGCTAGCTAAAGGCAGGCTAGTAATTTGTCAGTGAATGCTAGATAAAATAAAAAAATACATATGGAATAAGTTAGAGATGCCTGAGGCATTAGATATTTTATCTGAAGATTAATTTTAAGAATCTACATTTAAATTCAACATTGCTATGTAGTTGTGCTATTCTGTAAAATAATCACTCTTAAAACTTGGTGAAGTACAGCTGTCCACAGATATATATCGAAATAGATAACGCAAGTCCATCCATCTGTATCAAAACCAAGCGTGCCTTTTTTTTTCACAAACAATTTAAAAACAAATTTACTTACCAATGAAAGAAAACATTTCCAATGCCTCGGCCAACTTTTTCTATACATTCTTTACAGCTCAATAGAGCATAACAAGGCATTTTTCTAAATTTCGGTGCATTTCTGGTGCCGATAATGCTAAGTGAAAAGCTTAGATTACGATCATTGATCTTAACTTTACTCCGTTTTATGGCACGTGAAGTACTGTATGTACGCGTCATCTAGTTAGATTTATGTCTGTGGAGCTGTCAGTCCTTAATGGATTCTAAAATTCTAGTTTGACAGTTCTTAGGCGAAGTGAGTGGTTAATCCCAAGTTGGTCTTAGAATCCTGAGGGTTTGACAGCTCGCTTCAAACTCACTTCATCTTAGTTTCCGCGTGAGATTTAGTAGAGACTCTTAAGGTTACACTAGTCGACGGTACGAACTAGTTTGTGCGCGGGGTTAAAATGCAAGCTATCTCATCCGACAACACGTGCGAAAGAGATAGATGCTTTGATGAGCAGTAAGAAGCTAGTTCGAGTACAAATACTCACTTTTACAAATTTCTAGCCAAATGGATGATGATTTAGGACGAAAACAAGCGCGCGAAATTTTATAAATAAACAGACCCTTGGGAATATGGATATCCTAAAAAAACGACTAAATGTATCTGTTCAAAATAAAATTATTTGCATTGTTGAACCATTAATCTATCCCTGCATCGTGACCGTTTTGCATTTTTTTTCTTCAGGTATTGCCTTAAAAATGCCTTAAAATTGTAGTTTTGAAATATGGAACTTTCGACGCTCATAACTTTCAATTTTTTTTCTTTCCATTTATGGGTAGATAATGATGAGACAAATTGATATATTTTTTTACTTTGAACGAATACCGTCAAACAGTGGAGTGATCGCCAGACTACGTTTGTATGGAAGAATGATCGACGAGGGCAACCTTAATAGACCGACAGTGTTAAAGTACACACCCTTACAATAACATATCTATACTATACCTTCACCAAAAAATGTTACATGGAAAAGTTTATTTGTTTATCATCCCCGCCTTCTCTGTGAGCCTGTAAGTCTGTGGAGCGACGACGGCGGTAGTTTCAACCGCAGTTTGTTGCCGGCGACAGAGTGCGGCGCGCGGTACCAAGCGCTCGAGCCCATGGTTTAGTGCGGACAGTGATTAATATACTACACTATGGTCTGCAAAATTTTACCGAAGATTCAGAGCCGTAAGTATATTTTTAACTCAAGATATTTTCGCGAAAAAAAATTTTTAGGGCGTGTAAAAAATATACATAACACAAAAATATATTCGCGTTTAAAAATTAGAGGCCGTATTTAATAGTACATTACAGCAGAATCCAGTAAGTAAGCCTTCCTGGCCGAGTATGAGTTAACCGGACCGAACCGCAGGTGAGGTCCGGTTATATACGAGGCCAGGATGGCTTTCTTACTGGTTGAGGTTTGTATAATGCTTTTCTCAAAAATGAAAGAAAGTTTAACAACAAATTCGTTTAATTAATATTGAAGGTTACATTCATATTAGGGCAATTACTGATAGATATTGTGATCGATTTACCGGGGGCATTTATATTTGTTTGTTGTACATCTTGATTAACGGACTCTTTAATCCAACATGATTTATAAACTGAAATGACTAAATACAAACATAAAATCCCACACTATACTTCTACAACATTACTAAGTACAAAACGCAACGTGCATACTTTTTCTGCGTCGCGTTATGTGTCACAGACCCATAAAAAAAAAAAAAAAAAAAGTGTCACAGACAATAAAATGGATGTTTAAGGCTCCAAAATATATTATGTATCTCATAAAATGTCATACCAAAAAGAGATAGATATATATTTGGAGCCTCCCTCTAACCATGTTATAATGGCTAAACTCTAATCTGTGTCTGGTACTATGTTTTTTTTTTCTAAGCAGATCTAAAGAGGATGACCTAAACCGTGCGAAGCCATAAAAAAAAAAAGGGATGAAGGATGACCAAGTGTCCAGTAAGTAAATTACATACTTACTTACTGGACAGTAGGAGATTCCAAATTTAAAATCTCGCTTCTTACCGGACAGTTGTGAATAGTCTCCGGTAGAGTTCACTTTCTGGATACTTTTTAGAGATGTTATGTCAACATTACATACCATTTTTGAGAAAAAATAATTACGAGCCTTCTGTCAACTGATTAAAATATTCTAAATTCAAATTCTGTTATTTTTTTTTTATTAATCTTCTGTTTGATAAACACTGTTGAGATTTTCTTAAATATAATTTCCGTATGATTAGTTTAAACACTGCATAGCAGATTCTTAATTAAAATTTTCCATGTATGGAGAATTTGGAAAGAAGGAAATATAATTTATTTAAGAAGATTGTTATTTATTGAAGAGAGAAGAAGAAATTAAATATTTATTTCATTTTACTGATTACAATCAGTATTTTAGCTAACCATAAGATAAGATTTTTTTGTAAATAAATCTGTTAATAGTTTTATACGAAAGGTTTTAGATTTATAAGGAATATTTCCTAAACAATATATTGTAACCTACACCTTCTTGCTTAACAAACGTGTAAGACCGAGGAATCGAACCTGTAATAGTGGAAAATCCTTACATTTCAACCATTTCTACGTAACCGCGTTATCGTAAAACGCTCGCAGTTGGTTTAAAATGGAAAATATTCGATAAAGCGGTAATAAAAGCTATTGAGCCGGATTTCAGTTGTAAAACGTACCTATTAGAAATTGTAATTTCCTGCTATCACCAAAATTATTATGATTGCAAACTAAAGATATCTAATTTGGGATTAATTAAGGAGTGCATAAATTGATAATTTATTATTTTTATTAAATTGGAGGTGAAAAGTGGTGTTTTATGAGTAATTCTACGCTAAGCTACGCACAGCTGTTAAATAATATTTTAGAATGTTACAAAATAAAACATATCGCAAGCCTATTTACAATATTTCAGCGCCATATTTTTAACTACAGTGCCGTAGTTTGAGTAATGTATAATATCATTTGTACTTAAATTTTGCTTGCAGTTCAGAAAGTACAAATTGTTTATGATACATTTGAGTAGAATTGAAGTGATTTTTTAAGAATTTTAACAAACAACTAAACATATCTAAGTAAAATTACAATAATAATCGTATAATTGTTCATTTATATTTAAAAAATGATTAAACAGTTAAAAAAAATATATATATTGTGTCAACACCAAAAAAGCAAACTACTGCCTCCCAAACAAGGTGAAAAGTCTGCCTTTTAGCACCTAATGTTTCTCCAGAATAATCTCTAACTTTTTATCCAATTCCTATAAACGCTTTAAAAAAATATAATAAAAAATATAATAAAAAATTGTAGAGACATTCGTCATATCAATGTAACCGCAATGGCAGGTTAGTTTTCAAAACTTTATCTTTCAACACATAATGAAGTTATTAAACGTATGATTCATTACAATATACATTACTACGCCACAAAATCAAAACGAGTTGTTTACACTATTCATTGTTACAATTTCATTGTCATTCAACGTTATTATAAAACAGAATTGCACTTGCAAGCCTGCTTCAGTAGTACGAGATGCCTAGTATGGATGTGAGCAGCGGTGGCTCCGTGGTAACAGGCAGGCAGGCAGGCAGGTGGTGGGCCTTGGCCCTTCCGGTCTTCCCGGTGTTTTGCCTTCTCTGGCCAATATCCAGTAAACGCTTCTAAGGGGTCACGCCAGCGTTTTCTTCGCCTTCTTCGGCGACGACAGCCGTCTTCTGGCTCTTAGGACTCTGGCCCATCTATTTTGATGCATTCTACAGATATGACCCACCCAATCCCACTTTATTTTGTCTTCTTCTTCTTAGCGTGTCGATGGCAAATATAAAAATTTAAATATTGTGGTTGGCCCAGAATTCAGCCACGGCAACACCATTCGGTGACGCAGTCATAAGGTCTTCGCAAGTACAGGTGACAGGGCATGCGGCGCACTCCTTAAGGTGGGCCATGGTCTGCGGAGATATGCTGCACAAGCACTGAAGACTAGTGCCATCAGAGAACCCCCACCTGTGGAGGTTGTCTTTGCTGCGGCCAACCTGAGTGCGGAGTCTATTATTTTGTTGTGTGTGTTTATTTTGTCTAATCTGATTCATATCATGTCCCAGAACCAAAAAACTTAGGGGCATGTGACATCCGCCAATCCGCAATGGTTTTTGGTCCATTCCCATTCTTCATTCACGTACGGTTATGCACCATCCATACTTGGTAGACATCTCTACCATACGCTCTAGTTTTGGGAATACTTTAATTGTGCATACAGCGTTAAATTCCCTGCCGGAGTCTGAGTATCCTGATAGCCACTACCTGGGGGAGTATTTAAATCAACAGTGAACAGGCAAGCCTACTCCATCTCCATCGGATCAGATGGTGGTTTAACGCGAGAATAACAATAATAAATAAAAACGAGATCACCTGAAAAGTGTTTGCTGCATTTTCTATCATCTGCATTTTCTAGGTTTAATCAGCAAAACTAGATCAACCTCTGCACCTAAACAATGTACCATTTGAATACTACACACGGTAGGCGGACTAAATTTCATAAGGCATTAAGGTATTTGAGTGCGTATCGCAGATTGTTGGTCATTTAAACAGAACAAACGTACTTGCATAATAATTAAGCCTGAAACAGAAAAAAAACTGTAGAAGTCATTGGAAATATTTTAAGGGGGTTCCGTAATGTTGTTCAATTCATGTATATCTCCCACACTTTAAATTAATCAACTTTTTTTTTCCCTATTGCTGGGCAAAGGTCACCCACAGCCACCCACGCCAGGTGTATTGTCTTTTTAACCGACCGAAAGAGGAGGTTATCAATTCGAAAGTTTTTTTTTTTTTATGTTTGTTACCTCAGAACTTTTTACTGGGTGGACGGATTTCGATGATTTTTTTTTTATTTGAAAGCTGGTGCTTGTCATGTGGTCCCATTTAAATCATTTCATTTCAGCAAGATCTGATGAAGAACTTTGAAGATATATATCGGAACTCTTCAATAAATTACTGCAAATCACTCGCTCATAGCTGCAATCGCATGTCTGTTTATTGTTTTTACCATTTCATAACATAACATCACACTAGTACGCTCTAAAGAGGGTAAGCAGGTGTGAACAGTTAACCCTGGTATACTCTCATTCCACCGGTTTTGTTTAAGTTTCATGTTATTGGGATAATCAATTCTGGCTTCACTTTGGACATTATAGGTACCTAACCTAGGTTAGGTACCTATAGAACTGGTCCATTATGTACCACAACTAAAAAGTGAAAAATTAAAAAAAACTTTTTACAAAAAATACAACCGACTTCCAAATAAAAACACTACGAAGTGAAAAATAAATTTAATTTCGGAAGTTGGTGTCAAAAAACGAAGAAACGAAAACAGAAACACCGACTTCCGAAATTGAATTTATTTTTTACTTTGTAGTGTTTTTATTTTTTATCAATCCATCGTAAACATAAAACTTACTAAACATTCTCGTTTAAAATCTACTGAGTTATGGTCTCTGTAGTTTTACTCATGCTTACCATAAATTTGGAAGAAAACAGACCCAAGGAACAAATCCTTATACCACGATCTGACTAAGTGAAGCAACAACTAACAATGATCTCAAACGCAATACAACAGGACAAATGGAGGGACATCGTCAGAAAGTTTAGTTTATAGGTACATCAGCGACATTAAAATTGAGCAAATCATTGACATACATATTATATCTCTATATTGTGAGCCATTTGAAAGAAAAGAAAATACATTTATTTAGCACAGACTAAAAGACACACAACCTATTATTATACATCAGATAAAATACAAATAAAAAGTAAAAACTGTAAAGTCTGACGTAAGAAATTAGCAGGAAAGAGTGCCTCACGGCTGCTCCAAAAAGGCCCAGTTCAGCAAAAATGCAAGACATAGGTGCCTGACGCTGGTTTTCAACTGGACCTGCATTTATTATATATTGCTAATTATTGTATTTTTAATTGTTTGTTTTACTGTAGAAGCTTTTAAGTGCGTTATTTTTGTTTTTGTTTTTTTTTACATCGTTCTCACATGTATGTATTTTTTTTTTCGACAAGATAATGTAACCAACTACTTGTAAAACACATTTTTTGTAAAAGAGTATGTGTGTAGTTTCTTGTCCATTCTTCTCCACAACAAGCTACATTTCCGAATGGACGGTAGAATCAATTACCCCCAGTTTCCCAGCTCGGAATTGTCGGGGGGTTGGTGTGGCGGGTTGTCGGGCGCGCGTTGTCTGCTGTGATTGGTTGAATGAATTTTCAACAGCCAATCGCAGCGGATAGCGCTTGCTTGGCAGTTTGTCGCATTGGTTCGCCGATGATTTTGAGCTGGGAAACTGGAGGTTAGTATTAGATTCATTTTTTTTTTTGACGTTCGAAAGTGCCGCTTAATGGCCTAATTGAATAAATACATTTTGATTTTGATTTTTGATTACAACTAATCCATTTGCCTAAACTTTTGCACTGTCAAGAAGTCGGTCAGTTTTAAGAACACATCGTGAGGAAATCGGTATATTCTAGAAGCAACAAAAATACAAGGACATCCCACCAATTTGCACTGGTCTCATGTGGTAGACTGAAGCCCACTCCCTCTCATAGAGAGGCCTGTGTCCCTACAGTGGGAACATTATAGGCTGATTATGGTATATATATGTATGCGGTCAGTCAGACAGATGACGCTATGTACGTTCAAGAGTGTAAATCTCCATCACTACAAAATAATAAAAAATAAATGCCCCCGCCGTGTCTGTTAAACTCAAAAACTACTGAACGGATTTTCATGCTGTTTTCACCAATAGAAAGAGTGATGGCCGATTTCTGAATTAAGTATTCGACGCTAAGTACGTGCTGATCTCGATTTAAGCATCTGTCACCCTTGATCATCTGCCACTTTAAGTTTTCTGCGATGCTGAGCAAGGTTTGAGTATACGTAGTCAAGTCATGCCAAAGTATACATTATGTCATACAAAAAACCTTCATTGACGATCAATTGATTGAAAAATGGGCGCACGGTTGGCGTAGTGGTTGAGCAATTGACTGCTGTGCTGCGTGTCGCGGGTTCGATTCCCGCACGGAACAAATATTTGTATTACCTACAGATAGTTGTTCCGGCTCTGGGTGTTTGTGTATGTGAGTTTATATGTTTGTAAATGCACCCACGATACAGGAAGAAGTTCCTAGTGTGGGGCAACGTTTTTTTTTAAAAAAAGAAGAAAAGAAAGAAGAATTGGGTTTCACAACTGAGAAAAACACATTTGATCATTCTCGAATTCTCAAACCGTTGTCAACGTTACATCATCAGTGTAGCCAGATTGGGCGCCTTTTTGCCATTTAGGCTACTTGGAAGGGTGCCGGGGCGACCAATTTTTACGAGCGGCGCCAATTAGGTTACCTCCAAAAAAAATAAGGCGATTTTAGGCGATTTCGGAATGAGACTATCTAATACAACATTATCTGAGGAATGATGTAAATAACTGGAAAATAAAATGCTTTTTTCACTATTTTTCATTATACTTCAGTTGCAACAACACAGGGAAATAAACAAATGCAGAAAAATGTTTTATGTGGAACCAATAATGATTATTGTGGCTAATGCATTTAAGTTTCGAAGAATGTTTCGTGGTATTAGTGAATAATGGTCGTCTTGAGTTTTTTATAAATGGAAAAACTAATTTTTCGGCGACTTAGGGCTCGTCGAATCTGGCTACACTGGTTACATTTGGCAGTTGATAGTTGACAAGTCTGTGCTTAAACGGTGATCAAGTGAAATAAATACAAAATAATATATAAACTTATAAAACGAGTGACGAAGAAGACCTTGTCTTCCTTGGAGATGCCTCGACGAAGACCGATGCGTTGAAGAAGACTGTTCGCCCTGAATTATCTAAAACATTAGATCGGATGCAAATATTTCACGCCTGATAGATCTTCAGATGCTCGAAGAACGGATGGTCAATGGGGCTGTTAAGTTCTGGAGTTGCGACCGCGTGGCGGAATACGCAGCGCTTTAAGGCGTCCCTCTGTAGACCGATGACCTGGTTAAGGTCAAGGAATTCCGATGTATGAAAGACGCACAGGACTGGTTGATGTGGTGACGCTTGGGCAGTCCTGTATCCAGCAGTCTTTCGGCAGAAATGATGACTATGTTGAGTGAGATCTTCAAGAAAATATTCAAAATGTGCCAGTGTTTGTAGTCGACAGTAGCTTTTCCTGCGCGAAAACCGACAGTTATCCAACAGGAATTATGTGTAAAGTGGAGATGGACCGGTTATATGATGCGCGATAACCAAGGGACATGGAGAAAAGTGACATGGAGAAAATTGACAAATTGGTACACAAGAGATGGGAAAAGATGCCGTTGAAGACAGTGTCATAGATGGAAATGGGATATGGGAAAGACCGCCGACCAAGATGTAGGCAAAAAGTGTAAGCGATGGTGCTCTGTGGTGTTGGCGAGTAGCTCAGGACAGACGCCAGTGGAAACTGTTAGTGGAGGCCTATGCCAAGCACACTGAGATTAGGGACATTTTATAAACTACGTATAGTATTGTATAGACTTCAGTTTTATTTCTCTGGTTTCAGAATAAAAGATTTGTTTTTCCGTTTATTTATTTTTATATCTATTATTTAATGTATTTGTTTTTTGTTATTATATCCTAGGTTCTAATTCTGGTCATTGTGTGTGATTTCAACCATTGAGGTGTGATTAACAAATATCCAAACATACAGACTTTCATACCTAGAATAGGGATTATTATTAGGATCCACAATACAAGAGAGGTTACAACGATGAAAATGTGTACAGAATTTGGCTTTAGTATGATACGATTTTGGTATCAGAACAATAAAAGTTGATAAAAACAACATGACAAGTCTCATTTATTTATTATTTTACAAAATTAGTAGGTAGAACACAGTCCTCCTTCATAATAGAAACACATATCGAATGGCACCGACCCTGGCTAATATTGTTTATCTTCGGAGGCTCTTCGATGGCTAGCAAAGTCTTTGGTCATGAAAACCCAGGTCACTCATTAAAAATTTTATCACAACAGTCCACATCTGTTGGTAAATCACAATTGCAATCAGATTCCGATGCATATGCACGATTTCTGTGTGTGTCGGTTCTGTTCTGGTTCTGTTTCTGTTCCACCTTGAGAGATCTTGTGAAGTTCTGAGTAAAATATTCTGTAGTTCTATGAGGTATCACAAGAACTAGCAACTGCTCGCCTGAACACATTCACTTCTACTAATTATAAGCTTCAATTCTTGATTTTAGCAATAACAAATTATTAGATATTATTTTCTTTCGATAAGACATCATTGACAAAATAAAAACGGTTGCCATGACAATCTTGAAGTAATTGACTAGTGCCTACGATCCATTTCATAGTTTTATAATAAGGTTGTATACATTTCAAATAGGTATCTATTAAATTGCTTAAATATGAAAAATCAAGTTATTAAAGATTATAACGTCTTTAATAAATTGATTTTTTAAATCTTGAACGAAATAGATAATATAATAAGAACGTACTTTTTATAGCTGTATAAAATTTATAATAGTAAATTTTATGCAATCTTGTGATAATAGATATTATCTCGGATTCCTTTTGTAAAATGGAACGTAAGAGTGAAAGAAAAAGCGAATGGAACTTTGACTAGTGATGTGCCAACTCGGGATAAACACGACTCGAGTTAACCCGAGGTGAAATGAACATAACTCTAGTTGCGCAACGTATCTTCGTTAGTTAGAATTAATTATTTATTTCGTTTATTTGTTAAAAACCACTTTTTTACATATTTGACAGACAAATTGGATAACTTCCTCGAGAATGTACGAGATGAGGCACAACACCGAGGGAAATGGAAGGAATGGGGGAAGCCTTAGCCCAGGAGTGGGACACCACTGGCCAAAAAAAAAACATTTTAAACTTATACCCTATTCGTTGGGGACAACTTTTTTTCACGTCAAACGGTTATAATCCGACTAATTTAAAAAATACAACCTTGATCGCAAAATGGTTAGTTTTGTAGCATTCTTTAATTGGTTATCATAATAGTTCCAAACTCCTGGCTATCGTGATGCTTTTTAATGTTGGTTATTGGTTTTGCTTCTACCTTTTTTTTATTCAAACTTTAATAATATTGATATTGTTGTACGAACACATTTAAGAAATAATGGTTTAAATGTTTGACATGTGTCTATTTGGTTGATATTTATTATATTTTATTTTAGATTTTGGTAATAGCAACTCGAGTTCGGCAGAATACCACTCAAGTCAACTCGAGTTAGCCACAACTCGAGTTGCACATCTCTAACTTTGACGGGTCCATACTTAAGTAGTTACTTAACTGAGCTAGGTAGATTCTCAATTGAGAAACGTAAAATACTCAAACGCTTCCTAAAATATTTGACAATACTCAACTGATTATTGCTGCTTTACTTAAATCAGAAACCGGCCATGAGAAACGAGGAAGGTTTTTGTGTGCGTCACGGGCGAACCTGGGCGGGCCACTAGATGTTGAATAAATTATTTCCATTCTTGCTTTCATGGAGAAGAACGTGTAAGGTGTTGTCCATTGGATGTACTTAAATTTTGTTGTAGCAAACCTATGCACTGTTAAGTTTCAATTTTTAAACAATGGTATTATATATTGTAACAATTCTATTGTAAGGTTAAGTGCTAATATCAACTTCCTTGCATTTTACTGCCTCAGTGGATTCAAGACGGGATTTTCATTTCAAATTCAGGTTTCCTCACCATGATTTCCTTCACCATTATCAGTGATGTCCAAGTGGGCAGATAGTGCCTTTCGAATACTACCAGTGTCAAAAATATATTCTTTAAAAATTCACAAATTGTGAATAATTTTACAATGACACTCAAAATTACCCGTTCCCAGCAGTGGGAAGTTTAGTAGCCAATGATGATAGTGACACAAAACTTTTATCTGCGTGACTGTACTTTGTCATTCGGGTAAAATTCGAAACCTAAAAGTTAATTTAAGTTTCACTATCTGTGTCCAGATAGTGAAACTTAAATTAACTTTTAGGCGCATAAAAATCTTGGCGTATGCTGATGATGAAATAATAAGTGATACTAATTTTGAGTTTCACCAACTGGACACACGTGTTTCTAGTCTCAACGTTCATGTCGAGTTGGTGAATAACCCAAAAATTCATATAAATTTGAAAAAATCACATTTGGCCCGGATTTGTTACCACGAACTCAAACACAAGAAGCGAGGACTTAGCCACTGGGCCACCAAGACATTTAAACATTATAGGCTTCTCAGTTTCTTTCTTTCTTTAACGAGTAAGCATATATTAAGATTTTACATTAAAGACGTATATTATATCTAAACGACTAATCATTATCAATCTAACCATTTAAAAACGGTTTTCGATCTAACTAAAAATAACTTAACCAGATGCATGTGGTTAAATTATCATAAAAATGATAATGTGAATGAACATCAAAATACCCATTGTATAGCAATTGTAAATCGATTGCAGCCATTAGGGCCCTATACTGATGATTGTCTATAAAAATAACATCTAATCTGTACATCTACATTTAACAAATAAACGATTTTATTTCATTTCAATTTCAAATGATTTGGAAAGTCTGCGATCTATTGGAAGACCTCCTTCTCTCTTCTTAAGATCCTATGACCCCTAGCTGGGGCAGAGGGCTTCCACGGAAGTCCTCCATCGAGACCGGTCTTGAGCTTCGCGCTTCACCTCGCTCCTCGTCATTCCAATGCTCGTCGCATCAGCTAATACAGTACGTCGCCAGGATTCACGGAGACTGCCTCGCTTCTTTTTCCTTGAGGATTCCAATCCAAGGCCTGTTTTGGAATGTGATCGGAATCCCTCCGGAGCGTGTGACCAATCCAACTCCATTTACGCCGCTTGATCTGGCGGTCGATCGGGGTCTCATTGCATTGGAAGACCTTAGCATCTAGACAATGCGACATTCACTAAGCGATTGTGGAAAAGTAGAAATGTGCCGTAGACAATCCCAAACATTTTGGCATTTTAATAATCGCTGTCGCGGATTGATTGGCGCTTTGTCGTAGTCTCTTGTTTTGCGTTTGAATATCGCAAATGTGAAAGTATGTTTTATTGATCAAGTCTGTCAACGGCTGAACCGATTCCGATGAAATTTGGCACACGAGGTAGTCCATATTTTCGGGATAATTTCCAACTTTCATTACTCAAGTAAAACCGCCTTAGAATTTTAAATATCAAAAACATCTTACTTAATTCATATAAGTAACTTCTCCTCCTCGTCTTTGTCCAACCCACTTCCCAATTTAACTCTTGTGTTTCATAAACGTAGTAACAAATTTATTTATTTTATTTTTCTAGCCACGCGGCGGCCGGCGAACAGTGAATCACAACAAGATGCCGTGCCAGAGGTAGCTGACTATGAAACGGCGCTGGACATTGCTGGTAAGTTACTAAGTAAAACCTGATATTTTATTTTTACCTAAGGTTATTTATTTACATAATTAAATATATATACTTGTATAAGTCATGGACCAAGTAATTAATCAGGGCACTAGTGAAGTCAAATCGTGCAATGTTGTTAATACTGATTTAAACTTCTATATTTATCACATTGTCTGGTCATTATGAATATTGTTACGTAACGGTTGGGCAATTCGATAATTATGGTCAATGAATTAGTCCAAGAGCGAGTGAAGCGATCTCGGAAGCTTAGGGCACCCCGACACGGATAGGTTAGGTTCGAAGGAGATGATAATGATGTCATCGCCTTCATGTTAGGTTACTTTAGACCCTGCAGACAGAAAAAAAGGCCGTCCGTCCGTCGACTTTGTTGCTTAAATAGTAATCGTACTTACCTATTCTATATAAAAACCAATGTCAATATTAGAATATAAAAAAAACACATTCTTTTATTACCCGGCCCATTATGACAAGACAAAAAGACAAAGACAAAAGATATTTATTTCAACTGGGCCACCAAGCGGCACTTTTGAATGTCACAATTTAAATTTAAATGGAATACAAGTTGATTCTACCGTGCATTCGGAAAGTAGCTAGTTATGGAGAAGAATGCACAAGAAACTCCATACTTTTTAAATTTACATGGAATAAAAGTTGATTCTACCGTGCATTCGGAAAGTAGCTTGTTATGGAGAAGAATGCACAAGAAACTCCATACTTACTCTTTTAAAAAAAAAAAAAAATGATTCTACCGTGCATTCGGAAAGTAGCTTGTTATGGAGAAGAATGCACAAGAAACTCCATACTTACTCTTTTCAAAAAAAAAAAGATTTTTACAATATTTAGGTACATGAGTACATATACATTAATAAATTCACATATGTGAGGACAATGCACCCAGAATAGCACTACACACTACACTATGTAAAGGTATAAAGTATTAAAAGTACTCACACATGTCTGTGCAGTTATACAATAGGTACTAGAAAAACATCAACATCCGAAGCAGTTGAGTTATGACCAATCCCAACTGACGGCGCCCGTTCACGAACATGACGCATGAATCGGCACCACCCAGCTCAACCATCATGAAGGGAACCGAATGATCCAACACACGCGGCACCATCAGAGAGACATTTGAGAGAGCATGACACACTCAACTGCCAGGGCACACACAAGTCAACGAACGACACATAGGTATAGCAAATGGTAGATTTACAGTTGGGTACATAGTACCCACACACGTGCTGTGCAGCTATACAATACTAAAAGAAATCGAGTCTATACAACACAAACATAAACATATCATTTGTTTTTGCGCCCTAGTGGTTGTGGAGCAGGACTAGCATTGAGCCAAGCATTTTTATCAGTGATATAATCCCCCAACTTATAATATGCCTGCCTGCATAGTGTGCGTTTTATACAATTTTTAAATTTCGTCTCATTCAGTTCTAGAATATGGGGAGGAATTTTATTGTAACATTTTGTACAGTACCCCATGAAAGATGAGGCCACTTTTGCCAGTCTGAAACCTGGTTGAACTAATTGGTCCCTATTTCTAGTAATGTAATTATGTCTGTCTCCGTTTTTACTAAAAAGATGTAAATTCTTTCTCACGTACATAATGTTTTCATAAATATATTGACAAGGAACCGTCATGATGTTAATGTCCTTAAACAGTTCCCTTAGAGAATCACGGCGGCGAAGATTGTAAATCGCTCTGATGGCTCGTTTTTGCAGAATAAAAATAGACTCAATGTCTGCAGCCCTTCCCCATAGTAAGATACCGTAAGACATTATACTATGAAAGTAACTAAAATAGACTAGCCTAGCGGTATCCACATCAGTAAATTGACGAATCTTTCTGACAGCATAAGCTGCCGAACTCAGCCGCCCCGCAAGTGATACTAAATGAGGACCCCATTGTAACCTTGAGTCTAGCGTGATCCCCAGGAAAACCGTTTTATCGACGAATTCGAGCTTCTCCTTGTTTAATATAATGTCACAATCAGTACTTTTGACATTTGGCAACGAAAATTTTACGCATTTGGTTTTTTTACCATTTAATACTAAATTATTGGCAGTGAACCAATCCTGAACCTGCCGTAGCGCGTTATTTACGTCGTCAACCTGACAAGTACGTCTATTTACTTTAAAAACTAAAGATGTGTCATCAGCAAATAACACCATATTTAGTTTGCCTTCGAATAAATGGGGTAAATCGTTTATGTATATTAAAAATAAGAAAGGACCTAAAATTGAGCCCTGGGGTACCCCCATTTTCACATTTAACCCCGACGAATTCACACCGTTTATTTGAACTAATTGTTGTCTATCACTCAAATAAGATTTAATCAAACTTAACGCTGATTGACCTAGCCCGTAATGCTCAAGTTTCAGAAGTAATGTTTCATGATTAACGCAATCAAACGCCTTCGACAGGTCGCAGAAGATACCTACGGCATCCTGCGACTCTTCCCACGCATTAAATATGTGTTTTAATAGGGTGACACCAGCGTCAGTTGTACAACGTCCTTTGGTGAAACCATACTGTTTATCATGTAAGATGTTATTCGTATTAAAATGAATGAGCATTTGATTTAGCATTATCTTCTCAAATACCTTGCTGAAAACCGGCAACACGGATACTGGTCTATAATTATTTGTGTCTTTACTGTCCCCGGATTTAAAAAGTGGTATAACCTTACTATATTTCATTAGATCCGGAAAGACTCCTTGATCCACACACAAATTGAAAATCAAAGCTAAGTACGGCGCTATAGTCTGAATAATAGAGGTACAAGCTTTGATGGACATTCCCCATAGATCTTCGGTCGGTTTTATCTTGATTTGCTTAAAAGCTTTTATTACTGTTAAGGGGTTTATATGTGAAAAGTTAAATTCATTGGGGCAGGCTGAAACGTTCGCGTTTAATAATCCAAAAGCTAGCGAGGGCGAAGAATTTAAGTTTTCAGTAGTTTTAATTGGGATGTTGGTAAAGAAATTTACAAACTCTTGAGCAACTGTTTTGTTATCTCTAATAAGTCCGTGTGTGGTCTCAAGTGTGTAATCATTATTATTTCTTTTATTCCTGTTCGTTTCATTGTTTATAATTTGCCAAACCGTCTTGATTTTATTTTCTGCTAATTTAACTTTATTGCTAATGTACAAGGCCTTAGCTGCCTTACATGTATTTTTAAAAATTCTTGAGTAAGTAGCTACATACTTATTAAACGTTTCAGTATTAATAAAAGGCTTAAGGCCGTAAAGTTCGTAAAGTCTTTCCCTACTTTTTCTAAGTCCTGTAGTCGCCCAGTCACTGAATAAAAACTTAGGGCATATAGTTTTAGTTTGCTTCTTAAAAATTGAATTGAAATCTTTTTGAACCACTGAAAAAACTTCATCATACAAAATATTACCATCATTCACTGTGAGGTCCTGATCTCTTAACTTATTGATTAAAGTGCTGTTAAATTTATTTAATTTACCGGATGTTATTGGTCTGGATTGAATCTGCATCTATGTGATGGGCATTATTCAGAAAGCCCGGTTAATTTAATTAATTTAATAGTTTTTATCTAATTTCCCTTTTTACTCATATTGGGCATTTTTCAAATCACCCGGGCATTATGAATAATGCCGTATTAATACAAAAACTACTAACTAACTAAGCCTAAAAATATACTATTCTAAAATATGGCGTCGACAAATTCCTCCACATCGTTGTCCACTGGTATTGTGCCCAAAAGACTGGCAGCATTGCCACGTTTTATGGCAATGCTTATCTTCTGACCAAAGTGAAAGCCAGCCCTTGGGTCATGCGAAGTGTCAACTAGGCGATTAGACAGTTCTTTAAATGATGCATGATCACTCAGACAAAGAGTTTCAACCCTGAGCTGCTCGAAATTAAAACTGCCGACGCTTGCGGTTCTCTGCAGACGCATATTTTAAGGTTGTCCACTAACGAAGTAATAGTAATATTACATTACATATTTTTGTCTTCTTTTATTGCTAAGTCTCCGAAGAGCAAAATACGGGCAAATCAGACATGAGTTAGTTATCAGCTAGCTATGCTATACGGAAATCCACATCGCGTCTTTTATCTTGCATGTGATTGGTCGATTGTTCATACTCTTCTCCTCTTTTTATTTTCTCTTTTCTTACCTTGCAAAATTCACTTACGCAATCAGGTTGCTGAAATCCAATCGAGTGTCATTAATGCATTATTATGCGGATTAGATTTTTTTTTAAACGTGGGAACACACTAGGAATTTCTACTGTATCCTGCTGATGCTTTTTGTCCTGTGCGGGAATCGAATCTGCGCCAACCGTGTCGTCAACTGATTTGTTTAGATGTCAACTTTCCTGTGCGTATGTGTAAACTAGTTGATACTACTCAACATAATGCCCTAGATCAGGAAGTTCCTACATTGACGAAATTTTTGAAAAAACTTGATCCTATAAAACCTTTAATTGTCGGGGAGATTAATAAAGGCAAATGAACAATTATGATGTGTTGTGGTTTCGATAGATTCTTCATCAATAATAATGATGAATCTCAATTATGGGATAGATAGGTAGTCTGGTAATAACTAGACGAAAATATGACCTTTAATTAGTCTCTATTATAGGTCTTAGAATCTTTTCATGCATATCTTCTGAAATACCGAGTTCTTAACCCGATTCTTGCCCCACTTTGTATAGTTTCTAGAGTTGGCGCCAAACAAACAAACATGCAGATTACTTACACAGAGCGTAGAATGATTGTTGTTAGGTTGATCTTCTTTGATAGTGGTTGTTTGGCGCCCGCGCCGCCTACATCATCATTGTGTGTCAAAAAAAACAATTTTCTTTTCATTCTTTCTTTCTTAAAATGCTATACTAAAAGATTTTTTATTTCTAGTTCGTTATTTTGTCGGTAAATTTTTTTGACAGATTTTTTTTCTCTCCTTTTTTACTTAATTACTACAGAATAGCTTCACAATTGAAAATTCAGTGGGCAATTTATAAAACCTTTTTCTCTACCTTTAGGGGTGGATATTATTTTTGGAACCAACTTTAAAGTATACACATCCAAAATCCTTTTTTTTTTATCGTACCTCTCTATAAAATAAATGCGTGGTCATACATTAAAAAAATACATGTTGAATTGAGAAACTCCTCCTTTTTATCTTGTCGGTTAAAAATGTCTCGGTACGTGTATGGTGGTCACCTATCCACGTGGCAGGTCGACCCTTGTAGCTATTACTAAATAGTAACACATGTTCACAAATGTGGGGGTGTGTGTATCGTTGACAATGACAGTGTTTGTAACCTACGTCAGACGGGCATCTATTTCCCACTTCAAACTTACACGTGCACATAACTACTTTATGGGTCAAATACTTTCCTATTTCTGCTTGATCTGTATCCTCAAACGTGCGTTAAGATGATTGACTTACTTCCAATTACGTATGCCTCCATTACTTCATCTTACAAGAGAAATCGTACTGAAAGGTAAATTGTTTTATGCCGTTTAAATGAAACGAGGCGTGTAGAATATATAGTTGGAATGACGTTATGATTTTGTTTTTATTATTATATGTCAGATTGAATAACATAAAGTGATGAAAAAGATGGCAACACCTTTCCTACAACCGAATTTTTAAATACTGTTGGAACACTCCTAAATGAAATCTGCTTGCCTAGTATATGTATATATATTAGACTAGCAGGAATTTAGACATTTTTAGTACAGAAAGAATATGATTGTTACTCAAAACTGACAAATAGTGAGTTACGATGTTATTCATTGTAGCTGTCGGTATGTTGGGGTTCCCCAAATTGTTGAATATAATTATTTTCATATTTGTGTGGTATGACTGTACCATTATCTTGTTTTTAGGACGTTTTGCTACTAGGTAATTTTGAGAATAAGACGTTCTGCTCGTAGGACGTTTTGGGAATAGGACGTTTAGATACGGAATCAAAAACAACCTACCAAGTGCAATTCGAACTCGCGCACGAAGGGTTCCGTACCATTATCGCAGAAAACGGCAAAAAATCACGTTTTTTGTATGACAGCCCCACTTTAATATTTATTTTATTCTGTTTTTACTATTTGTTATATTTAGATTAGTAGTATTTGTTATAGCTATCACGGTTCATGAGATACAGCCTGGTGACAGACAGACAGACGGACCGCGGAGTATTAGTAATAGGGTCCGTTTTTACCCTTTGGGTACGGAACCCTAAAAAAGACTTAGAACAAACACAAAGTTAAATAAAATTTTAGAGGCTTCACTATCTTAACTTATAATTATACTTCAACACAATAGTGGTTCGAATCGGTAACCCAGTAACTCTACAAAATGCTACACAATCATTTTTCGAAACATCAATATCTTCACGTTTCGAACGGAACACGTGGCTCTGATAGAGACGGAACGTAACAGATAATTCATAATAATTCATTGATTCATTTGTTAACATAGGTACAAAAAAAAATGTTGTTATAAAAATTACAAGCGCGTTATGTTATGCCAGAAGGCGTACAATACAGAGGTATGACAATATGATTATAACAAATATCTCAATGTAAGTAATGACTTGTTAGATGAGTTTGTGGTTGGCGCGAGTAATACGTAGGTACTCTATTTAAAAAGTATCGCAAGACAAGAATTTAATTGGGTGTTTTTTTAAGTCTGAAAGTACTAATAAATTATTAGATCATATTAAGATTAAACAAATCTATTTATCCAGCTTGTATTATCCCACTGCAGGTCTGAGACCCTTTCCTCTTCCTTTTCACACAGTTTTTCTGTCTGCTACCTGCCTCTTTGGTCCAATTGGAATGTTTCCTGGGTAGAAAAATGATAATTCTATTTAGTCCGTCAGTGAGATTATCAAATAATATTGGATACGTAGTTTTTGCTTGCCCAAATTTCTGGAGTGGGGGCTTGTGACGTCACTATGTCAGTATAAAGAGTACGAAAGGCGTGGCATCACAGGATATTTCAACGCACTATATCGTCGCCATTTTACGTTTACGTGTCAAAAGAAAAATACGTCCCCAATATTATTTGATAATCTCAGTGACGGATTTTTTATTAAATTACTTTTTTTTTTATAAGCTCGCGCTTGATCACTATTTCACCCGATGGTAAGCGATGATGTAACCTGTTCATTATTGACTTAAAGACCTAGATTTTAGCTATCGGGAAACACAGACTCCGGCAGGAAACCTGACGGACAAAAAAATAATTTTGAATTAACAAGGGCATCACGAATTTCTCAGTAGCTGCCCTACTTGGTCTGATTGGAGTCTTGCAATACTTAACAGGACTGGTGAAAAGTCGGTGTAAGAGAAACCTTTCGCCTAAGCGGGTATACAGCAATCGCTGTACACAGACAGAAAAGTTGATTAAAAAGTTCTCTTAAACAAAGGCGCAGTTTCTGCCTCCAAGAAGTGCAACATTCAAAACTCATAACTGCCAGTGGAAAATTGAAACCTAATCGGTCGGAATAACAGTAAATAAAATGATGATTGATTGCTTACAGTAGCGGTTACCTAGGCACTAAACAGCTATGTAACTAGTTTCAAACTGCAAAACAAACATACCGACAGACATAACATTAGTGAGTTTGATACACATAGCGGTTGAGAAGCTACACACATACATTTCTGACGAAGAAATTATTACTGCTATTTTGAGCTATACTTAATGACACTTAGCACCTAGGGGACCTAGGGGTCTTTAAGTCAAGAGTGAATAGGTGGAGTGCCAGAAAAATTAAGAAGTATTTGCGGGCCTAGAATCATCAGCGGTAGAGACTATCGGAGTACCAGGAGGTCAGAATCTAAAATCTCCCGGTACTCTTTTTACATCTCATAATTGCAGCCCCGGTAATACTACCTCATGATTATAATCTCCTGGTACTTAATTTAGTATTTACCGGTAATGACTTCAGCCGCGCAAATACTTAAGACTTTTTCATGATTCTGGCCTCTCGGTAGTTTGGGTATAAATGCTTATAATTTTTAACATCTAACTAAAAATACTTTTTTATCATCTTACTAAACTCTCTACTGATATGTTTTATTATTTTGACGTCCTAAAAAATTCAACATCCCAACACTAATACCTACTGATCCGTAGGTGCAAAATGTGGAGTAAAATTTAAATAATAAATTATTCCACTAATGGCACCTGCGAAAAATATCGATAGGTGCCGTATGTGGAATACCTCAGGTGCCGTTCAAGCGGGTGCCCAATGTGGATTACGTCATAAATTCAACCGACTTCCAAACAAAAACACTACAATGTGTAAAATAACTTCAAATTCGGAAGTCGGTGTTCTTGTTTTTGTTTCCTTGTTTTTTATCACCGACTTCCGAAATTGAAGTTATTTTTCACTTTGTTGTGTTTTTATTTTTGAAAGTGTTCGTAAAATAATTTTAATTTTTAGTTGTGGTATTTATCTATAATGCCCACAATTATGCCTGAATTGATTACCCGAATAACTTGATCAAAAACGGTGAAATTAATGAGAGTGGACCAGAGTGAACTGTACAGATACCCCTTTAGAACGTACCGGCGTGATGTTATGTTATGAATAGGTGTAACAATAAACAGACATGCGATTGCAGCAATCCCAAGAGAATTGCCGTCATTTAATTAAAAGTTATGTTATATATCTCCGAAGTTCTTCATTAGATCTTCACCAAGTTAAATAAATGGAACCAATTCGCGAACATACTCTTTCAAACAAGAAAATAATTTTCAAAATCGATTTACTGTCGGAGAAATCGGTGAATAAAAAACCAAAAACAAAAACACGCATACAGCAGAACATAGAACCTCTTCCTTTTTGGAAAGTCTGATAGAAAAGCGCAAATTAAGTTAAGCTTTATGTAGAAGTAATTTTTAGTTTATAACAGATTTTCCACACAAAAATGTAACAAATAGATATTAAGCCACAGATAAAACATACTTATTTTATTTATAAGTTTAGTTTGGTGGGTTAGGTGCCAGTGTTTTTTTTTTATTTTGGTAACGAGGAAATTATGTTTTACCTTTTTCCTGTTTCAAAATAAGGTATTGTTAGGTCACATTCCAAATTAATGTAATGTTGGGTGATCCGATTACAAAAATAATTATACAATCATTGAATACTTTTAATAATTCCATTTATTCATTGTTTATTTTATGGACCAAGTGATTAATACGACATTATTCATAATGCCCAGATCCAGAATTTGAAAAATGTCCAATATGAGTAGACAATATGCTAAAACTATTGAAATAAACTTTAATTGACATTTATTATTTTATAATTGTTTGTCTATAGCATCACATGATTACAATGAAAACTTACAATCTATCTTTTTAAGTTATTTTAAATGAATTTACAATAAGCTAGGTATTTATTACTGTACAGAATTGTATTTTATTTTGTTGTACATTCATAATTGTATTTTGTTTTGTTGAAATTTCCATTTTCATTTAATTTTTAGGGTTCCGTACCTCGAAAGGAAAAAGCGGAACCCTTATAGGATCACTTTGTTGTCCGTTCGTTTGTCTGTCTTCAAGACCCTTTTTCTCAGGAACGCCTGGAGGTATCAAGCTGAACTTTATATCAAATACTCAAGTTTACTGTCCCTTAAAGCTGAGAGAAAATCAAAGATACAGCCGTTTATGCCGCAAATTTCCGCAAATTTTCGACACTCGCAAGGGAGTCAAAACGTTCAGGGTACTTCCCGTGAACTCAGGATATTGTAATTCGGTACGAAGCAACGTCTTATAGCACAGATAAAGGAATAATTGCGATACCGTAAATTTTTTGTAACATGAATAATAATTTTAAACTTATTACCCCTTTCCTCATGAACGCGTAGAGGTATTAAATTGAAATTCATAACAAATACTCAGGTCTATAATACCTATAAGCTGAGGTTTTTACTGAACCCTCGGTACGCGAGTCCGACTCGCACTTGGCCGGTTTTTTTTAACTATTATGTATTTTTTACTTTGAGTTCAATCTCTAATCCTGAAGATCCTGGTAAGGATAATGTCACAAACTATTTAAATTATTGCATTGTCATCGGTCCTTGATAAGTGCGCAAAGTTTCAAATCAATCCGACGTTTTGAAATGGGTGAAAACCACGTTACATTGATACATAGATACATACATACCAAGTTAATAAAAGGGTGTTAAAAAAAACTTTTTTACAAAAAAATACTATCGACTGCCAAATAAGAAAACTACAAAGTGAAAATAACTTTATTTTTGGCAGATTGGTGTCTTTCTTAGGTACCATTTTCTTTTTCGTTACGGACACCGATTTTTTAATATTGATAGGCTCACCTTTGACCACGGTGGTCAAAGGTGAGCCTATCAATATTACTCACTCACCTGATGGTAAGCGATGATGCCGTTGACGATCGAGCATGCTAGTCTAGAAGTAACCTATTCAGTCTTGACCTAAAAATCCCTGCTCATGAATAAGAGCCATTCACCATCCATCATATTTTACTCAAAACTTTCCTCACGACACGTCATTATTCCACAGCATACTCCCGTGAAGCACGATTCTAGCTAAATACAAAATGATAAATACACAATATTAGAGAAAATCACATACATAAATTTACCAGCAATAATATAATGTTAGTTATTAATAGAAAGTAATAATATTAAGTATACTATAAACTGAAAGAAACTTGTGTTTGCTAAATGGAGAGGGGAAGTCAGCGACCCCTTTATGCCTGTTGCATAAATACTGGGTAGTGGTAACATTTATTATTAATAAATAATAATAATCAAGGTAATTTGAAGAGGTCAATTAGGAATGAAAGTTTTATTCGCTGTTTATGTAGACACAAACGCTAGAGTTTGTCTCGTGGCTTCACGCCCAGTGGTCTATTCCACAGGATTCGTGCGTTATTCTGGGATAATATTAGAAGTGTTTTTTATTTACAATCTTATATTAGACTTAAATGTACAAAAAGAAATATCGCTGTCAAAAAATTGGAGATCCGGAAGGTGAGACGGCTTCACGCCAGAACAGTTGCTCAACTTGTATCAAACGCAAGTTCAATCATGCACAGAGTACTGCTCTCATCTATGGGACGGATCTGACAAGTACCAGCTGAATGCACTTGATTCGAACGAATAACGGGCCTAAAGGCTCATCGGCAATGAAGTATTGGCCGAATCTAGGCTCCGGAACCTTGAATATCAGCGCCGAGTAGCCAGCCTGCCGGTTTTTATCGGTTACATTTCGGGGTGTGTGCGTTGGAATTGCATGAACTAGTTTCTCCTAGCCCGTTCCATCATCGGACTACAAGACTTACGGCGATGCGTCATCGGTACATGGTGGACATCCCACCCATAAACACCAAACATCTTGGGCATACTTTTATTATGCGCACAGCAAAGAAGTGGAATTCCCTGCCGGAGTCCTGATAGGTATAACCTGAAAGTCTTTAAGTCAAGAGTGAATAGGTTTATTCTAGGTAAGCGTGCTACATCATCGACCACATCATCGCTTACCATCCGGTGAGATATTGGTCAAGCGCAAGTAAATTAAAAAAAAGCAAAATATCCCATAAGCCCAAACATGATGGTACAATCTTGTCTAGCTGAGAAGTTGCTTTAGCCACCCTCCAGCTTCATCATGAGACCAGCTCCATAGTTCCATACTATTTCATTGTTTCCAAAGTTAATAATAAATATAAGTAAGCCAAGTTTCAGTTTAATCGGATGACAGGAAGTGCTTCAAAAATCAGTCATTAGTTAGCCGGACACACAAACAAAAGCAAGGAAATTTAAATTAAAGTTATGTGGATCAAGGGCTTAATCCAGGAAGCTGTACTCCTGGATACGGCGCTAACCTATAGTTAGGAGCTTCCTTACTCAGGAGCCCTGACCGCCGGTAGCTTGGACCCTGTTTCCGATGCCAATGGGCTATTTTTTTTTATATTTTTACGTTTTTTTATTTATTTTTTTCTATTTATAAATGTATATAAGTCATGGACCAAGTGATTAATTAATCAGTGCACTATGTATAATGTCCAGGCATAATTAATCAAGTTAAATACTGATTTCTTTTCACTATCTGGTCATTATGAATATTGCACGTAACAGTTGGGTAATTCGATAATTATGGTCAGTGAATTAGTCCAAAAGCAAGCAAAGCGAGCTCAGAAGGTTAGGGCACCCCGAAACGGATAAGTTTGGTTCGAAGGAGATGACGGGCGCTGAAAAGAGCGAGCAAAGCGAGCAGGATTTTTCATTATTATAAAGTAAATTAGAATAACTTAGAAAAAATATAATGTAAGTTTTAATTGTAAACATGTGATATATGCTATAGAATAACAATTATAAAATAATAAATGTCTAATAAGTATAGATAAAATTCAAATAAAATAAAAAGTCATTCAAAATCGAAAATGGTAATGTCATCAAAATAAAGTACAATATGTCAGGCACAACAATGTAGTATAGTAATTAATAGGTACCTAGCAATTAAATGAAAATACAATCAAATAAAAATGTCAATAAAATAAAATACAATATGTCAAAATACAATACAAGGCAATGTTAAAGCTTTAATAAATAGAACTCTAGGCTGCCCGCCTGAAGTTCGCAGTGGTTTTACCGGGTTTTTTATGCTGAGCATGAGATCGGTGTTCGAAACATGAACTGGGCAAAGTGTCATGAGGTTTTTACGTCTGGAAATTCTCAGTAGCAGCAGGACTCTGGATTTGTATTTGGTCCAAAAAACATGGGTCTTCAAAAAAATGGTGCTTGTGTGCTGTAAATAGGTACACCGTTGTAACTTTTCCGGGATAAAAGTCACTTTTATAAATAAAACCTAGAAAAGATTAAAAAGCAAACTAGCGTCTGCCAGCAGCTTCGCCCGCGTGTATGTCGAAAATTATCCCAAGGAAACATAAAAATATCCTATCCCCGTCTATCTCTGAGCCAAATTTAATGCAGTTCCGTCCAGCCATTTGAGCGTGAAGAAGCAGTAAACATGCAAACATACAAACACACACACTCACAACCCCTTTATCGAAATCTAAGTGTCATAGATAAAGAAGACTATCTAATTTACATCGTTAAGCCTAGACATAACGGCTCATCAACCCAGTTTCACGTATAAGGGAGTAGGCAGAAGACTGATGGGAGAACTAACTGGTCGGCGTAGTTTATACTGTGATAGACGTAAGAACTTAAAGTACACGGTTTTAAATACGCGAACTTACTCGGCGAAGTGAGTTATTAAGGAATTATTATCATATCACATTTTAAAATCCAATAAAACAAGATGAAATTGTCGTAAGTGGGTGAAACAATGGCTTACGAAAAGAGAGCGTTTATCACATGTAAATTTAGTAAGAGAGCTACGTGAAGATATGGAAGATTTCCATAATTAACGAACTAATTTATTTCTTGACAGAATCGCTATTAGCATTTCTTTCCACCTTACGTATAATTTGCAATGGTACGCTTGAAATTAATATTTTTGTCTTTATAATCATTGCTTCTAATTTGCAATGACAAGGATTATTTCGTAAATTTTCAAAGTTTTTTTTTATCTTAACCCTGCACTAGAAATTTCTGCTGTATGGTGGGTGCCATTAATATATTACTACTATGCTCAAAGTTATGAGTTTATAGATTCTTGTGTTACGGGGTGTCATTCTCGGTATTAAATTATCAATTAATACTGTCGATTTATTATTCTATACCTTTTCCCAGCGGCTGCGCCCGCCTTAATAATCGCGCGAAAATTATCGCTCTAGAACGTATCTACTATGAGTATAGAAAGTATCTTAAGGCGGTACCCTGACCAAAAAATCAGCATGAGATATGAGCATTCCTATTGGCCAAGCGGCACTGGTGGCGCATGAATTGAAGTAGTGAATACGCACAGATTTTAGAATAAAATCTTTATAAAATCGAATTTTGATCTTTTGAAAAAAAATACGACAATACTGTTCGTTATTAAATTGTCAATCCATTAGTGTTAGTACAAAAAATAATTAGTGAACACTTTACGAGGAGATGCATGCTATCATTAATATTTCTCATTTTGATGGTTTTGTTGGCAGGAGATTAACAGGGAAAAAAAAGTATACTACCATTTTAAAATCTATAAAATGTAGAAATTTAATGTATTTTTATTAGTTGATATTTCTTTTTAAATAACGAGTAGATAGCTCCTAAAAACAGCACGAAAAACGTTTAAAAAAAAATGATATTAGAAACCTCAATATCATTTTTGAAGACCTATCCATAGATACCCCCCACACGTATGGGTTCGATGGAAAAAAAAATGGTTTCAGTTTCAATTATGGGGACCCCCAAAATTTATTGTTTTTTAATGCGGTTCACAGAATACATCTACTCACCAAGTTTCAACAGCATAGTTCTTATAGTTTCGAAAAAAAGTGGCTGTGACATACGGACAGACAGACAGACAGACATGACAAATCTATAAGGGTTCCGTTTTTTGCCATTTGGCTACGGAACCCTAACAAAAAAAGCAGGGTGTTAAAGGATAACCAACAGAACTCATTTCCAGCATTCTTGGAATATTTAGTTGTTTCTAGTTGTGCAGGCATCACATAAAATGTACGAAACTAACGTTGATAACTTTTATACATAAAAATTGTGCGAAACTCGAAGAAGTAGTGTTTGTTTCATCGCAATCGGTTCACTCTATCAATAGATTTAAATTTAATGAGAATTTAAAGTGTTCAAGAATTAAAATTTTAATATCACAACACACGCAATTCAGATATTCGGACAATTGTACTTCATATTCCATAGATGGTTGTGCATTTGGTGTCATTTTCTGAATGGCGGTGTTAAGATTCTCCGCGGCAGATTGACCCTAGAAAAAAAATTGTAGGCAGGTAGGGTGGTAGGTAGGTTGATAAGTAGGGTTTGTAGGGTAGAGTAGGTAGGGTAGGCAGTTGACGGGAGCGAATCCGGTACAAAAATAGGCAATTGGACGGTACTACCAGTGTGCCAAATTTCGTCCAAATCCGTTCAACCGTTGGTTTAGTCCCATCTCGGCACCCATGAATTTATTTATCATGTCTACGAAAAATTCCCATCTCGGCACTCCGTCTTTAGTCGTTGCTAAGTACACAGTCATCAAAAAATGGATACACTGTATCAGTATAGTGAGTAAATCAAATTGACTCAAACTAAAAAACGTACACAGAAAAAAAGTACCCATAAAATAAGTTTAATTTTAAATTTTTAATGTTTAGTGGACAAAGTTAAATATATTTTCTTGGGACTTTAAAAAAAAATACGCAAGTAAGCAATAAGTAAGCAAGTAAAGTGTCATATTTTCTGGCTATCTCTTTCGCCTCGGTTAAGACAGTCAAACCAAAGTAAACCTAACGACTGATCGTTATGGTTCATTTTTGTGTAATACAAAATTAGAAGTGCCCAGTCCAGATAGTATAATAAGACAATAGCGCAAACTAATATGTTGATTTTCCTAATATTTTTTTAAATAATTGCTGTAAAGATTTTAAAACGATTATTCCTACGAACCGTAAATTTTTCATATATTTTAAGATTTGTCATGTTACTGCCAAGGCAGAGATAATGGAGCCCCTAAAAAGCGATTCAAGGGTTGTCTGTGAAAATAGTAATTTAAAAAGAAACAAAAATAATTTAATCAATAATAAAGTTGATTTACTTACTATACTGATACTGTGTTTCCGTTTCTTTTTGTGTACCTTAAAATAATTCTTGAGAGGGTGCCGAGATGGGAAACAACCCAACCGTTGAGATCGACGCGTGATCGATTATCAAACATCGAAACATAATAATAGGATAGGATACTTAGTAGTAGGATGAATAAGTGACTACTACGACTTGTAATAGTTTGTCAGGAATTTTGTTGCATACTTTTTTATTATCATTGGGCCTTATTATTTTGAAATCACAAAAAATCATATGCAGATACTACAGAGCATCAATACTATCTCCTTTTAAAAGCGCAAGAAAAACTGCGCGTGCCGTTTGCACGTGTAAAAATTCGTCACAATGCTCTCGCTAACATTTATACACCGTAAAAAACTTAACCCTGCAGCAGTCGCGCGGATTACAATAGTAACATATTGATGCAAATTTATTTATTTATTAAAACTTCATGCAACATAAAAGTACATAGGCGGACTTAATGCCTGAGGCATTCTCTACCAGTCAACCAAGGGCGGTGAAGAGATAGCATGGCAGGTGCATAAGAAAATGAAATAAAAATATTATGAACGCAAATTTAGTACAAAAATATATAGTTGAAATAAACATACTTAAATATGTACTATAATAAATACTATTTATAAAATAATATATGTATAAATTTAAGTTCTTCCGAAAAAATTACATAACGGGAGATACTACGGGGACTTTTAAATTTGGTAGTACTTTTTTTTTTTTTTTAAAACGTTGCCCCTCACTAGGAATTTCTTCCTGTATCGTGGGTGCGTTTACAAACATATAAACTCACATACACAACACCCAGAGCCGGAACAACTATCTGTAAATCATACAAATATTTGTTCCGTGCGGGAATCGAACCCGCGACACGTAACGCAGCAGTCAATCGCTCAACCACTGCGCCAACCGTGCGCCCAACTTAACCCAACTTAAAACTGTATCAGCTGTATCAGCAATTTGGGCGATCGCTCATGTTCAGGTATAGCAGTCTCCAGGTGATTATGAAGTCCGCGGATGACTACTGTAATCTGCTTTCTGAACGACTGATTCGAAGATTAAGTGATTTTATCAAACAAAATACAAATACATTGCGCTCATTATTTTAACTTTTTAAGTAAATATCATCTACTATTGTAAACAAATATTAGGCCTAGTTACTTGTTTTTAAAGGTTTAATCTTAAATTAAAACCACTCTACCTTATTAACCGTCTTCCCCTAAAGGAGGAGGCTTCTCAATTCGACCGTATTTTTTTATGTGTGTTCGCGTTTTAACTTCGTCGTTTATGAACCGATTTTGATGATTCTTTTTTTGTTGGAAAGGAGATATTCCAAGGGTGGTACCATGATAAGGAAACCAGGATTTGATGATGGGATCATAGAGGAATCGAGGGAACTCGACAAATATTATAGGCATACAAATAGCGATTTTGTCATTTTCATCAATAACGCAAAGATTGCATTGGCCATTGGTCTTGAATTGGTCCTGATGAAGAAGACCACAACACACCACAACGACCACTGGATTTCTGAAATAATAAAAAAAAAACAAAAATAAAAAGAGGAAAATAAAAAACCTTTTAACAAAAAATCAAACCGACTTCCAAGACAAAACACTAAAAAGCAAAAAAATCTTTCTTTTCTGAAGTCGAGATATCGACTTCGGAAAAGAAACAAAAAATCAACCCATCATACGTTATTTGATAAAATAACGTATGATGGGTTGATTTTTTGTTAAAAAGTTTATTTTATTTATTAAGAGCAATAATGAAACTTGATTGATCAATACATTCTAATTCTCAATTAATTATATGAACCGCAGGCCCACCGCAGGGTTAATAAAAAGTGTTAGCATACTTCATACAATAAACTCAATTCATTAGCAATAATATTATTGTTCCAGCTGTTCGTAATGAAAACCTTGCCATTGTATAACGATGATAAACGCGAACTGGTTTCCTATCGTTCTATAGTAATGCTAATTATAATAATATAAGCGAACGAGTGTAGTAAAGTTTGAAGTCTTTTGAAACCAGGACAATGCCTGCACTGTGAAAACTTAAAGGATTTGCATAACGCATTTTAACACGGAAACACCGTGTTAAAATGCGTTATGCAAATCCTTATCGCTCCTAAACTGTAATCAAAATCTGTGAATCAAGCCTGTCACAGAAGGCCGCAGGCACGATATTCCAAAAATCCTTATTTCATAGACTGAAAATGACAAAAATCCTTATTTCATAGACTATTTCGTCTTGAGGAGTCCCGAGGGCATAGGAAAAAATAGTGCAGACCTCATCACAATGCGTCTCATGATACTTTTTTAAGTCAACCGTTTCCTTTTTCTAGCCCTTGAATCAGCAGTTCAGGGTTATTTTTGGAAGGCGTTGTTCGATACTCTTGGCTTGCAAACATTATTTATTTTAATTCAGTACATAGAGGACTTACTGCAAATAAAAACAAACATAATAAGGAAACCAACGTCAACAGACAGCCAAACAAAGAATACAATATATAATATACTAGCTGACCCGGCAAACTTTGTTTTGCCATAAAAAGACCAAACATTTATCTACCCTACCCTACCCTACCCTACCCTACCCTACCCTACCCAACCCTAGTCTACACTACCCTACCCTACCCTACCCTACGTACCCTACCCTACCTACCCTACCCTACCCTACCCTACCTACCCTACCCTACCTACCATACCCTACCCTACCCTACCCTAACCTACCCTACCCTACCCTACCCTACCCTACCCTACCCTACATACCTACCCTACCCATTAAAAAAAAAAAAAAAAAAAAAACTAAAAAAAAAAATTAAAAAAATATCCTATCTCTCAAGTTGGATCGAACTGCACATGGTGTGCGAATTTTATTATAATCGGTTAAGTGGTTTAGGAGTCCATTGAGGACAAACATTGTGACACGAGATTTATATATATATTAAGATTTACGAAAAATAGCTCAAGTACGTTTTAATCTAGGATAGTCTTAAAAAACTTTAATTTGAGCCAATATTATTCCTCTGCAGGACTAAGGTCTAAGGTCTGCTCTTCTTTCAGTTCTCCCTCTAGAGTTGCTAATAATAACCAGTCATTAAAATAGTTAAGTTCTGATTTGGCGATTCATTTGAGCGTTCGGAATTCTTGAAGTCATACATGTTTACAATAAACAACTGTAATATTTTCGGAGATGGGGTAAATGAACGTTTGGTCTGTCTGGGTGACCTGCGTCCCTGAATTTTATTTTGTTCTATCTAATTATTTTGCTCTTTGATGCATTGCCCGTTGTGGTGTAAGCCCATAAGTATAAAGTATGCCAAAACTTAGCCCATGACATAATTATAATTTTGAATCACTAATACTATTAGTGGACTGTTTACTTCAATCTAATTTAGTGCAGTCTTTGATCAGAATGATCGACAATGATGTCTTTAGTATAAATTATATAAAGTCCTTACAATACTGGGCAGACATTCCACATACAGTCGATGGAGTACTTGGGGGATCTGGAGTAATTTCAAATGCTGATATTGAGTGATCTGAACTATTTCTAAAGTCTTTATTTTCTTCTGACAATCCCCCATCTACCAACAAAGCAGTAGACTGTGGTGCTGGCATTGGTAGAATAACAAAACAGTTATTATTACCTCATTTTAATTTTGTTGATTTTGTGGAACCTGATGAAAAGTTTACCAATTCCATTAAAGAGTATGTGGGAGAGCTAGGCTCAAAATTAGGCACCTTGTATAGAGTTGATTTGCAAGAGTTTGTACCTACAAGGAAGTATGATGTCATTTGGAATCAATGAGTATTAGGATATCTTGATATCTCAGCTACTCAGGACAAGATAGCAATTATAATTTACCAGTAGAAGTGGAAGAAGTGGAAGTGGCATATTATCCCACTTCTGATAAAAAGTCTCCTTCCCTCTGACCGTACACTCTTCTGTATATAAATCAATCTTTAAAAGAGTTCAGCAGCCTAAATTTAGAAAGGATACGTCCTCCACCCTATGGGATGAATTCACATATCCTTTCCATGACCTATCCCCTTTCGAGTGTATTGAGTGTATTGGTGTCGTCACCCTCACCTATACGTGTTCTTTTTCGAATTCACTTACGCAATTAGGCTGCTGTTCGATTTTACCTAGATAAGATAAACATTATCACTATCTTTAACACGGGCCAAAACTATAACTAGTACGTTCTAGTAATAGTTTAGCTAACTCGTCATAATGTATTAGAAACAGCATCTTACCGTTGTTATGACTCCGGCCACGTCCGTTGGTTCGCATTCCGAGCCGATAAGTGTAGCTGTGATATATAATCATGCAATAATATAGATTACGGAGATAGTGATCTCTAGGTGATAGAGAAATTGCGTAGATTTTGATATGTTGTCGCTGATTTGCTAATTGAATGGGATGTTGCTTACTCAGCAGAAAGTTAGACTAAAGACAGTGATCTTGTCATCTATACCAATATTATAAAGAGGAAAGATTTTTTTGTTTGTTTGTACTGAATAGGCTCCGAAATTACTGGACTGATTTCAAAAATTCTTTCACCGTTGGGAAGCTATACTATCCCTATATAATACTAGCATACAGATGCCTCATCCCATACAAAGAAACCGTGCCGACGTAACTAGCGTTTTTCATCTGATTAATCTTGTTATTTTTGTAAGTTCATCAATCGCGTTCGATCGCGTTTCACGGCAATAGATGGTGTTAGCAGCTACTTGCAAGTAAAAGGGATTAGTAGGTTCGTGAATATTTTTTTCTTTAAATACAGTGAAGGTTCGTTTTATAGTATTTTTTTGCACGTTTTTACAGTTTTTTTTGCACCAAAATGTGTTACAATGCAAATTTTAACAATCGAGTGGCATGCCTCAGAAATTTAAAAATGCGCCATCTATTGGCATCAATTTTAAATGATCCGTTCAAATAATCTTCGAAATGTGAATTAAGAGCCCAATTTTCCATAATTTTATACTTAGGAGAGTTGATTAAACAAGAACATAAAACTTGTATGTTCAATTCCAGAAAATATTAATTTTACACACAATTCTATTGAATTGAGTGTACATGTCGCGCGATCTAGTGAGATTTATTTGAAACAAATATTCTTTCTTAGCAATGAGACCCCGTGCCCTGGGTGACATAGGCTACTTTTTATACCAGTATTCCCACGGAAACGGGAACTACGCAAGTGAAACCGCGAGGCATCCGCTAGTTTATAATATGACCAAAAAAATATTGTTTTAATCATCCTTTACCTCATGCTGAATTGATTGATGATTATCTCATGCATAAAATATGTCTAGGAGTAATATCTGTTTAGAAATAGTAGATATCTATCAGAATAAATATGGGGTGTCTATTTCTTTTTGGAAATTTTAGCTGGCAACAAACAAACGTCCATCAGATAAACCAGAAATACACGTACTGGAACTCCAAATCAGATTTCATTTCCAAGACTTTTCAAAGCCAATTTATTAATTTTTCGATACTGTTCCGCTACTTAGCAAAGGTCTCTCCCAAATTATGCCAGGTATTCTTTCCATGGCTGGTGCTGGGTTTATCTTGTATAATATAAAAATGAATCGCAAAATGTGTTGGTAAGCCCATAACTCAACAACGCCTGGACCAATTTGGCCAATTCTTTTTTTTAATTGTTCGTTGAAGTTCAAAGATGGTTTTTTTTTTTGGGTAGGGTAGTGTAGGGTAGGGTAGTGTAGGGTAGGGTAGGGTAGGGTAGGGTAGGGTAGGCTAGGGTAGTGTAGGGTAGGGTAGGGTAGTGTAGCGTAGGGTCTGGTAGGTAGGATAGATAAATGTTTGATGTTTTTAAGGCAAAACAAAGTTTGCCGGGTCAGCTAGTATATAATAATAATAAATTTTATTTTCAGACCAGAGTCCATGGTAAAATTACACATTACACACACACAAAAAACAATATAATACACATATACAATTGCGAAAGGACACGAAATTTCAAAATTTATTTAACAAATTTGAAAAATATTTATTTGTGACTCGCACACGAGATACGAGAAATAAGCAAAAACAAAAAAAACAACTTTAATTCAAATAATAAAACCCTGTGAGAGACCAAAATGCTCCTATCTCAGCATGTGCAGCGATATCCAAAACTAAAAGAAAAATAATTTGAAAGACGCTCTATGAGTCGTCATCCAGTGCCACATCAATGGGCTGTCTAGTCTCTCGGCTACAACAGCTATAAGGCTGTTTGAACTATCGCGCACTCGCCGCATCAGAGATGCTATCCATCGCTTAATGGCGTAAAAGTCTGGCACGCCTGACTCCGCGAACATATCCGGTACACTGCAAAAGGACGGTTGTCCCAACATTATCCTGAAACCATTGTTTATTTATTTATTTATTAAAACTTCATGCAACATACAGGTACATAGGCGGACTTAAGACGACGACTAACGCCAACGACCTTGAGGGAACAAAACGCGCCCTCGTTTCTCACCCGCGCGACCCGAAATTTAGTAGTTTTTGTACTTTTCTTATTATTCTATGACTTTAAAAAAAAAAGCTTCAGATCAAAATGTAGATAATTAATTTTTCTTTGATATGGTGTCGATTTCATTAAAATACGCCAAGCGGTTTTGTTGTGATTGTCGTGTTTTTGTACGTTTTAGACATTACTTTACAAATTAATTACACTATGTTATACGAATAAAACTCAAAATTTGCTCAGATGAAATTATTAAGAAAATGGTCTTATATAACATTTATTTTTTCCAATAAATTACGACTAGCAGTTTAGACGTGATTCTCATTTAAAAATCAGCTACTCAAGGGAATCGGCGCCTTATGAGGCATTCTCTACCGGTCAAGGGTGATTGAGACGACTCTGCTATTGATGTAGAAAGTAATGTCGTAACTTCCGCTTAAATGCATATTGACTGGTGGCCATCCTGATATCGAGAGGTAGCGCATTCCAGAGAAGAATGGACTGAATAAGAAAGGAAGAATGAATACAATCAGAAGTATGAGAAGGGCAAAGCAAGAGAAGTTTGTTAGGCGAACGAAGATTTCGTAGCGTGTGAAGTACATAAATATTGAGATAAGTTGTTGTATTGGACTCGCAGAGCATTGTATAAGGTTTTTGTATAACCGACCCATAGGGCGCACGTGTACAGAAATTGGTAATACGCCCTAAAGAACGTTTTTATTACCTCCCTCGTACAACGTGTGAACCTACCCGCATGTTACATTAAACTGCCAATGCTCTGCGTTCCTTCTCCATGTCCACATCGTCGGTGACCCAATTCCCCAGGTACTTGTACTTCGTCACTCTGGGAAGTGGTGGGTGGAACTTCGTCGTAACATTTTTAACCAGTCTTAAACACCAGAAGTTCACTCTTGGTTGCGTTGTAACTGCGGCCGTGTGCTACCGCATGGTCTTCACATATACGGAGAAGCCTCCTAAATGCACTGATCGAAGGGCTTCTCTTATGCACTCCATTAATACAATCAATCTGCCTAGCCTTTACCCAACTGCGTTGGGGTCGGCTTCCAGTCTTACCGGATTCAGATGAGTACCAGTGTTTTACATGGAGCGACTGCCTATCAGACCTCCACAACCACACACACACTCCATTAATACAACGATACTAATTTCTTTTCTCTTGTCTTCCACAGGTTACGGCCGCTTCAGCCGGAGTGCGCTAGGCGCTTGTGCCTTCTCCTTCTTCGCATCAGGCGTCCAGAACTGCGTCATGTCTTACGTGCTACCAGCAGCTAGATGTGAACTAGAACTTACCACCTACCAGGCTGGACTTATCAATATGGCGTTTATGAGTGGTAAGCACTTTTGGTAATTTTATGGTATGCTTAGTCCTCCTGGTCGAATGTTGGCCACAGTGACCAATATCTGCAAACAAGCCGTTAAAGCGGGAGATAATAGATCTTTATCTATGAAATTGCCGTTATTTTTGTTTGGCTAACAATTCTAATTTCAAATTATTTTTATTCCATAAACAAAGACTTCTTTTTTCAAAATATGATAAATTTTAAAAAATAATGCCTTTCTTCAGTACTGGCCATTTCAAATCAAAATATTTTTGTTGGGCTATTAATTCTAATTTCAAATAAATTTTATTTTAAATACATGGAATTCTTTTTTCATAATTAGTCATTTGTTTATTGATAAGCGTTATGTTTTCATCGCATTTGAATGTTTTTCGTCATCAAGGATTCGTTAAAAATTCGAGTAATTATAGAATATGAGTAGGGTTCTGTATTATGTTTTTTAATAAAACAATGTATTTAACACTACGTGACTGATGCATATGTTCTTTTATTGGATCATTGTTCACTGTTACAATCAATCAGTCTTTCAACGCCATTGTGCCAGGTCGGCTCGTGTTGTCCATGCATCCTGACTATTCACTAGTGATGTTCCTACTTACTAAATCTAAATACTACAGGTTCCGTACCCGAAGGGTCCAAAAGGAGCCTTATTACTGTCAATCTTGTATCTGTCTGTCCGGCTTTCTGTCCGTCGTCTGTCACGCAGGTTTTACAGCCAAATGGTTGGAGTACTACAGTCTTCAAATTTTCAAATTCCATACAGCAAAAAGTGGAGCGAAAAAATGAATTTGACCTATCACATCGATTGCGGTATCATAGTTTAGAGCTTGTTGAGTAGATAAATATTATATATTTTGTTTTAAAATATATCGGAAAACAAAGGAATGAGAAGCCACCAATAAGTCAGCTTTTTTTTACAAAGTTCTGTTCCGAAGAATTTTAACTTCCCATTGACCTATGAACTTGAAATTTGGTGATAATGTTTATTATTTCGTATATTTTACCATCAAATACCAATATATTGATAAATCGATTTTGCGGTTTGGTACGGTACCCTAAATGTGCGACACGCACTTGGCCGGTTTTTTGAAGTTTTCAGTTTATTTCAGGAGAAATAGAATGAAATATATGCGGGTCAAAGGTTGATTTGCCTTATACCGTTTCAAGCAAATGGTGTTAACACTATCACCATTAAGTGTACCTGTAAAATGCAAACCTAAACATTTAACATTAACTTCAACAATCTTGATACCGCTACGTCAGGCGCCAGTGACGTCTTAAAACAAAGCAGTGGCGTCTAGCCCAGTAGAAATCGACATTAAAATCCCACTCCTCCCACAAATGCCACTTTTTGCTGTAAAAGTGGTAAACTATGAGTTTTTCGACAAACAAGATTCCGTAATTTTTTAATGTTAATTAAATTTGCAACAATTTAAGATCAACCTCTGTAAGGTTCACAGAGATCAAGATATGGTCCTTCGAAAATGCCCAGATTTCCATGCGTTCCGCACCTACCTTCAAGTGTAAAAGTGACTGGAGGTGGAAACGGAGCCCACCGAGTGGGCTGGGAAATGAGCTCCTGCGGCATCATCCAACTAGCACCTTACAAAGAAAGAAAGAAACCCCTCCACCACACCTTTTTAAAATCATAGCCTGCAAATGTAAGAAGGGATGCAGGGGGGCGTGTAGGTATTTGCCTGAGAGCTGGGCTAAAACACGGGCTAAAATGCTTGGCACGATTTTAACTTTAATTAAATTTGCAACAATTTAAATCCAACCGCAGCTCTATAAACCCTATAAGGACCAAACTATGTACGTTCAAAATTTTAATTTGGGATTTGCACCCGTCTAGATCTAGATATTGGCAAAATCACTTGCCCTATGAGAAAAGTTAAGGCCTTTATATTCTCCAATGTTAACGTGGTACTGGCCCAAACGTATTCTGCGAGCGGACGCACGTCCGCTAGGTGCCAGAATATTAATATTGGATCTCCGTTTGGACAGTTTTGTTTCCAATTTTTTTTTCATTTTCATATATACGTACGTAGTTTCAAAAGAAATTCTAACCATCAATTTTTTTATCTAAAAATATTTTTAAACATCCAAGTCGTTTTGGAGGAGTATGCAAAAAAGCGAAAAAATATCGTTTTGTTAATTTTTTTTGAAGCAAAAGTTTTATTCATACGGAAAAAACCATATTTCACAAATAATTTACATGAATGAATAATAAATTACGTATATTGTTTTCAAACCTTTTAATTTAGCCGAAACTAAGGAGAATGCTTTAGAAAGTAACCGTTTTATGGCACTAAAGCGGTGTAAGGGCCTTAAGACTGCCTCGTGGGTCTAGTGGTAGCAAGCGTTACTGCTGAGCAGAAGGCCTGGGTTCGATCCCCGGATCGGGCAAAGTAGTATAACCCTTTTTTATATCTGAACTTTTAAACGCTCATTTACCTATTTATGTTTACTCACTTATTTAATTTGTCTTCATAAATATAACTGTTCGCTCCGTCACTTGCAACTAAGGTTTCATTGGTTCGGCGTCACCCAGTCGACACCGGCTATCGCTGAAAACCAGCGCTGTGGCTCTGCCTTGCACGCGAGTCCCAGCATTATGCTGAGCGATGACCGTTTTGCTTAGTTGTGACGCATACTTTGTAATGATTGTATTTAAGGCGGTACCCCGAGCAAAATGCCGCGCAAGCCGTTTTTCGTGCTGTTTTTAGGAGCTATCTACTCGTTATTTAAAAAGAAATATCAATAAATAAAAATACATTAAATTTCTACATAACATTGATTCTAAAATGGTAGATTTAGTTTTTTTTTAAATGTTGTATATATTTCACTAATCTACTTCCAAAAAAACATGAAAATGAGAAATAATTATTGATATTATGCATCTCCTCGTAAAGTGTTCATTGATTATTTTTTGTACTAATACTAATGGATAGACAATTTAATAACGAACATTTTTGTAGAATTATTTTTTTCAAAAGACCAAAATTCGATTTTATAAAGATTTTATTCTAAAATCTGGGCGTATTCACTACTGTAATTCATGCGCCACCAGTGCCGCTAGACCAATAGGAACGCTTATATCTCATGCCGATTTTTTGGTCAGGGTACCGTCTTAAGAGCAGCCTAGCCGGGCCGTCTATCGCCAACGCGAACATCGTCCAAAAGCTTGTTGTTTCATCCAGCGCAATGCTTGAAAAAGAGGCAAAGCGAAAAGAGAGAGCTAGCGCCTGAACGCTCGGTTGTCACTCGGTAACTTCCGCCGCTCAGTCGCGGGCGCTCGCCGCCCGTCGGCCGGCCGCTTGTGTGAGTGAGTGTGCGACCCATTCATTCATGAATTCATGATAATAATATCGCATCGCGCGCTACATTTAGTACGGACGTAGCCCTTGGCCCCGGGAATGCGTGTTTGTATTTTTACCAATCTAGGTACCGAACGTGCGCATTTTTTTACTGCATGTAAATTATTTAAAATATATTAGTTTTGTCGTAATTTATGTAGGATATCTACATAAAGTACGAAAAAGTTTTTTTACTTTTTCGTCATCAATCATTTATTCTGCTTATGGAATAGCACAAGCAGAACACATTATTATTATTTTATCTAACTTAACCAGGCAGTATTGAGGCAGCTAACATTAGTAGGTACAATTACAATGTACGTAGGTACCTACGACGTACAGGCGGTTGATCAAATAAAGTAGTCTGATTACAGTTTGGCATTTTTATTTATTATAATTATCGAAAAATTCATCCAAATCGAGAAGATTCCGATTTCCGAAAACAGACATTCAAACATCATTTATTTTTTTATCTTTTGAAGTCCTTATGGATGTCCTTCACCCTGGGGCAAACGAAGGGTTTATTTTTTAATCGATGTCGCACTCTATGTAGTTATTCCTGTATCGTGGGTGCGTTTACAAACATCTCACATACACAACTACACAAGACACCCAGACCCGGAACATCTCATATTAGTTGCTTGCGGTAATCGAACCCGCGACACGCAGCACAGCAGTCGATCGCTCAACCACTGCGCCAACCGTGTCGTCAATTCGACACGTATTTATGTAATATTATTGGAACTGCACAATATTCACATAGCAAAATTATATATTCTTCTAAAAATGTGTGCCAATTTTCATTGCATATTTGTATGTATGTATGTTTGTCCACGCATTTCTCCGAAACTAATTGTCGGACCTTGATCATGCTTTTTATGCTAAGTATCTCTCAAATTAGGGAAAAGTGAGCATACAACCGTACTCCTTAGCGACAAACAGCACGAATTTGTAAATTGAGTTATAGGTTTTTATCAATCCTTTAGGTACCTTACCATAGAACTTACTCATTTTAGTGATGGTGTACTAAAACTATAAAGAGCGAAATAAAAACATTTTCACAAAAAAATAAATCGACTTCGAAAGAAAAAACACTAAAAAGTACAAAAAAACTTTAGTTTCGGCAGTCGTCAGTAATTATACCTATAAATTTTAGCTTCCTCAATACCTGTATCAATACGGACTGAGATATATAAATAATAATGTGTTCTGCTTGTGCTACTCCATAAGCAGAATAAATTATTCAGGTACCTCAATGATATTCAAATAAACAGATACGTTATACACTCACAAAACAATTGAAAAATGTGTTCCGCGCAGCAGCGGCAGCACACATACACACTTTTCATTCATCTGACAATTCACTACAATGTCGAAAGGGATGGCTTGATAAAACAAACAAGAAAAAAAGAGACAGCTAGTGTTTGTCACTTGCGTGTGAATGTAAACAAACATTATTCTGACAACCAATGTTTTTTCTTTTTGTAACCTCCAAATATCAGAAAATTAGGAAAAAAAATTGAAATAAATTAGTAAATTGAGGTGTATTGCGTATTTACATATGGTATGAGATCCCTTCTGTTTTATGTAATTTGGTATTATAATTGGTACACTTTCTAAATACACACGATGGCATTTTTTAATTTTGATTTTTTTTCAAAAAAGCGTATCGCTCTTCGCCATGCGTGACATAAACTAAAGACTAAATCATACAATTGTCTACTATTCGAGTCTTCACAATGCGCGCGCTTATAACATATCTGTTTATTTGAATATCATTGAGGTATCTATACTTTTTCGTACTTTATGTAGGTATCCCACATAAATTACGACACACATGGTTACACACATGTTAGTTGGCGTTGTGGGGCACTTATGATGTTTTGCAAACGTGTTTAGAAGCCCAGATAACGTAACTTATTATGTGAATATTGTGCAGTTCCAATAATATTACATCCATACTTGTCAAATTGATTATCTCTTTATTTTTGAAGTCGGTAAATAAATAACTTCTGTTTATTTTTTAGGGTTCCGTACCCAAAGGGTAAAAACGGAACCCTATTACTGAGACTCCGCGGTCCGTCTGTCTGTCTGTCTGTCTGTCTGTCTGTCTGTCTGTCTGTCTGTCACCAGGCTGGTTCTCATGAACCGTGATAGCTAGGCAGTTGAAATTTTCACAGATGATGTATTTCTGTTGCCGCTATAATAACAAATACTAAAAACAGAATAAAATAAATATTTAAGAGGGGCTCCCATACAACAAACGTGATTTTTGTGCCGTTTTTTGCGATAATGGTACGGAACCCTTTGTGTGCGAGTCCGACTCGCACTTGGCCGGTTTTTGTTTGTTTTAGTGGTCTAAAACCATCTGTGCTTTATTGCCATATTGAAACCGGTTTGGGCATTGACATATATATTTAGGTTTAGGTCACAACGGTTGGATGGTTTCAAGCTCTGTGTGTGTGTGTCTGTGTGTGTGTTTTATATATGAGGACAAATGGCTACCAAAACTTATTTTTTTATTCCTTTGGAAGTCCCCATGGATGTCCTCCGCCCTGGGGCAAGCAAAGGGGTCTGTCAGAGTCTAACTGAATAAAACCACACGGTGTTTTGCAGGTACCTTCGGCCGGGGCGCTGGAGTGCTTGCGCTTTTAGTCACGCTCCCCCGCTCCCCGGCCAGTTATTTGCCATGGTTACTTTTTGGTCTGGTAACTTCTGGTTGGCGTAACAAGTTTTCTTCTTCCATATCTCCCCGTCTTCTGTCACTCTATCACTTTTCTTTCATATCACTCCTCATACAGTCCATCCATCTTTTCTGTTGCCGTCCCCTCTCTCTCCATATTTGTAATCACACGCACCAGGCTCGGATGGTGTCCTTGGTCGACCATGGGTCAGCAACAGTATAATTGCAATATATTAAGCGAAAAGTGCTAAAATCGACAATTTGAGTATGCAGATGACAGCATAGTTGCAAAGAGGTACTTGTCCAACGCAAGGGCTACTAGGGCGAGATCCGGTCTCTTCGTGAGACTATGGTGAAGCGCTTGAACCAGTCCTTGACGACGGGGAGGTCAACACGCAGGACCACATCGTATATCGCGAGATCCCACAAGAGATTTTGTAAAACCGACCCCTGCAGAACCCCACAACTAGAGGAGAGCCATAGTCAGAACTCACGCTTGACCAGGGACTTCATCCGTGCCTGGTGCGTGTGCCGTGTGGTACGTATGTGATTTTTTTTTCGTTTGTTTCCGTTTGTTTTTTTATGAATATTATTAGTTAGTAGGTAGTTACCTATCAGAAATAGAGATATAACAAAACAGTAACATAAAATAAAAAAAGCAAAAATGTAAAGTAATTAACTTCGTCTAAATCGAGTGTAATCGCGTATTTTTTAAATGAAAATGGTTGTGTTTTGTAGATAGGTACCTACTTACAAAACAAAACCATTTGTCTGTAACTCGGTGTAGTCAGATATAAATAATCATTCTAATTAGTCCGTCAGTTAGATTATCGAAAAATATTGGACACGTATTTTTTTATTTATTAAATCATTAAAAATTTATAAAGATAAAGCTCGTCAAAGCTTAGGAGTTGGGATCGAGATGACACTTTACGTGACGTCACGCGGAACTTCAACGCACGTAGCAAGAAACTTGCGAATGCGATGCTTTCTTTTGATTGATCAAATATACGCCGCACACTGTTGCCGTTCCGTCACACGCCAAATCTGCGCGCCGTTCGCCCGCGCCGGTGATGAGCGATCTCGCAACGTTGCGTTGCAGCCTGATATACTTACCTAGTAATCAGTACTGAGTATCGATAAAAATATCAATAATTTTATACCTATACTCAAGGAAGTATTGCGAGCATCTGGCGGGTGTTTCGAGTGTCCCTACCTAGGTACATACCTACTCTACCTACCTACCTGCCCTTCTTACCTTACCTACACGACCTACCTACCTACTCACCCTATCTACCGGATAGGTATAGTGAGTAGGTAGGTAGGACCTACCCACCCTATCTACTTACCTAACTACCTTACTCGTTACCTAGTTACCCAACCTAGGTACCTAACCTACCTACCCTACCATCAAAACAAATTCGGTTTCTGTATTCACTAATGCCAGGTTCGTTTCTTATAAAACAACTAAATATTTTTGAAAGCAAATCGTAAAAGGTAAAACAGAATTCTCTAAATAAATGAAATAGATACGATGCACACTCACGTACACGCACAGTACTCAACAAATTCATTCATTACCTATACCTACTAGCCGAGCGAGCGAGGGGCCACGGGATCTTCATTCAACTCCCCCGTCTCACCCCGCCCGACCCCGCACTACTCGCCTCCCCGCGCCCCTCTTACCGCCTTGTTGACTAACAAGCAAGTGAGAACGCGATAGCATTGAACGAAAAATTGTGTTTGAAAATTTCATAAAACTTGTTCCAGGACATACGTGTTTTTGAAAAAGCCTTACAAGTTTGTGAAATAACTATTGGTCATTTAGAATCTCTATTACTTGTGGAAGGTTTCTAACGTGATGATTTCTTTACTTTTACAATTTATGAGTACATAATGAACGGCCAAAGTTCAGGTAAAATTTGTGCAAAAAAGCAGATGTTTGGAGGCTGATACTGAATTGGTTTCTCCAAATTTTTATTTTCTGCTTTGATAGAAACCTAGATATAGTGCACAAGATACCTATTAGTTCAAAAAAATCAAAGATAGATGTGTTACTTCGGCATAATTACGTACGAGCGTTTGTATGAAAATTATGTCGGCTTGCCTGCTCTTAAGGCGCCGATTCCCTTGAGTAGCTAATTTTAAAATGAGAATCACTTCTAAACGGCCAGTCGTAATTTATTGGAAAAAAATATATATTATATGAGACCATTTTCTTAATAATTTCATCTGAGCAAATTTTGAGTTTTATTCGTATAACATAGTGTAATTAATTTGTAAAGTTATGTCTAAAACGGACAAAAACACGACAATCACAACAAAACCGCTGGGCGTATTTTAATGAAATTGACACCATATCAAAGACAATTTAATTATCTACATTTTGATTTGAAGTTTTTTTTTTTTAAAGTCATAGAATTATAAGAAAAGTATAAAAAACTACTAAATTTCGGGTCGCGCGGGTGAGAAACGAGGGCGCGTTTTGTTCCCTCAAGGTCGTTGGCGTTAGTCGTCGTCTTAAGTGTTTTTGTTCTTTTAATGGAATGCGTCGTCCTGGCGCAAATAAACAATATTTCTTTCTTTTTCTTCTTTTTTATTATTTTGGGCCTTTACATCTGAGGCTGAGTCAAGTAAGTAATTCGATGTTAGCAATGGCGATGGTCGAAATGCCGGGTTTGACCACGTGACATTTTTACAATGCTTGATAATCCCATAAGTTTTAGACATTTTTCCAATCACTATCACAACGTTTTCTTTGATAGAATATCACTTCTCTTGCCTTCGGTTTCATTGTCAGACCGGGCAAAGTAGTATTGGGTTTTTATATATGAAGTTTCGGTTGATGGCAAAGGGCTCATCCCTAACTGGCTAAACGTGGGTCTACTATACTTCGTAAAAGATAGCTTGATCTCTGCGACATATGTCAAACTGACGTACCTATACGTTATTGTTAGCCTGTCAAGCGCTATTGTTACTGTATTGATAATGACAGCTGTCGCAGAGATCAAGCTATCTTTTATGAAGTATAGATGCACCCCTGCCCACCCTTCAGGGCTTGCAAGCGTGATGTTTATGTCGACAAACTCGATCCCGCTACGTCAGGCGCCAGTGACGTCTTCAAACAAAGCACAATCGTCAAGTTTTTATTTCTCTTACAAATGACATTTTAATGTTGACGTTGGAGTTTATAGCTTGTTCACTATGTAACAGTTTTATATGCAGTGGAAAGGTTAATGTTATGTTGATTTGTCGGAAGGCTTAGACTAGATAGTCTGGTTCTTTCTGCCATTTTGTTAACATTATTTATTTTAGTAATAGCTTCTACCAGCAGCTTCAGAGCGCAAAAGTAGCCTTTGTGCTATTCCAGACTATAATCTATGTCTGTGCTAAATTTCATCCAGATCCGTTCAGCCGTTTTAGCGTGATTGAGTAACAAACATACATCCACACACACATATATCCTAACTTTTACATTTATAATATTAGTCAGATTTGAAACATCCACGTGGTAGATTATGGCCCATTCTCTGTCTCAGAGATGATACTTGGGTCCCAGCAGTGGGAATATTACAGGCTGAAGAAATTAGTCCGTGTGATACTAAAAACTAGCGTAATATGTCTAACACCCAGCAAATGCTGAGTTTCTAAGCCTACTTAGTGTAATTTTTAGCAGGTTCTTTTCTATTCTTTAAGTTTATGCTTGTTGCACATTGTGTCTGTGTCCAATAATACATGTTTTATGTTTCTATAACTTTGTGTTAATTTAACTAATTGGGCTGTTATTCGTTAGAGAAATGTCACGCAAGACGTTGAATGTCAAATTGTGAAGCTCTCTTAAAATGAAAATGCAACCACGCAAGGTTAAGGTTACCTCTGTATCTACTGGTTCTAAATAAAAGTTATCGTTAGAAGATGAATAATTGGAAAGCATTTTTTTTTACTCTGTAAATTAAAGTTAGGTAACGTTTGTTCTTTCAAGAGTCATGTCATGTCAAATGTTAATTAGAAATAAATAATCTCATCATTCGAGTATCCATTAATCGAAGTGGTTAGACTAATTTTTAACAAGATAAAATAAATTAAAGAAATAAAAATAAATCAACGTTGTGAAAACCCTTAAAAGAAAGTATAATAGCGACCGATGAAGACACATTCTCAGCGATTCATAATCATCCAGAGGATACTGTTGGAGATGTCTCGTACCCTGAGCACTAGAGAAGCGCATCTTTTACGCAAACACATTACATTCTTGCATCTTTGAACATTCTTGACGTAATATCTAGTAACACCACCTACAATATTATCACACTTTTCATTTTTATTTTCCCCAAATCCAATTCTGTGGAATACCAAAAAAATCCGCTAGAATTTACGAATTCCATCACGTTTTCGCGGAAGTCGAACACTTAGGAGTCAAGTTTGATTTCTGGTTAGAGCCAAATTATAGGCTCGTTGTTAAAACAAACACAGCAATGCGTATTACAATCCTATCTAATTGGGTTTACGAGAATATCATTAATTTACACGTCAATGTTAATAAAAAGACAATAGTCTGTTGTCAGTTGCATCACTGATGCCAGTTTGGGTGTTTCAGCAATGTCATAATTATAGGTGAATTCAGTCATTGACCGATATATTGAAAAGTTGATCAATGCCAGCTAGAAGCTAATACTAATTTTGCTAGAAAGAAAGAATCTGTTTAAAAGAGACGTCTTTAATTAAAATCATGTGATAGCAAGAAAGTCATGGCTAGGCCATAGATGAAGTCGAAAGAAGACTGCATTTACAAATTGGAGGAATGTATCTGGATAGAGATAGACCGAAATAAATGGAAAACGAATAGCCTAAGGAAGTCTATATTCCCACTTCTGTATATTTTACGTTTAAAGCAGATTATCCCGTGGAAGGCCTCCCACACGGTGGACAGAAAACCCCTTGGCGCGAAGGCCGCGGCAATCTGCTAGACGCACTAGTCCGTTCGATGTGCGTCGCTTATATCTCAATTTCTATGGGCTGTAATTATGATCTTGTGGTCATTTTCTATTTGATTGAGTACGTATTAATATTTGGAATAAGAAAGAGCATTTTGTACCTATAAAGTCCAGGCTCACATCAATCTTACGATAATAGGTACACACACAGTGCATATGTACGTGCGTTCACACTATGGTTATGCTAATCACTGAGAAATATAATAATATCATGAACGTCAAGCCTTTATGTATACATCCCAGTTAGAAGTAGTCAAATCAAATGAAATAGTTATGGACTATATTTTGAGATATCCAATAGATAAACGAGAATATACAGCTATCTAATATTAATAGAATCGGGATAAACAAATATACTTAGATAATGTTCTTCTTAGAAGTCACACAGTCTATTGAGATGACCATTATATTAGAGAAGTATAAAAGAAGACATAATTATTGCGATGACCCCAAATACATTGGGATAAAGTAAGAAAAAATAATAGAATAAGAATACTATTATCATAAGACCGAACATGACGTCAATGACAATGCTTTCTGCGAATTCAGCCAATAACGTAACAAGTTATAAACAATTTAAATGTCGTCACATAACATAACTTACACTTACGTAGTAAATACATGAGAATATTGATGACAGCATTTTCACCATAAGCGAGCCTCCAATTTAAGACGTATATGGATTTGTTAGCGAAAATATATCAAGTGTAATAATGATTTACTGGTAACACCTCTGATAAGGTGTGGCGCCGTAGTTTTATAAAGAAGAACGCAGTTAAATTGTTGGTCACGTGTTTGTTAATTAACTGAAGCTTTGGAGGCAAAGATAACTTATTACAAAGTTTCGAGTCAGTTTGTTGTTAAATTGTTTTCTATCTAACTAAGAATAGAATCGAAAGAAGTCAATTATGCCATGTGGCCAACTCTATATAAGTAACAAACTAGAAGAATGAGCATAATAAAAGGATCGAACAATAATGTTCATAAAGTTTTAAAAGAAGTTACTACTGGCACAATACTTGCCTTTCTTCTATCTATTAAAAAACAATTGCCGCATGTTTAATAGATTCAAGAACTGTTCGATGAGGCCGATGAGGCTGTTTTTAGGGTTCCGTACCCAAAGGGTAAAAACGGGACCCTATTACTGAGACTCCGCGGTCCGTCTGTCTGTCTGTCTGTCCGTCTGTCTGTCTGTCTGTCTGTCTGTCACCAGGCTGTATCTCATGAACCGTGATAGCTAGACAATTGAAATTTTCACAGATGATGTATTTCCGTTGCCGCTATAACAACAAATACTAAAAACAGAATAAAATAAATATTTAAGTGGGGCTCCCATACAACAAACATGTTTTGTCTGCCGTTTTTTGCGATTATGGTACGGAACCCTTCGTGTGAGAGTCCGACTCGCACTTAGCCGGTTTTTTTTTGTTTGGTAATTGTCGGAGCATCGTTTGTATGTTTTTTTTTTCGGGAAAATCACCTGAATGCAAAGTTGGGGCGGGTAGCTTATAGTAAGATAAAAGACACACTGAATCCGGCTTGGATTCAGTGTGTCCTAGATTTAAAAACCATACGAGTTCAGAAAAGGTCAAAGCAAATTGGCCGCTTATGTAGTTCGGTCCGATTACTCGATGGTTTGATCGGAACAATTAAACAATCGGTTTGCCCACGAGGCTGCAAGAATGTTTAAATGTTGCGTAGGTCTGTACATAGGTAGCCAAATTACAGATAAGAATTGAATGTCAAGAATGTATGATTCATCATCATCCTCCGGTTCTTATCTTAATTTAGTTAGGATCGGTCTGTAAGCATGATTATGTGTTCTTCCCCCATGTCCTATAAGGCCTTCATCTTATTTAATGTGACTATGGAGAGGAAATGCGTCTTCTCATACAAAGAAGCACAATGAACTTAGCAGTAAGTTTGCGCAATGTCTTTCAGTTAATCTTGGTGTACTAATAGCTAGGTAATAATATTTATTCAACCATTTCAACCTCTAGAATTCATTATGCTAGAAGATGGCAAGGTGACTTGGATGGGTGTTCGGTGTTGTGTGTTGTTGGCTCGTTTGAGGGAGAAGTGACTTGAGTAGAGTATCTGGAAAGATTTTGAGGCGGCCTTTGTCCAGATTTGGGATGGCAACAGCTATTTATAAAACCTTAAGTAAGACAGTACTCCCTGAAGTAAATTTCGCTATATTTGAATTCCTATAAGCGATGCCAATTCAAAAATTCGTGATGCTTCTGGAATTCGCCACTAAAAACTTCATATTTCTGTTCTCCAGGTGGGGTAGCCAGCGCCTTCTTCTGGGGCATCGTGGGTGATGTGTTCGGCAGACGGAACGTTCTCAGCATGACCCTCCTGATGGACGCCGCCATCACTCTGGCGCAGAGCACCGTGGCGGACTACCGGTTACTCCTGGCTGCCAGGACTATCAATGGATTTGTGATAGGTATGTTATTGAAAGATATTGAAATTATTAATACGTCTTTCCAGAATCCTACCTGAACTTAGACCTTTTTTTGAAAACCAAATTAAGATAAGAATTCCAATTATCATCAGAAACAACTGACAAAATGCTACTTTAATCATCAATTATCTTCTTCTTCTTCGTTGTCTTCATTACTGAAGGACGTTTCTGTCTTGGTAAGCTTTCACGAAGTCATTGACAAGCTGATGGAAGCAGCTCGTCAATGATTGTCTAACTCGAAGTCACTCTGTCTTCTACTCATTGTCAGCTCGAATTCTAATCAAAGGATCTTCTTTTCCTCAATTCTTAATTCTAATGAGTTTCTTTCTTCGATACTTTGAGTAGTTAACTACCTATACCGCACAAAACAAAATGTTCATGAGCATATAGGTACGTTGACACAGTCCAGATTTTTTTAATATCGACGAAAGAATTCTTAATTTTTAGTTTCATGTCACACGAGTCACTCGTGTTACATGAAACGTTTCAATATTTTCGAAGCAACGGCGAATTTCTTGCAAAGGTGTCCAAGAGCGGTGGAAATCAGTAAGTAGTTACCATCAACCTTACCAAAAATATTCATGTACTAATCTGCTTTCTTCAGGTGGACCTGCGACGCTGGTGTTCTCGTATCTATCAGACCTGGTAGGACCTAAAAGGAGGCATCTATATCTCAGTGTCGTGGGGATGAGCTTTATAGTCGCGTGGCTGATATTACCTGGTAAGTCCATGTCCATATCCTATCCTACTAATATAAATGCGAAAGTTCGGATGGATGGTTGGATGTTTGCTGCTCTACGCGCCGGATCGGCTGAACAGATCTATATAAAGATAATTGTCTGGAATAGCACAAAGGCCTTTAATTACGGTATAAAGTTCCCTCAGGATAATAAAACAGTTTTCACGCAGGTGAAGCCGTGGGCAGAAGCTAGTTTTTCATAATGATCTAGATGTTAAAATAAAAGAAGGAGCATTGGGCGTCAAAAAATCTGTCAACATCTTTGTTACCTACTAGAATAAGTGGTCCAAAGGTTGGCAGTATTAACACCTTGAATGGGAATGCCGATTCTTGGGAAAAAATTCTTCAGTCATCAAACAAACACTGAGGTGGATGTTTTTTTTTTAAATTATCTTTTGGGTTGCGCATGACCACTATCTCACCTGATGGTAAGCGATGATGTAGTCGACGATGAAGCACGCTTGCCTAGAAGTAACCTAATCACTCTTGAAGACTCCCAGGTTGTAGCTATCAGAAAATACAGACTCCGGCAGGTAATTACATTCCTTTGCTGTGCGCATAATAAAAGTATTCCCAAAACGTTCGGTGTGTATGAGTGGGATGTCCACCATGTACCAATGACGCATCGCCGTATGTCTTGCAGTCCGATGATGGAACGGGCTAGGAGGAATTATTTCATGCAATTCCAACGCACACACCCCGAAATGTAACCGATAAAAAACCGACAGGCTGGCAACTTGGCGCCGATGTTTAAGGTTCTGGAGCTTAGCTTCTACCAGTACTTCATTGCCAATGAGTCTCTGGGCCCGTGTTTCGATCGACTCAAGTGCATCCAGCTGGTACTTGGCAGATCCGTCCCAGTGATGAGAGCAGTACTCCAAATTAATGTGAAAGTGTCCATACTTACTGTTAATACTGATGAAAGTAGCATCGCAAGGTTAAATTCTAAAGATAAAGAATGTATGTTAGATAAATAGGAAAAATCCTACAGTGACTCAGTGTATAAAAAATCGAGACTTGCTCTTATCGACAAAAAAACGGAAACACCTTCACTTAAGAGATTAGATCCAGGACCTTATGTGGTTAGCGGACCTAACCGGTACTTACTCCGAAAGCCTAGATTTAATAACAGTGTAAATTCAGACACGCAGAATAGATAGTTACAGAAGGTCAACTCCACCCATCGAGCGAAAACGCACTCACAATGTATGTGTGCTACGCTTCAGTGGGCCTTATAGGATACTAGCGCAGATTTTTTTTTGTTTTTCTGTATCTGTCATGTATTCTGAGCGGGTCACAAATAAATATTTTTCTTTATTTCTTTACGTTACGCGCGTACGTGAAGCGCATATCACAGCGTACAGTGAATGCAGTGCCGACTTGCTATATTTATTCCTACCATTTTTTCTGCGGCGTTCCCGAGGGCTATTCCACATAAACCCTAGCGAATTGTACGGGATTAAAATTAGTCTATGGCACTCTACGATAGCTATCAGTGATTTTCCTGATCGGGGTCTATTCCTGAATCCAGATATTGCCTTTTACAAAAATTTGAAAAAACAACCATTTTATTTCTTTGTCTCTATGGCCTCTTTTGTTTTTATAAGTTTGAGATGACATAGTTGGAGTTGGATTGTATCGTATCGTACACAAAGACGCGTTGGTACGTAATGTGTGCGTGCGCTTGTTTTCACTCGCTATACGAAGCTAGCCTTCTGTACTCACTATTCTGTGACAGACACCTAGACAGATGAACCGATGACCTAACGGCTCAATACTTAAACATACATGTACATACCAATCATGGGTCAGTGTTACACATTTGTTAGTCTAAAGCGAGTTCGCAGGCAGTTCCGTATAGGAGAAACCGATTGTAACAGTTATTCTTGTATTTATTATTACTGGAAGTTTTTTTTTTGTATTGGTAATGAGTAGTTACTTGTCTAGTGGAAAAGTACTGCGTTTTAACTTTCACTAATTGTAGGTTGGTCTTAATTATACTCTTAGGGGGTTCTACTATCCTGGTATAAGTATCAAAGTTGTTGAAGACAGAATTTCAAAGATAGATTTTTAGTCTTACAGTAACTGTTGCTGATTAAGTTGAAAGCAAACCCTATGTCTATGTTTATTTATTATTTGAGGAATACAATCATGGTTTTATTCTATCATACAATCGCCGATCGTCTGGGGAAGGTGAAGACCACTCACTTGCACCACAGTGCTCGAACAAATTCCTACCATCAGTCGATCAGGGGCCAGTGCACGATTCTTGCAGAATGGATTGCCAATGGGGTCGAAAGATTCTGGAGTAGTGACCGCGTACCGTAAGACACAGTGTCCGAAGGCCTCCTACAAGGTGGACCGATGACCTGATGGAAACCGCAAGAGTCCGCTGAATGTGAGAAAATTAGGACCTGGTGAAGTGGCGTCGCTAAGGGGATGCCTCTGTCCTGCAGTGGTCATCTTCCGGCCAATAGTTTCTGACTTAATACCGTAGGTAACCGTAGAAACTTTGGAAGCGGCTGAACATAATTATGATGTACTAGCTGCTGAAGGCGGATCCACCCACGTAGAATTAGTACTTTCTCCAATATCTTTATAAATTATGTGTTATTCTTATGTATAATTTATCAAAATCCGATCAGTAGTGTTTGGATGAAAGAGTAGCAAACATCCATCCAACCATCCTAACAAACTTTCACGTTTATAACAGTAAGTAGGATAAGCATTATCTTTCATGCACCGTTAGTTTGCTGATCTTGATAATATGTCTATAGTAATCTATCAAAAAATCTATCACTATGATCAAACTTCGTCTGCATAATCCAATCACGAGATTTTAATTCAATGAAACCGAATCAACGTAACGTTTATTATTAAACTGTCTGTATGTTTGTGCGGTCAGGCGTGATTGTGAATGGTAAGTATTGTGATGGTATGAATTAGATTGGGGACGATCAATCATGTGCCCAGACATCACATTGATGATGCCTTTATGCCTTTAAAGTTATGTTTGCAACTATATGTTTTAGTTTTTAACCCCCGACGGAAAAAAAGGGGTGTTATAAGTTTGACTTGTGTACAGTACAACTAATATATTAATGTCTCTCGGCAATCATCGCATTGCTGAATATAAACGAATGCTAATTTCCATGTCCATCAATTATTAGATTTATCGTGTATAATAATTTGAATTCAGAACTAAGTACTTTAGATAGAACTGTAAAACTATTTTCCTTTAGCAGCTTTCCTCCCATTTTTAACCGACTTACCAAAAAGGAGGAGGTTCTATGTTCGACTTCTTGTATGTTTTTTTTTTTTTTTATGTATGTTCACCGATATCTCCGTCAATTGTGGACCGATTTCAAAAATTATTTTTATGTTTGAAAGATTATGTTTCGAAATTGGTCCCATTTTAATTTGGTGAAAATCTGATGAAGATCTTCGGAGATATACAACAGAACTCTTCAATAAATAACGGCAAATCATTCGGAATTGCTGCAATCGCATGTCTGTTTATTGTATATACCATTTCATAACATAAAATCACGCCAGTACGCACTAAAGGGGTACGCAGATCTCTCATTTCACTGGTTATGTTCAAGTATCATGTTATTCGGGTGATCTATTCTGGCGTTATAGGTACCTTACTAAACAACTTGCCTATTTTAGGTAGGTACAACTAAAAAGGGAAAAATAAAAACTTTTTTGCAAAAAAATACTACCGACTTCCAAATAAAAAACTACAAAGTGAAAAATATTTTTATTTTTGGAAGTCGGTGTCCATATCGCAAAAAAAATGGGAATTAAGAAAGACACCGACTACAAAAAAGGAAGTCGGTAGTATTTTTTTGCAAAAAAGTTTTTATTAAAATAAATTACATTAAGTTAAAAGAGTATTCACAACTCTATATACTTTCAAGTTGATTGAGAGCGTTCGGTCTGCATCAAGTACAAAGCGCAACTGATGGAAATCTGACGACTGACGAAACACGAAGTTTGCCGAGGGACATTAAGAAACAATTTGTACTGTACCTGTGTGTTTGTGTATTAGAGTATCTGTCTGTGGCATCATAGCTCCTAAACGGATGAAACGATTTTGATTTAGTTTGTTTTTGTTTGGTAGGTGACTTTATCGAGAGTGTTCTTAGATATGTTTGATGAAAAATCGGATCAGTCGTTACTATAGGCGTTTTACTGTTTGAATCAGGGCTTTTTTCGCAAGATATCGTCTCATAATTACGTGTTCAATAATATATTGTCGATTGAAGCGTGTCTACTACTAAATAAATTATGAAGCATATAATAAAAATTTGTTTGGGTGTCTCATTTTTTTTTAAATTTTTCTTGTTATCTAAGTATTGTATTTAGAATTGTATAGAGGTAACTTTTACTCTCTGTTTTATTAATGTTGAAGGAATCTTACTTATAATTTTCTCTTTTCTGCGTCTGCCGTTATGTCGTCGGAAGTTTTCCAGTACATATATAGACTTAAATTATAGTGTGTCTGTTGATTCAGTGAATCGTTGATAGGCTTCATGACAGGCACTAAGCAAACCACACCCTTCAATTAATCAATTGATTCGAAATTGGTTTCAAATACCTTACGGTTGCTGTTAAGAGACTAATTTAATTGTTTTGGCTTTTTATGCCTTTGTTTATGTCAAGCAGAGTTCGTTTATGATAATTTAGGTAGAATATTGTGTGACTACTAAGGAAATTAATCCTTACGATTTTAGCTGTTCACGTATTTTCTTCTCATCATAAATATCAGAATAAGTAACTAACAAAATAAGAAGGAATATTACGAAAATAACACGTTTAGGGTTCCGTAACCAAAGGGTAAAAATGGGAAGGGTAAAAATCCGTCTGTCTGTCACCAGGCATGAACTTTAACACTCTCATGAACCGTGATAGCTAGACAGTTGAAATTTTCACAGATGATGTATTTCTGTTGTCGCTATAACAACAACTAAAACCGAATAAAATTAATATTAAAGTGAGGCTCCCTTACAACAAACGTGTTTTTTTTTGCTGTTTTATACGATAACTAGCGGACGCCTCGCGGTTTCACCCGCCCGTTCCCGTTTTTTTGTGCCCGTTCCCGTGAGGATACAGGGATAAAAGTAGCCTATGTTACCCGAGGATAATGCAGCTTTCCAACGGTGAAAAAAAATTGTTAAAACCGGTCCAGTAGTTTTTAAGTTTATTCGTTACATACAAAAATATAAACATACAAAAATACAAACATACAAAAATACAAATATACAAATCTTTCCTCTTTATAATATTAGTATGGATAGATGGTACGGAACCATTCGTGCGCGATTCCGACTCGCACTTTGCCGGTTTTTTTTTATATTTTGCATGGTGAATCCATGAAGAAAGGTCATTTTTTAAATATTTATATTTGTTAATGCGAAGTATTATGGATATCTACAATTTTAGTTTAATAAGCATAGAACGCTCTCACCCGTGCGAAACGCAGTAATAATATTATATTAATTAAATAAAACAAATTCCTTAAGAATTAACTACAGCTGTAATATAAAAAACTACACTGGCTTTTTAAATTAGTACCACACTTTTGAAGCTGCAATTTATCATAAACTATATAAGTCAGAGTTTTGAAATAAAAAACGTTTTTGTCATAGAAAATTACATTAACTTTCTTTTAAATTATAGTTTTTTATATAAGTAACGTTTTTAGCTTAAAAAGATAGAAACCAAAAAGCTATGCGGGTAACAAATGAAATGATAAAGTTTACTGAGAGAAATACGAAAAATAAATTGGCCAAGTGCGATTTCCGTACAAGTGTCGCAAAAAACGGCAAAAAAAATCACGTTTGTTGTTTGAGAGCCCCACTTAAATATTTATTTCATTCTGTTTTTTGGATTTGTTGTTATAGCGGCAATAGAGATACATCATCTGTGAAATTTCAACTGTCTAGATATCACGGTTCATGAGATACAGCCTGGTGACAGACAGATAGACAGACGGACCGCGGAATCTTAGTAATATGGTCTCGTTAACCCTAAAAAGTAGTTATAAGAAGTTTTTCAGCAGAGCCCGAGGAGGCAATACACGTTATTAAAATGTAATGGTGTAAAACATACTTATAAATGTTGTTAGAGTTTTTTCCAGTAAGTTAAAAATATTTATTTTTTTGGTTTTAATCTTTTCTGACTTCTCTACATTAGGCGAGAAATGCAATTTCAAAAGTATGCTTCTAAGTTTTTAAGGCCAGTGTTTATTATACACTAGTCTCTGCCAGTAGCTTCGCCCACGTGAAAAGTGTTTTAACATCCCAAGAGAACATTTTACCGGGATAAATAAATAACCTATGTACTATTCTAGAGTATAATCTATCTTTGCCAAATTTCATCCAGATCCGTTTAGTCGTTCTGGTGTGATTGAGTGGCAAACATCCATACATCCATCCAAACTTTTGCATTTAAAATATTAGTAAGATTCAGCTGCGTTTTTCTAAATCTGAAACTATGTACATTTTCAATCTACGTTTCTACCTAGCCTTTTCTCAAAAATGTTGGATTCGGCGTATTTTACATGGAGCTACTGCTACTGCCTATCTTACATCCACGCCCAGTAACTGGGTATGCAGATTTTTTGGCTTCATCTTCAAATGACAGCCGGGACCAACGGCTTAACGTGCTTTCCAAGGCACGGAGAAGTATCAGTGTGTAATGGATAAACCCACCTCGGCAATTTTTGCTTAACCTTGGAGATCGACTCGTGTGGCTGTTATATAAATACGTATGTATGTTCCTTATAGACTCCGAAACGGCTGGAGCGATTTCAAAAATTCTTTTACCGTTGGGAAGTTACATTATCCCCAGGTGACATAGGCTACTTTTTATCCCTGTATTTCCACGGAAACGAGAACTACGCGGGTGAAACCGCGAGGCGTCAGTAGTAACTTATAATTTAGTCAATTTTTATGACATAAAAATGTACCAGGCCCCTCAGAAAGTATTGCGAAAAAAAGTTTTTATATATGGGAGACTGGCCAGTTATAATGTTTTTCGAAAATATGATTATTTATAAGTAAAAATAAGTAAGTTCCAATTTCAAAATTTCCCTCCACATTTTTTGCGAGTTAATTCAAAGTATTGTGTCTCACTGAAATACGTGGGACACTCAGAAAGTTTTGCGAAACTAAAAAAAATTGTTCTATACGTACATATATTTTTATTAAATCTTTTCAAAGTACTTTCCACCAGCCTCTATACAAAGATTCATGCGCCTAAACCAGTTTTCAAAACACTTTTTCCAGTCCGCCGCAGACACCTCGTTTACAGCCTGCTCGAACGCAGCCAGCGCATCTTCCGGCGACGAAAATTGTATCCCTTTGAGCTGATTTTTTATTTTTGGGAATAAAAAGAAGTCACACGGTGCTAGATCAGGGCTGTAAGGAGGGTGACCCAGGAGTTTGACTGGCGTGCTGTCCAGGAAGTCCCTCGTTTTGAGTGCGGTGTGCGCAGGTGCATTGTCGTGGTGGAGCAGTAGCCCGCGGAGCCCTGTGTTTGGTCGCTTGTTGCTTATAACAGAGAAAACTTCTGGCAAACATTTGGTAGTATACCATTCGGCATTAATGCTTCTTTGATCCCGTAAGGGAATTGATACCAAGTGGCCAGTCAAATTAAAAAAGCTAGCGATCAAAATCTTACCCCCGCTTCTAGATCGCTTCACTTTGGTAGGCGTTGGCTCATTTTGAAACACCCAAACAGTCGACTGGCGCTTGGTTTCTGGGTCGTATTGATAAATCCAGGACTCATCACCTGTAACGATGTCGTAAACACGCCGAGACGAGCCTGCTTCAAATTTGTTAAGCATATCACGGCACCATTCCACCCGGGCCTGCTTCTGAGCATCGGTGAGGTTGTGCGGCACCCAGCGTGATACTATCCTCCTCACGCGAAGATGGCTGTGTAGAATCTCGTGAACGCTTCCCGATCCAATCTTCAATATGTGTTGAATCTCCTGATATGTAATTCGCCTATTGTCTTGGATTAAATTTTTCACTGCTAGCACGTTTTCTTCGGTAACAGCCGTCAAAGGGCGACCGCTTCTTTCGTCATCCCCCAAAGTTGGTCGACCGCGCTTGAATTCGTTATACCAACGATACACGGTTGCCTTGGAAGGGCCTTCATCCATGAATGCCATTTGAAGTCTATCGTACGATTCATCCGGTTTCAGGCGACACTTGAAATCGTATAAAATCATAGCTCTAAAATGTTCCCGGCGCAGATCCATATTTCAGTGAGACACAATACTTTGAATTAACTCGCAAAAAATGTGGAGGGAAATTTTGAAATTGGAACTTACTTATTTTTACTTATAAATAATCATATTTTCGAAAAACATTATAACTGGCCAGTCTCCCATATATAAAAACTTTTTTTCGCAATACTTTCTGAGGGGCCTGGTATGGATCTGCGCCGGGAACATTTTAGAGCTATGATTTTATACGATTTCAAGTGTCGCCTGAAACCGGATGAATCGTACGATAGACTTCAAATGGCATTCATGGATGAAGGCCCTTCCAAGGCAACCGTGTATCGTTGGTATAACGAATTCAAGCGCGGTCGACCAACTTTGGGGGATGACGAAAGAAGCGGTCGCCCTTTGACGGCTGTTACCGAAGAAAACGTGCTAGCAGTGAAAAATTTAATCCAAGACAATAGGCGAATTACATATCAGGAGATTCAACACATATTGAAGATTGGATCGGGAAGCGTTCACGAGATTCTACATAGCCATCTTCGCGTGAGGAGGATAGTATCACGCTGGGTGCCGCACAACCTCACCGATGCTCAGAAGCAGGCCCGGGTGGAATGGTGCCGTGATATGCTTAACAAATTTGAAGCAGGCTCGTCTCGGCGTGTTTACGACATCGTTACAGGTGATGAGTCCTGGATTTATCAATACGACCCAGAAACCAAGCGCCAGTCGACTGTTTGGGTGTTTCAAAATGAGCCAACGCCTACCAAAGTGAAGCGATCTAGAAGCGGGGGTAAGATTTTGATCGCTAGCTTTTTTAATTTGACTGGCCACTTGGTATCAATTCCCTTACGGGATCAAAGAAGCATTAATGCCGAATGGTATACTACCAAATGTTTGCCAGAAGTTTTCTCTGTTATAAGCAACAAGCGACCAAACACAGGGCTCCGCGGGCTACTGCTTCACCACGACAATGCACCTGCGCACACCGCACTCAAAACGAGGGACTTCCTGGACAGCACGCCAGTCAAACTCCTGGGTCACCCTCCTTACAGCCCTGATCTAGCACCGTGTGACTTCTTTTTATTCCCAAAAGTAAAAAATCAGCTCAAAGGGATACAATTTTCGTCGCCGGAAGATGCGCTGGCTGCGTTCGAGCAGGCTGTAAACGAGGTGTCTGCGGCGGACTGGAAAAAGTGTTTTGAAAACTGGTTTAGGCGCATGAATCTTTGTATAGAGGCTGGTGGAAAGTACTTTGAAAAGATTTAATAAAAATATATGTACGTATAGAACAATTTTTTTTAGTTTCGCAAAACTTTCTGAGTGTCCCACGTATATATAGTTTTACCCAAAAATTATTAAATATTTTTTTGTAACTTCCAGGTATTGCGTGGTTGGTGATACCATTTAAGATGGCTAACTACGATACCCTCTGGCCAATCCACTCCTGGAGGCTGTTCCTGGCGCTCTCTAGCATACCAGGGTTCATTGCCGGAGCATGGGTGCTGTACCTTCCTGAGAGTCCCAGGTTGCTGTCAGATACTAACAGGAGTGATAAGGCTTTGAAGATCCTGGCTTCTATATATAAAGCAAATCATGGTGGCAGTGCTGAGTACAAGGTAAACGGATAAATAAATATGCAAAGATCTCAGATCTCTTAGACTTTTTCTATATCTTGTATGACTGATGCTCTCTGAGTGAGTTCCCCAACCGTCTGTGCAAACTATTGGCCATTTGCTATTTAACCATTGTTTTATTTATTTATTTATTTATCTCAATTACTCAAAGCACTTACAGTTTTACCCAACACGTGCAGAGAGTCACAACATTTACTATTACAAATATACATCCATAAAATTTGTCAGAGAAACATCACAAATAAAAACATAACAATGCCTAAATAATCCAAATATACATTAACAATAATTAAAATTCAATAGTAAAATAAAAATATAATTATACGAATAATTTAATAACAATAATTTAATACCAATCATTTAATAAGAAACATAGTTCAATCATTTAAATTTAATAATAAAAATAATTCAATAATTCAAATTTAATAATAAAAAACGTTCAGAATCAATCAGCATTATCTAGGTGCTAAAACACTCTTTACATTCCTTTAGGAATATACGCACATTCGAGTTGAATATGTCGACCTCCCGTTGCTAAGCAGTCAGGGTATTGAGCAATGATACCACCTGATTGGTAGTAGCATATTCCGCGGTACGAGTCCGGACTCTGGGAGCCGCGAGGAGAGGGCGCGAGCGCAGTCGCGTGTACTGAGCCGGCGCGGATAGTCCAAAGCGCGACAAGGCCGTGGGGTTGTCGATTTTCTCGTTTAGCAACAAAAAGTAGTGCAAAAGGAGCGCACATTTACGTCTCAGCTCGAGAGTATCAATACCCACCATTCCTGAGACGAACAGAGAGGGATATAAGTAGGGGTAATACCCATACATTTTTTTATACAGATACCCGCAGAATTTACACTGTACGCGCTCTAATAGCAAGTTGTACTTTGCCTCGTGTGGATCCCATACAATCGAATTAAACTCAAGCCTGCTGCGAATATGCTATGTTTGCTGGTAAACCGAGCCGACTGCCTGAAGACGAACCCGAGGGATTTGTGTGCTTGCTTATACAGATCGGTTATGTGGTCATTGAAGGTCAGCCCAGTATCCAACATAACGCCGAGATCGCGGATTGTTGTGACGCGCTCCAGGGGGGTACCTGACACATTGTAGGTATACACATGTGGCGAGCGACAGCGAGAGAAAGTGATGATCTTACACTTAGATTTGTTAAATCCAAGCGGTTGTGGTTACTCCAGGCTACAACATTGTCGATGTCCCGCCGGAGGGCATCACAATCAGCCGCATGTTGTTGCATGCAATCAGACACTTTGCCGCCTGAATGACCTCCGGCAAGTCATTGACCATGATAAGAAATTGGGTAGGGCCAAATGTGCATCCCGGAATCACTCCAGACTGAGTTACATACGTATCAGACCGATAACCATCGAGTTGAACATACTGCCTGCGATCAGCAAAATAACTACAAAACAATTTCAATAGTTTAGGCGTAAATCCTATGACTGAGAACTTATGCAATAGCACGTCATTATGAACACGGTCAAATACCTTTTTAAAAATTAAAATATGCTGCATCTACCTGCTTATAGTTATCCATCTCAGTGACAGCATAATCCACAAAGTTGACTAGGTTAGTCGCAGTTGACCTACCGGCTCTGAACCCATGCTGACATTCGCTTAGAAGCGGTCTGATTTGTCTGGTTATATGTTTCCACTACATTAATGATGGATTAAAGATGTCCATGTGTTGGAGATATAAAGAAATAAGATGGAATCTCCACACACGGAGATCGAACAGTTCAGAAGAGAAGCCATTGATAACGAAGCCATCTGCGGTTTAATACTGAATATTCTGGAGTAATGAACTGCAAATGCGTAATGAATGTACTCAAAATAATGTGTATTATTATTTATTTATTTAAACTTCATGTACATTGGTGATACATAGGTGGACTCAATGCAGTGAGGCTTTCTTTACCAGTCAACCTTTGGCTTAAAAAGGACACAATAGTGTTATATGTACAAAATAAAAATAAGAACAATATTTAACGTCGGATATTAATAAAAATACATAAATAATTTGTAAAACAATAGACTAATAAATATTATAATAAAAATCAAATTCTAAATGAGACAGTTTGAAATATAATAACTATGACGAAAACCGAGCTATGTATGACAGGACATAATAATAGTTCCGGATTCTATGCATATATGAAAAAGGGGAAGTACGTGCAAAAGTTTTCTATTTGAGACAGTGTAAGAATCAGATAGCGGATAAACCCAGTGCGGTGAGAAGGACTATGAGGGAGTAAGTTTTTGGAAACTCAAAGGTTAAGATCGTGAGAACATCCCAACACTTTAAAATATTGTTTTAAATAATCGGGAGTACAAGAATCGTTCATGATGGTAAAAGGCTTGCAGTGGTATCTGAGGGATATCCTCCTTATTGTCGACAAATGTTCAAAAACGAAACAAATATTATTTTAAATGTTAAAAGTTATATTTTAAGTAATTTAGAACACAAACTTATTTACTTCCAGGTAAAGAAACTAATCCAAGACCAGGTATTCGTGGGCAAGACCCTGAGCAGTGAGGAGAGCAGAACCAAGGTCTTGTTCCTGAGCGTCATCAAGGACCTTAAGACGTTCGTTTCCAAGAGTTACGCTGTCAAGTCCAGTCTGATACTCTTCATGTTCTTCGCTAATATGGCAGCGTGAGTATTGTCTACCTATATATTGTCTAACAAAGTTTTAATGCCCGACTGTTTAACTTAGAAAGATGAAGAAAAACTAAGTCATTGGTTCACTCACTCATTTTCTTGTATAATGTTTTCAGGGGCTTTGGCCTAAATATGTGGATTCCGGAGCTCCTCCTCCGCATCCAGGGTCGAGAGTGCAAGCTAACAGCATCAACAGCTAAGCCAGAAAACGCGAGACTCTTCAACGCTACAGCCCATTGGAAGGACCTGAAGTATGACTCCTATGGCAAGGAGATACCCATCCCGGGGTTCAATGATACCAGCTATGATGATCATTTTGGACAGAGTAGCACTTGTGATGCTACCATTGATCAGGAGGTGAGGGTGCTAAGTTTATGATATTTGACAGTAATATTCAACTTTTCTTTTAATTTTACCGTCAGTAAATCCCATATCTAAGGAAGAGCCTTTTTAGTAGTTCCGTACCCGAAGAATCCAAACGGAGCCCTTTGCTGTTTTTCACGTATTCGTCTGTGCGTTTATCTGTCCTTCTGTCACTTAATTTTGTTCTGAAGATTTTTTTTAACTTTCCTTTGACATGTTTAATATTACGTATATTTTACGAACAAATACCAATATTATATTGATAAATCACAATTTTCTATGGTACGGAACCCTAAATGTGCGAAGTCCGACACGCACTTGACCGGTTTTTTGTCTCACTGCTGGATAAAAGAATTATAATATATTACCTTTTATTAACGAAAGAATGATGATTGAGATATTGTGTTAGGTTAAAATATATTTGCACAGATTTAGAATGTAATCAAAAAGTAAGGCTCTCGTCAAAGATTTCACGTCTAAGAGGTTTAATACAATGGAGACTGTTTGCCACGTAATAAGATTTACTAAGTTCCATCCAATTCCACCTAATCTAAGCTTTGCCTAAACTATATTTAACATGAGCCTTTTAATCTTCCAGGTATTCACTTCAGGTCTCATAGTTGGTGCATGCTGTGTCCTCGGCAATGCTGCCTGTGCAATCCTATGCGCTCGAGGTGGTGCCTTAGGTGTTCGTCGTGCAGCCATAGCATGTACAGCTGTATGTGCCCTCGCCAGCGCTTGCTTAGCAGCCACTGCCTGTTCCTGTTCGAGTTTCAATAAGATAGCGGTTGCAGCCGCTGCAGCGCTGAATGCAGCGTCACTAAACGGAAATGTGCTGTTGATACGGCTGCTGTTGCATGCTCTGCCCGCGCGGTTGAGGTAACTGAGAATTTTCCTTGATATTGTGTAATTAAAACTTTTCATCTGACCAGATACGTGCTTCGGACTGTTTAAAAGCAAAAATATAAAAAACGCTAAAATGCGTTACAAGACCTATTTGGATATGGTAGCCGAAAGTTATGCTAGTATAAAGTATATTTTTTTCGCAAGTAAATCAATGTTTTTAGAGATTTGCTATAGGATGGAGAAAATTCAGACATCTGTCTGGCGAATTCTAGTCCTTGTGTTGGATATTTTAGGATGAAACGTATCAGATTCGAATTGATTTTTAGTATGAAGCTATGTAAGCTTAATTTTGTTGTCTTCAACAATAACTACATAATCTTCCTTACTCTCTTCCAGTGGTCTTGGTGTTTGCTGGGGAGCCTGGTGGGGCCGAGCTGGTGGAGTCGCATCAAACCTGGCAGTGGGAGCGTTACTAGACTTCTCCTGTCCAGCACCCTTCATAGCAGTGGGAGCTTTACTTGCGTGTAATTATTCATTTTCTACTTCTTAATATTCCTCCTCTCTCCTTATCCCAATTTATTATGTGTATCTGTCTATAATTTGTTGGTACAGCAAGTCTTTGCCTCACCTACATATATGCCAGCTGTTACATCAGTTAATTTTTACCCAACTGCCGAAGGAGGGTAGTGTGTTTATCAGTCTATGTATGTATGTTTGTTCCTATGTAGCGTTCTAGAGACCGAACGCGTTGGCCGTTTTTGATGATTCTTACGTCAATCAATTCGTCATAACCCAACGAGTGTCACTGGCTACATTAAAATAGAAAAATTGTTGATTTTGGGCGCCATATTGTGGGGGCTAATTTTTATTTCAACCAGCCAAACCCTTCGTGTGGGTTATCAAAATGAATGGTTTTAAGAGGTGATTACAAAAATATATAACACTTATCTGTTTATATGTACCTAATTCTAAAAAAAAAAAAGTTGTAATTTTTTTTTTTCTAAAAATTATTTAAAACCCGACTGCTTAAAAAGCGAACTAAAAAGACGTAAACAAGAAGAAAATCATGCTGTGCAGTCTGAGGATACATCTGGTTTTGGTCAGCCAGCTCGCGCATATGTATCCTCCGACTGCACAGCATGTATTTTCTCATTGTTTACGTCTTTTTAGTTTGCTTTTTAAGCAGTCGAGTTTTATGTTATCTTTAAATATATTTTTTTTTGTCAAAACATTCACACAAATTTGACAATCTTTTCTTTAGTCGCCCCTACTCTTCTAATCTTGTAAATTCATACTCTGTACTTTATCAATGTATAATAGGTGAAGGACGATGATTATCACGATGATATTTTATTCTTTAAATTACTGAGTAAGCCAGATTAAAGTTAACTGTAACTTATCCAGTGATTCTTCCACAGTATCAATTGGTGCTATCATGGTTATAAAACTTGAAGAAGAAAAAGAAGATATCAGTCAGAAGACAGAAGAAGAACCAGACCTAGGACAGGAGAAGAATACGGGACTAGACAGATATATATCCACGTATATGTAGTTTTAGGATACAATAGTCAAGTCAAGTATAATTCAGTAAAACTGATAGGTGACATTAATTTTATTAATGATCTAAGTAAAAATTACAAAACGTAATGGTTTTTGTATGAATAGTGCCAGTCCGTCCGTACCTATAGCAGATTTATATTTCTGATGTAATGATATGATGATCACAACCCAACTTTAAATAATTTATAAAATATTATTATGTTCATTTTTCGTCCGCTCAAAAAGAAGATTTGCAAGACCCTGGGAAGATAAGTAAAATCCTTGGTATATATAGATTTGATTTAAACTCCTTAAGCTGACAATTCTCGTTTTCTATCGCATTTGCATAGCAGTCGTAAAATCTAAAATGTCAAAGATATTTGTAATTTACGGTAATTTACCTACATTTTGACAAATATTTGACATTGATTGTCACCGAGATGAAATTACGACTTAAATGTGAACGCTTTTAAGTAAGAGTGGACATAAAGATATGTGTAACATTTTAAGTTCCAAAAGCTACAACATTTTATAAGGTTTAGAAACAGTAATCCCGACAGGGACAATGTTCCACCAAAACCCTACTGCCCTTTTTTATAGGATGTACCTACTAAATTGTTAAGCAATTATGAAACTCGAATCACAAAATGCCTTAAACTTAACTAAGTAAGTTAAAGAAAGTACTGTGTTTTATAACTTTAATATTACGTAAAAGTTGACCGATAGGGTTGTATATACTAATCATGATTTGAACTCTGATCAATTTAGGCACACTGAAGGGGTGTCCCGATGTCTAAAACATATTGTATAGAAAGGAAAAAATTAACTGGTAAAACCACTTTTTCATCATCGTATTAGCCAAAATAAGTCCACTGTTAGACCTTCATGACACAATTCTATTTAGAAATCTTCAATGTTTCAAGAATCAATCAAATAAGTTGAAAATAAGTTTTTTTTTAATCAAGTAAAGTCATACATATCAACAATTTTAATGTAATATGCAACAGCAAATGACACGAGAAGTCTTGAATTCAGAATTAGGGATAATTTAAATTCATCGCCATCAATTCAAGTATGGAGTTGATTATTAAGTGATCCTATAATATAATGGGTTGCAATGGAATTTGAACTTTTTAATGTATGTTAAAGAGTTTATTGTTCCAAAATTTTATAATTATCTCGAATTCTGAATTCAAGAAAGGTTTTTTAATTTATGTTTTGTTCCAACAATGTAATAGTAATCTAATTAAGTAGAATAAGATCTCGTAATTTTAAGGTTTTTGTATTTATTTTAGGTAATAATCAAATTTAATGTAAAATATATTTAAGAGTGTCTTTTTAAAAGAGAGAAACAAAATTATGAATGCTCGTATCACAGACGCGACATGACAATGCAACACGATTCAGCAATCCTGTATATTATTAAGATTACACAGGATTGCTAAATATTGTATTTTTTTTTGCAATATATCAGGGTAAAAATAACCATGAATATTAAAAAAATACATTCACTGTGCTGACTTTTTTTCATAATTTACTTTTGAGGACTGTAATATATATAAAAAAAAACAGTTCTTCAGTATTTATATTTATGATCGCATAACTGGATAAAATCTAGGGAGCAAAAGTTTTTTGTTGCGTCACGTCTGTCCACGGAAGCCTTTATTATTAAGATTGGTAACAAAAGAACGTGGCGTTTAGCCCCTATGTGTAGTTTTTGCTACACCAGTGGCTCTTGATAAGTGGCATTCGCTGTCAGCGATGGCGCTTGTTGAAATGGCAAAAATTAAGAGATTAATTACGTGACATTTTTATAGCGAAAATCCCAATAAATTTTGACATTTTTACAATGACTATCGCGACGCTTTTGTTGGTAGAATTCCACTCGTCTAGCTCTGAAGCCTCAGGCTAAGCTTTGTTCAAAAACATTCACAATTTACTCTGTGATTTAAATAAATTATGAGCGTATTCAACATGACGTGACGTTGAAAACGTGAATAAGAAAATATATGACAAGTATATTATTTTAGATAACGCTTTACAATATTATGTTGAATAAATGACATTATTTATACAATACATATTCTTTTATTTTTTTATAAACAGTCTCCTAAAACTACTTTAACAGGGTATTAGAGAAAATATACTTTGTATATTTTAAAGCACATTTCAATAGATAGATTAGGATATAGAAATAATTTGATTTTTTCACAAGTCGAAATAATTGACGTTACATATACAAAAAAATATTTACATTTTAATAAGATACACGGCAATCTTAACATAATTAAGCAAATAATAATTACGAAATAATAAAAATGTATTTATAAAAATATAATTCACTAATATCTTTTGTATTGATATCCAAAGACAATTTGATTATACTTTACCTTTACCTTACTATTGTATTGATACTTAAGTTAAGTTAAGACGGGCTGGTGTCCACAACTCCACGTCTAAGCGCGTATTTTGTATTGATACTTGCTGTATACTTACTTGAAATAATTTTGCTAATTATTTTAATGAGGAACTATCACAACCAGTTATTATTAAACTATTATTAGAATCACAAACGGAGGTCGGTTCAGTTTTAATTAAAAAAATTACATCACCAGCACTTTCGATTCGTTTGAAATTAGTGTGAACTAACAAGTGGCTGATCAAACAGGAATCATTCATCACACAGGATCAGCATTTTCTCGAGTACAAAAAAATCTACAACAATCAAATGTTTTCACAGATCGAAAGTAGCGTTCTTTCTTTTTCTTCTTTCTTTCGAATAGAGAAAAATATTCGTAATCAGTACATCGATGGTTAGCTTTTTGAAAAACATTGTTTTTCCTCTTTATAATATCTTCTTATTAGTTTAGATTTTCAAATTTGTGCTCCTCATTCTGATTGGTTGTATGTCCAGCACCATTGTTCATTCATTCAGCCTAGAAACTCACAATACTTCATATGTTCGTCAGACGTTCTATTTCTCTTACATAACTGCTTACGATATAAAATAAATCACAGATATAAGCTTTTATCACCACATTATATATCTATACAGTTACACTGCATCTGGTTTGGAAACTGCTGGTTTGTCCGGTGGTAAAAACCATGCTGCTACAGCACTACCTGAAATAAGGAAGTATATGAGTTGAAAAACTACAACAAGTTTATTGGGGACAAAATATTGCGGACATTGCTGTCCACTGCTGGTCAAATGGAAATAGGCCTTTTCAAAGCTGCGGACTTGAATCATTTATTATTAATATTTTAACTTTAAATTCTGACATTTGGAAGTATATTGGCCTAATTTAAATAAATGATTTAGCTTTGACTTTGGCGCTACAAAACCGGTTTTTCGCCTTTCATCCAGTCTATTCCAGTGACCTTCATCTCACATGTAATAGTTTCGTCTATTTTCATCCTTATCCTTTAGTTTTCTGCGGTTTTCCTCAAAACGGCTGCTAATTTAGTAAACCTCTGCTGGCTTCTGGGATTCATCCATAAAAAAAAATATATAAGATTACTTACTTAACACAAGTAAAGACCACAAGTAGAAGGTGATCTGACAGTGGTTGAAGATCAGGTTCCCCACCACATTGATGCCGATAAACGTGCTGCTCCGACCCACCATGATACTGAGGCAGGTGGCCATGCCCCTGGAATATTAACAGATTTTGTATGAAAACATAAACAGTAGGAAGAACATCAGGGTAGTAATCCAGAATAATATGTTAAGACGGTACCCTGGCCAAAAAATCGGCATGAGATATGAGCGTTCCTATTGGTCTAGCGGCACTGGTGGCGCATGAATTACAGTAGTGAATACGCCCAGATTTTAGAATAAAATCTTTATAAAATCTAATTTTGGTCTTTTGAAAAAAATAATTCTATAAAAATGTTCGTTATTAAATCGTCTATCCATTAGTGTTAGTACAAAAAATAATCAATGAACACTTTACGAGGAGATGCATAATATCAATAATTATTTCTCATTTTTACGTTTTTTTGGAAGTAGATTAGTGAAATATATACAACATTTAAAGAAAAACTATATCTACCATTTTAGAATCAATAATATGTAGAAATTTAATGTATTTTTATTAATTGATATTTCTTTTTAAATAACGAGTAGATAGCACCTAAAAACAGCACAAAAAACGGCTTGCGCGGCGTTTTGCTCGGGGTACCGCCTTAAAAGAAAATGTGCCTTGAAAAAAACTGTTAGCATGAGTAAAATCAACAAAGACTGGCTTTTCGATCGAGTGATTTGGTGTTTCGGTCCCATTGAGAGCTATTAACTAGTAGTTTTGTAAATCAAGAAGTGCTATAATGTTCATTACATGAGAAATAGAAAAAAATAGCTATGAGAAAAGTTACGACTGTAAGTTCACAATATTTTCACGCATTTTCGGAACTAAAAGATAAATATGTCAAATGGAAATGGTGTTACGCTGCAAGTACAAATTTTTTAACTTACCTAAAAGAAGTAGGATAAATATCCACAAAATATGAAGCCAGGATGCCCATTCCTAAGCAAGTACAGGTGAACACCATGAAGAAGAACACGCTAGAGATAGGCTCTGGCACCAGGTTGAGCATGGTCCCGCTGATTGAGGAGAGGCAGAGGATGCAGATAAGCACCACTCTCCGCCGGTTTTGGAGGTAGGAGATGAGGAAGTTGAAGAACGCGAAGACTGATTGAGAGGCGATGAGGGTCAAGATCACATTGTGTTCTACTTTACCGGTGCAGACTTTTTTGGTCTAGAACAAAAAAGAAAGATTTAATACGCCAATGTGTCAAATTATAAAAGTGAATGCAGGTCCTATGTTATGTTTAAAAGCCTTTTAAACAAAACAATTGAACCGACGAAATAACGAATACAAAATCAAAAAAAAAAAAAAACTTTTTGACTTGGCGCCGGCGTTATTTTGGCGCCGTCGTACGTAACGCAAAATATTTTTACTTTCTAACTCTCCACACATTTTCATACTCACAATGTCTTCGGTAGTATTCATGCTGATCAGCTCACAGATATTGCCCGTCCCGGTACCAGTCTCCATGGATAGCCTGATCACATCGAGAATGTGTGGCAGCCATACTAGGAAGCTGTTGTTCCTGTTAACGATACAAAATAAGTTAGTATCCGTAGACTGTGGCACGGTAAAGATATCTATACAGTATTCTATCTTCATACAAACGGTCGGAACGCGAGTCATGCCCACGTGACTCGAGCTCAGCCCGCACTCGATATACTACCAGTCGCGGACGCACCGCAGTGACGAACGAACGGTGTGATGGTTTTGTAAGCAGTAAGCGTGCGATTTGTGAATATTTTATTCAAATACGTAAAAGTACTTACTTACTTAATATGTCAGAGAGCAATTATAGCCTATTTTTTTTTGTTTGCTTGAATTCTTCTATAACGAAACAAGAAATAAAAATTTTTTAATTACCTGTAACTTCTGTAAGGCAAGACAATAAAAAAACCGGCCAAGTGCGAGTCGGACTCGCGCACGAAGGGTTCCGTACTTGGTAAATTGCGGTTTACGATTTATGACGTATTAAAAAAAAACTACTTACTAGATCTCGTTCAAACCAATTTTCGGTGGTAGTTTACATAGTAATGTACATCATATATTTTTTTTAGTTTTATCGTTCTCTTATTTTAGAAGTTACAGGGGGGGGGTCACACATTTTACCACTTTGGAAGTGTCTCTCGCGCAAACTATTCAGTTTAGAAAAAAAATATATTAGATACCTCAATATCATTTTTGAAGACCTATCCATAGATACCCCACACGTATGGGTTCGATGGAAAAAAATTTTTTTAGTTTCAGTTTCAAGTATGGGGACCACCAAATTTTTTTTTTTTTTCTATTTTTGAATGAAAACTTAATGCGGTTCACAGAATACATCTACTTACCAAGTTTCAACAGCATAGTTCTTATAGTTTCGGAAAAAAAGTGGCTGTGACATACGGACGGACAGACAGACATGACGAATCTATAAGGGTTCCGTTTTTTGCCATTTGGCTACGGAACCCTAAAAAAAGAAATACCTAACCTAATCATACGTAATTTGTTTCTTTTTTTAATAGTCTCTATATTTCGCTTTTTCCACCGAGTAATATACCTGGATTAATAAATATAAATAAGTGGATAGGGTGATAAAGTCACACACGAGTCACCTATAATACTCACAACGGGCCTTTGTGTCTCTGAATTGGCTGCAAGAGGCTGCGCAGTAGCTATTTTTGTGTCAATATTGAAAGTAAATAAATAGCATTGTATAACTGTCTCTTTCACTCGCATACGTTTGTCGCATCATCCTATCTCGCTTACTCTAAGCAGTTAATCTGTTTCGTACGCAATAGTTGACAGAGCCAACTTCAGAGACACATAGATCCGTTGTGAGTATTATAGCTACGCTCGGCACAGGCTCGGTTTAAAAAAAAAAACTAGTAAGTAGTTTCCTAGGCTAGGCTATCTACTTACTTATGTACTTAGCTACTTACATATATTATTTATTTGGCAAAAATATCATTATGAAATGATTAAGTACTTATGATATTAATAAATGGTAGGTACTTACTTAGTAAGATTTAAAATAAGTTTAATAAAAAAATATAATATTTACCTCAGATTAGAGCAAAGAATCTGAGATATTTACAATCACAAAACTAGAAAGAAACTCAAGTAGGTAGAGGCGGGCGGCCCTAACGCGTGTTTAGGTGACGCGCGCTTGTAGGCACTTATTTCAAGGTCAGGGCCAAGTCACAATACTGTTAGATATCTTTACCGTGACTGTGGCAACTTTTTCAATCTGTGTAGGCTTTTTCTTTTGTTGGGGTTGGCTACCTGATAATTTCCGTGTATATTGCCAATGCGCCTGCTCGGAGCCAGAATATCAATATTGAACCTCCTTTTAGACAGTTTTGTTTGCAAAATATTCTTTGATTTGCATATGCTATTTCAGTTATGAAGAAATTCTAGCCATCAATTTTTTTCTGTTTTAAAATATTTTAAAACATCCAAGTCGTTTTGGAGCAAGCAATGTTTCACAAACTATGTACATGAATCAATCATTATATATATTTTCAAAACCTTCTGGCCTAGCCGTTACTAAGGAGTATGCTTTAGAAAGTAACCGTTTTACGGCACAGAGCGGTGGAAGGTCCTTAATGGGGCGAAGTTTTCTTTTTTTGGGGTGTGAAATCATCCAATGACTTCAAATCATCCCACTCTGGATGAAGCGGCCACCACTGGGCGCAGGCCTTTCTTAGTTAGTGCCAATCTCCACGATCCGTTGCTAATTTTACCCCTTACATTATTTATTTATTTATTATTAACAGCCATTCAACTGTGTATAAAGAGATGTTTTTTTTTGTTAAATTAAATCTTAATCTATCCGATTTAAATTGTTCTTAGATTAATAGAAAGCTGGTCTGAAATATTCTCCATGTTCACGGGAATCTTTTAGTTTCCATCAATAAGGTTAGTATATTTTATCATATTTTTATTCGTATTCTTCATTGCTGAAGTGCGTCCTTCCTGAAAAGCTTTGACGGATTCATTTATGAGCTGTTTCCAGCCCACTCTGTCTGCTCTTGGCCTCAATGATTCCCGCAGCCTAATTGCGTAAATGAATTCGGCAAGGCAAAGGGTCAAACCCCAAGAAAGAGTAAGAAACATACTCTTTAAATAAGTAGGTATTGCCTGAAAAAATTGGAAAGTTTCAAAAAGAGTATCTTTACCAATGAAACCTCCCAATATTTTTTGGCCATACCTTATTATAAAGAAAATTTGTCATACTTTTTCATGGGGTCAAGCCCTTTGCTTTGCAAAATTCAGCTACGCAATGAGGCTGCTGTTGTGGCCTTATTCTGATCTGACCATATGTTTAGTATATATAGTTATAGTATAAAACCTGTCTCTCACGTGATGTACACGACGGCTACGATGTAGAACAGCTGAGCACTCCTCCAGATGTAAGGGGGTCGGAAGAGGGGAGCGCTCTGCTCATACATGGCCCGGATGAGGGACATCTCCTTCTTGGCGGTGTAGCCTTCTGAGGTTAAGGAGTGGACCTGGAATTGGAGATAGAAGACTAAGAGACTGATAAATTTTTGATTGGCAGACTCTAAAGGATTCTTCCAGAGGCTAGAAATACCCTTTGTGTTCTAGTTACAATATTTTGGATGTAGGATTAGATGTAGTAGATAACGGGATGATGAGCTTTTTCTATGTTTTGTGGTGTATTATTAGAGAACAATGTTCAAATGTACATATTTTCTTAATGCGAGAATTTAATCAAGTTACACCACATGTCTCCATACCTCTGTAGTCCACCAGTCAAAAATTTGCAAAAGTATTAACACGTTCTGAAGACGAATACTTAATTCAAAACCGTTCCTTAAAATCACTTCTAAACATCATGTTCTGAGCTTCAAACAAATTATAATCGTGACAGTATCCCCAAAACAGGGCAAAGACGTTCGTAATATACGCTTATTTCGTCGTTCGTTGTTATAAAAATATAATTTACCGTATATTCCTCTTTAGAACCCCTATGATTGACAGCATAAATATGCTTCAGCACATCCAAAGCCTCATCGCTTCTTCCGGAGTTGAAAAGGAACTTGGGAGACTCGCAGAAGAAGTAGATGGCGAGGGCTCCGAGACCTGATGGTAAGGCCAGGACCACGATGAGAAGCCTCCAGGGTTTGTACACGATGTTCAGCCAGGATAGTTCCACTGCGAAGTCTAGTTTGAGGGTTGGGTAGGTGAGAACTGGAAAAGGAAACGTAAATGAAATTGAATTAAACTCGCAATAGTCATCATCATCATCATCAGCCTATTAATGTTCCCACTGCTGGGACACAGGCCTCCTCTCTATGAATGGGCCGAAATTCACCACACGAGCGGGCCCAGTGCGGGTTGGTGGATGTCACATGTCTTTAAATTTTTGATTCTAGGACATACCGGTTTCCTCACGATGTTTTTCTTCGCCGTTTTGAGAGCAGTGGTGATGAAATAATGTACAATAAGTAAAGCGCCTGCCTGGGCTCGAACCCACGACCTACAAATTGTAAGTCGCGGCCGATGTCCGCCATGGGCCACCACTGCTCGCAATAGTATTGAATAGAAAATACTTTATTGTACACCAACACGGTAAAACAAAAAAGAAAAAAAAAAGGCAAAGGCAAAGGTTGTTTGTAAGAGATTGCCCAGTGCGATAAGACCGCCCATTGTACACTTGTTTTTGTAAATGTTTGTCCTGTATGTTTTTGTGGTGTACAATAAAGTATATAATAAATAAATAAATTTATAAAACATCCCTTTTACAAAAAAAATGTTGTGCTGATAGACAAAGTTAATCCTTTGCAATCTAATGTTTCCTTTAAGTTACTTCACTAAAAGAAATATAATAAATGGATACTTTCTGCTAGTAATTAGTGGTAAGGATTATCTTGTCATCCATTCTTTGTTTAATTTCAAATTAATTTTCTTCTTCATCTTTTTCATTCAAGTACCTTTACCTTTTTTATACCTATGTTTTCTTTTACCTATGCGTATATCCAATACTTTTTCTTCTTCTGAATACTCAAAAATAGATTTTCTTATAACTGTTTTGGCAGTCGTTCCATGAACTTCAGATGTATCCGGTCTGTCGGTCTGTTGTGCAATTGGTATACCTACAGATGTTGAACTGAAGATCGATTTCTTAATTAAACGACATGTTTTATGAAGCAGGCTAGCTGAGCTCATAAAATTAAAGTAAAGTCAGACACGTACTTCCAGCAACGGCTGGAGACAGCAGGATGAGGCAGGTCATAAGAAGCATGTACCGGTTCTTCACTCGCTGGATACATGACTCTCCAACCAGGGTGTAGGTTGCCGAGTTAGCTGCACAAGCACTGAAAAGCAGAGAAAACATTATTATTACTAGCTGCAGCTAGTGTCGATGTGAATATCTTCTAAAAGAAAAGTGGCATCAAAATTGGTTCAGCAGATTTGGCGTGAAAAAGTTAGGTACAAGCCGATAGTTGCCTTCGCACTTATAATATTAGCAAGTAAGTATTGTTGATTAATGATCAAAACGCCCTATACGTAAAGGTTTTGTGCATTTTAGCGTACACACGATGATATAAGCTATCAGCACTGCTATTCTCTAAGGATACATAGTCTCGCCTTTAATTGTACAGAAATCTTATACAATACGAGGTCAGCATAAGCTAGTATAACTAGTAAAATTTCAAATGTCGTCGTGACATATGCTAAAAACATCTATCCAACAAAAAAACTTTTTTGCAAAAAAATACTACCGACTTACAAAGTGAAAAATAACCTTAGGAAGTCGGTGTCTTTCGTAGGTACCAATTTTTTGCGTTATGGACACCGACTTCCATAAATAAAGTTATTTTTCATCCCACCATCTCGGAAAGAGTATTTTTAATCTTCAATATCTGAGTGGAAAACCCGTTTTTATTCACTAGAGGATAAAGTAAATTGAATTTAGAACATCGTGTGCACTAAGTTTGTGAATTAAAAAAAAAACATTAAACCTATTTACTGCTACCTCTATGGTGTCGATTATATCATACAACTTTTTTTTAATTTGTTAAAAACTCAGACTCGGAACCTTCTTGGTGTTCTTTTTTCAATTTGCTTTGTACGCGGTTCTAACCATCTCCCTCTCTCTCCATCATTCACGCCAAGGGAATCCGATGAATCGGTACAACTATTAAGTATGACAGATAGTTTACCGAAAAACAGTACACAAGTGACTAACACCAATATTACAGTACCAAACAAAAATATTACACTCAATTTAAATAACTGTAGCAACGTTACTTTAAAATTTTCTTATTATACCTTAGTATTATTTTGTTATAATTTAAAGATTATTCTGTAATACTTACCTGTCATAATGTAGTAATTAATACCTAAACTGAAATAAAAGTGTACCTATCTTGTGATTGTAAACGTTTTTTTTTTGCATTTAGTCATTTCCTCGCTGAGGTGGAATGAAAAGTTACGTGTTGCACTCGAGTGCAAAGATTTTTCACCTCGTGCTCTTTTGATTCCCTCGCTTGCTCGGTCATCAAAATTGAACACGCGGTTAAAAAGCAACTTTGCACTGTTGTATAACAAATAACTATATTTATTAAAAAAATGGTACTAACTACGAGTATGATTTGGCAAAAAAGATTTTTTATTTTTCACTTTTTAGTTGTACCTACCCAATACGCAAGTTTTTTAGTAAGGTAACTATAACTCCTGAATATATTACCCGAATATCATGAAACTTGAACGCGATGCTATGTTATGAAATGGTATAAACAATAAACAGACATGCGATTGCAGCAATCCCGAGAGATTTGCCGTTATTTATTGAAGAGTTCTGCTGTAAATCTTCGAAGTTCTTCATCAGCTCGTCACCAAATTAAAATGGGACCAATTTTGGAATACACTCTTTCAAATAAAAAAGGATTTTTTTAAAGCGGTCAATTGTCGTACAATTGACGGAGATATCGGTAAATATAAATAAAAACAAACATAAAGTGGAACATAGAACCTCCTCCTTTTTGGTAAGTTGGTTAAAAGTTAGACTAGAACTAACTAGACTGTTTATTTATTAATGTAGAAGATAAATGATGGACAAGGTCAATAAATATATCAAATAATACGAACACTTTTACAAATTACAATCGATCAATGTCGTTTCAGTATTCCTAGGAAGTTAAATTATAATGTCTGCCACCTCTTCAAGAATATAATAAAAATAGAAGCAAAAATTATGATGGATTGACACGTTATTAAATGAGCGCCGTTCTACGATAACATCTTTAAGGAAACAGCCGTTCCTGTTACGCATTTGTTTTGGAATTTTAACCTACTACTTAATTCAGTGCTCATTTCCTTACTGGAGTTTTACGTTGTCTAAGGGTGCTGTGTCCACTGACTAAATATATGTAAACAAGAAGAAAATCATGCTGTGCAGTCGGAGGATACATATTCGCGAGCTGACTGACAGCATTATTCGACGATAACCCACTTGCCATAGCTCGCTGATTTTTTTTTCCATTTTGACAGTGTGACGTCTGGTGGTCGCTGTGGTGAATTTTGAGTACTGTCATGTTTTTAGTATGACTCGCACGGTTAAGGCGGTACCCCAAGCAAAACGCCGCGCAAGCCGTTTTTTGTGCTGTTTTTAGGAGCTATCTACTCGTTATATAAAAATAAATATCAATTAATAAAAATACATTAAATTTCTACATATTATTGATTCTAAAATGGTAGATTTAGTTTTTTTTTAAATGTTGTATATATTTCACTAATCTACTTCCAAAAAAACATAAAAATGAGAAATAATTATTGATATTATGCATCTCCTCGTAAAGTGTTCATTGATTATTTATTGTACTAACACTAATGGATAGACAATTTAATAACGAACATTTTTGTAGAATTACTTTTTTCAAAAGACCAAAATTCGATTTTATAAAGATTTTATTCTAAAATCTGGGCGTATTCATTACTGTAATTCATGCGCCACCAGTGCCGCTAGACCAATAGGAACGCTCATATCTCATGCCGATTTTTTGGTCAGGGTACCGTCTTAAGTGACGTTGACGTAAAAAATGACAAAATTGGCCCACGCTTTTGGTCTTAGAACGCTGCATAGGAACAAACATACATACATAAATATACTGGTGAACACATTACCCTTCTTGGGCAGTCGGGTAAATAGGTACCTATATTTATTTTCTATGGAATGTTGAAATCCATACTAATATTATAAATGTGAAAGTAACTCTGTCTGTCTGTCTGTCTGTCTGTCTGTCTGTTACCTTTTCACGCTTAAACCGCTGCACCGATTTAGATGAAAGTTGGTATGAAGATAGTTTGAGACCTGGGAAAGGACATAGGCTATATAGGTAGGGTAGGGTGGGGTAGGGTAGGGAATGGTAGTGTAGGGTAGAGTATTGTAGGGCAGTGTAGGGCCGGGTAGTTTAGGGTAGGGTAGGGTAGGGTAGGGTAGGGTAGGGTAGTGTAGGGTAGTGTAGGGTCGGGTAGGGTAGGGTAGGGTAGGGAAGTGTAGGGTAGGGTAGGGTAGGGCAGGGTAGGTTAGGTTAGGGTAGGGTAGGGTAGGGTAGATAAATGTTTGGTCTATTTATGGCAAAACAAAGTTTGCCGGCTCAGCTAGTATTCTATAACATTACTTTATTGTAGTGTATCTCTGTCTAATTCTTCATTGAAATACAGATCTTTCATTCATTCATTCTTCTTTTTTTCTTCATTCATTTGATCATCATCAACCTTATTCCAAACTAGCTGTCGCCCGCGACTTCGTCTGCGTCAAACTCGTTTTCTCACAAGTACACAAGTAGCAATGTTATAGCATCAGCTATTTACCAGTAAAAGGCCCGTTAAAATCCCCGGCGATTACCCGGAACAAACAGACAGACAGACACACAAAAATTTTTGAATTTGCCTATTTGTTATTAGTACCGTATATACATTTTACATCACATGCATTAAATAAAACGTTGTTATTTTGATATTTAATACAGACATTACAAATTTATTTATTTGTATAGCTGTTTATTTGCGTGACTTTCTCGTGTAGGACACACGAGAAAGTCACACATTTTATTTTTCTAGAAAGAAAGAGTCTTTCTTTTATTTGGGATCAGCGCAACATTTGTCTTCTTCCGTACTTCTCTATAAGTACCTACATCATGCCAGTTGTCATTCCCTTAGCCATATCATCTTTTAAATAGTCCATAAATCATTTTGTATGATAGTTATCCCAAATAAAACTCACGAACTTCGTCAATAACCATCCTGAAGCGTCCAAAACAATCCAAAAATAGCCTACATCGAAAACTTTTCCACTGTCTGTTTTCTCGAATCTTCCCTTCAATGAGCATTTGACACTCATGATCAAATGGCGAAATGTGGCACATCTATAGGGTGACCCCTTTTTTAGAAGAAATAAAGGAGTATAAAGAGTACAACTTTAGAGAAGGTAAATAAAGAGTACAACTTATAATAAAAAGTACATGTTAAGTATTTTATTTTTATAAACAGTATTTTTTTCCGAAATTTAAGCATTTTTCGTTGTTTTGACGTACGTTATTGTCAAACTGCTAGAAATCAGTTTCAATTAAAGCAGTAGGATTGATAGACATCGATTTTTCGCTTCACGAACGGACAAACGCTATCTCAGTGAAAAACATGAATGATGAGTTCCTGTCATTTCACTAAAAGAGATTTTGTGACAGAAATTCAAATTCCAGGTCAAATAAATAGAGTATCCTGGTATAAATAGGCACTTAGATGTTTTTAATAATTTGCAAAGCTTTATAGTATCCTGGCACTGGCACGGTTGGGTAAGGATGACCCACTAAATAAGACTATTATTATCACTAATTCAATAAATATTTCCAGTTTTAAAGAAATTATTAAAAACTTTCTGCTATAATACACCAGTAAATAAGCATATTATATGATAGTTGAAGTATATCGTACCATAAAATCTCTCATTTCATAATGCATTTCTCTAATAGCAGCAACTAAAGTAGCTGCGGCAGCTGTATTATATCAGAAAAAAAATATATTTAAATAGTGGAAATGTTTTGGTAGATTATAAAGTAAGGCCCAGCGAAAAAGAGTACAATACTCTTTATTAGAGAACAAACTGGGCTGGTTGACAACCCTACACATATGGTAGTCGGCCACTCGGTATCTCTGTATGCTCCACACAATTAAACGGGTCAAATTAATAAGTTCCGCGTGCAATGTGGAAAAGGATGAGAATACTGATTGTTTTGATACGGAAGGATTTTTCCATGAAGTTTTAAATATGGAACTTTCTTTACTTTTTTAATGATTATGGAGTTAGTATGCAAGTGCTCAGTTGTGTTATTTATTTATTAGTTTATTTATTAATAATAACAGCCGCATGGGTCAATCTTCAAGGTTAAGCAACGCTAGCGAGTTTCCTCCGTGCCTCGGAAAGCACGTCAAGCCGTTGGTCCCGGCTGTCATTTGAAGATATTTGACAGTCGTTACGGGTAGTCAGAAGCTTGAGATCTGACACCAGTCTTGCCAAGGGGTACCGTGTTACCCAGTTACTTGGTTGTGGAGGTCAGCTAAGGCAGTCACTCCATGTAAAACACTGGTACTAAGCTGAATCCGGTAAGACTGGAAGCCGACCCCAACAACAATTTGGAAAAGGCTAGGCAGATGATGATTATCACTGTACAGCACTGGGACGCCTTGCAGCAATAACACCAATGGAGCACAATCTTATAATAAACTCACTATAAATCCAGGTTTATTCACGATGTTTTCTTTCGCCGTTATCAACGATGTCCAAGTTTAACTTAGAAAGTACATATGAATTGAAAAACAAACATTGGTACTTGCTGGGATTCGAACCCACGACCGACGAGTGACCGACGACACGAGAGGTGAGGTCTTAGGCTGGACTGCGCCACCACGACATAAATGTTGCTATGGAAAAAATATTGTGTTGTTCCGCCGACAAAAAAAGGCCGTAAATCATCATCTGCCTAGGCTTTTCCCAATTTGTGTTGGGGTCGGCTTCCAGTCTTACCGGATTCAGCTGAGTACCAGTGTTTTACACGGAGCAACTGCCTATCTGACCTCCACAACCCAGTAACTGGGTAACCCTGTACCCCTTGGCAAGACTGGTGTAAGATCTCAAGGCTCTGACTACTCGTAACGACTGTCAAAGATATTAAAATGACAGCCGGGACCAACGGCTTAACGTGCTTTCCGAGGCACGGAGGAAACTCGGTATGTTGAAAATGGTCACCCATCCACGGGCCGACCTCGGCAAGCGTTGCTTAACCTTGAAGATCGACCCGTGCGGCTGTTATTATTTAGCCACGAGCTCCTCAAAGAGTTAAAAAAAGCTCGAGCTCTCCTCGAGCTAAAAAAAGGCCGTAAATAAGAGGTATAAATAATAATAATAGCCTTTTCTTATAAGAGGTTAGGTTTTAGTCTAATCCGAGACTAAAACTGAGCATAGGATGAAAGTAATTTTAAAGCTTTCTACTTCATAATACACTGCATTCAGTCATCTGCTCAACGTAAATTAAAAGAAGCCGGAAATCCGACTGCTTAAGAAGCGAACTAAAAACCCGACTGCTTAAAAAGCGAACTAAAAAGTCGTAAACAAGCAGAAAATTATGCTGTGCAGTCGGAGGATACATATTCGCGGGCTGGCTGACCAAAACCTTTTTATACATTTGACATAGTTCGCCGATTTTTTTTTATCTTTTTGGCAGTATGACGTCTGGTGGTCGCTGTGGTGATTTTTTATTACTATCATGTCTTTAGTGACACTTGCAAGGTAAGTAAGGTAACTAAGAATTATCAAAATTGTCCCCATTGAGATAATATGTACTACGTACTAGAGATGCTATTCTAAGCAAAATACATGCTCCATTTTGTCAATTTTGACAAGAGTTTAAACTAAAAATTCGCTGCAGCGCTGAAACAATAATTAGTCGTCTAACAATACAATATAAACATGCAGCGCTAGAGCGCTTCTAAGGTGTAGTTTTCTCGCGACCAAAAAGACGGAAGCGCCGTGATTTTCATGGCGCTTACGCGTTTCGTACAACGTTCTGCAACACCTTGTCATTCATATATACTAATTTGCTGACTGACTACAGAAGCGACATAGCTTTATACCTAACAAGCTTCATTAGAATTTTCACTTTTTCAAAATTTATTACATACATAACTACATAAACTCACGCCTTTTTTCCATGGGGGTAGGCAGAAACTACAGAACGCCACCTGCTACGATCCTTACATACTTCTTTTGCTTCACACACATTCATACATCTAGTCATACACACACGCCAATTCAAAATGTATTAATAGTTGAAATAACCGACTGTAAAGTGTAAGTCAAATGCGCTTACAATAAGTTAAAAAATATCAAATCGGAATAGGGAACTTTACAATTTGCTTGAAACACGAATCTTCTTTACTTTTTATTATAATAATAAACCTTAAATAAACAAAATGTAAATTAAGTCTTACATTATGTAATAATTGTTTTTCATCTTTCATTTTTTATCTTTTTTCATTGAATAACCACAGGCAGTTCTTTTTCTAAATATTTATTTATTTATTTAAACTTCATGTACAATGGTGATACATAGGCGGACTTAATGCAGCAAGGCATTCTCTACCAATCAACCTTTGGGTTAAAAAGAACACAGCAGTGGTAGGAGTCCAAAAAAAAATACAATAATTAAAATTAGAATGAATGGATGGAATGGATTAATATATGTTAGATTATTATTTTCCTCTTTAACAAGAAACGTCATTTAATTCTACCTACACTTGTTACACAAATTGTCACATCTTAATTTTTAGTCTATGAAAAATGTCACAACAAGACGTCCACCAAATATTTTGTTCAAATTATATTTTATAATGATTATCTAGTTACTCACCGATGAAAACTTATTCCTTTGCACTTCGCCGTATTAGTTGAATTATTAGTGCAATATCTTAAAACACACCACGGCATATTTAATGCGTCTGAACGTTTTTTTCGTTTAAAAACAAAAAATGACTTAAGCTGTTAAGATCTAGCAAGCAAATGAGTGAAATGCGGCTAGAAAAGCGCAATTGAACGGCACGCAGTAGTGATGTGTGATGACTTCTCTAGTGCGTAGTACATTATTACCTCAATGATTGTCCCACGCTTTTAGTCTCTAGAACGCTACATAGGCAGAAACATACATACACGGACTGATTATCACAATACCCTCCTTCGGCAGTCTCTTTTTATCTATTTTTTTTTTCTTTTTTAAAAAAAGCGTTGCCCCACACTAGGAATTTCTTCCTGTATCGTGGGTGCGTTTACAAACATACAAACTCACATACACAAACACCCAGAGCCGGAACAACTATCTGTAGGTCATACAAATATTTGTTCCGTGCGGGAATCGAACCCGCGACACGCAGCGCAGCAGTCAATCGCTCAACCACTGCGCCAACCGTGCGCCCAAAAGTCTGGTAAATAGGTTTCTATGGAACGTGGCACCAAAATATAATAGTAGACTATTACTAAGTTTTATAGTAGAGAATTCACCTGCAGTCTCTTTACCATTAGGTCTGCGCTACGTCTGCGAGAAGCGAGGAGCGCAGGCAGGCCCGCGCAAATCAGTCTAGTAAATTCCCCGCTTAAAGGTTATGAATATTATTTATTGACATTCTATTTACTGTATTTCTAGGAACACATGAGTCGATCAATCACCACAGATACTTCCTGATTGTGTAGCATGCACTCTAAGTACTATAATGGACCTTCCTGATGGCGAGATGAAATTTAAATAGCGTCGATAGGCGATATCGGGAGCAGTGGTGGCGACTTACAAGTTGTGGGTCGTGGGTTTGAGCCCAGGCAGGCACTTTACTTTGTGTAATTTATTTCATCACCACTGCTCTCAAAACGGTGAAGGAAACACATCGTGAGGAAACCGGCATGTCCGAGAAACAATAATTCGAAGATATGTGACATCCACCAACCCGCACTGGGCCTGCGTGGTGGATAACGGCCCATTCCTTCTCACAGAGAGGAGGCCTGTGTCCCAGCAGTGGTAACATTAATAGGCTGATGATGATGTGAGGCGATATCGTACAAGTATTTTCTAAGAAGATTTCAAGTGTAAATCGATAGAATTTCACCGTATTGCGTCCATGTCAACGTAATTGCAATTTCGCATAGTAAAAATCGAGTCATCAGAAAGGTCATTTAGATTACAAAACGAAATAACTGAAACTTACAAGCAAACACAAAGAAACTTGACAAGTCCCAAGAACAGCCAATGAGGAGAGAGGCTGCTGATGCAGGACAGTATGAAGGACAGCAGCAGAGGAATCACCAGGGTGAACCGACGTCCCTTGGTGTCAGATACGTAACCCCACAGGTAGGATACTAGGAGGATACCTGGAAACAGAAGCAAAATTTTGTGTTAGAGTCTTCATCATCATCAGCCTCTTAATGTTCCCACGGCTGAGACACAAGTCTCCTCTCTTTGACAGCCTTAAGGGTACTCTAGTCGGCGGCATGAACTATTTTGTGGGCGGCGTTAAAATGCATGCTATCTCATCCGACAACATGTTCGAAAGGGATAGACGCTGCAATGAGCAATAAGAAACTAGTGCGCGTACGAATACATTTTTTCATTACACGATACATGATTTAAAACAAAAACGAGCACGCGAAATCATGAAAACACTAATAAATGTATCATTTTTTTTGTACTACTACACTGAAAAAAATGTTAGGTTGGATTTAACAGATTTTGCGTAAATGTAATCAAAGTTTACGGTTGATTTTGGTCCTATCACGAATTTTGGTTGATTTTACCAAACACATTAAGTTGACGTTGTACCAAATTTATTTGGTAGATTACACATATATTTTGTACATTTATTACCAAAGTAATTTAGTAACATTTCTCACCAAAGTACTTTAGTATAATGTTTTACCAAAATACTTTAGTAACAATTTTCACCAAAGTACTTTAGTAACATTTTTTACCAATGTAATTTAGTAACATTTCTCACCAAAGTACTTTAGTATAATTTTTACCCAATTACTTTAGTAACATTTTTCACCAAAGTACTTTAGTAACATTTTTTACCAAAGTACTTTAGTAACATTTTTTATCAGAGTACTTTAGTAGCGTTTCTCACTAAAGAACTTTAGTAGATTTTCAACCAAAGTACTTTTGTAACGTTTTCATCAAAGTACTTTAGTAAAAAAGTACAATGTAGTTTGCTGCAATCTACCAAAGAGATATTGTATATTTTACCCAACATACTTGTTTTTTTTACCAAATACATTTTGTATCTTCTACTGTTACTTTTTTTGGTAAAAATTACCGAAGGTAGTTTAATAGACAATGCAAAGGTATTTGGTAAAATACACAACAAAAATTTGGTAAATAGCACTTATTATATGGTACAATGTATTAAATCAGTTTGATAGAGAAAACTAAATTTAACTCGTAAGTATAATCTACTTTATTTGGTAAACTCTAACAAACAAAATTTAGCAGCATTTACTAATCACATTTGGTGTATTTTATCAGCGTTAGTTTGGTAATAAGTACCAGATTTAATTTTAGTTACTACCAAAGGTTGTTTGGTAATTTCTACCAGATGTGTAATGCAGTTCTCATCAAAGTTAGTTTAGTATAATCTATCAGATGTGTATCGTGCTTTTTATCAGAGATAATATTGTATTATCTACCAGAAGTGTATCGTAGATTTTATCAAATACAATTAAGTATTATCTATCATGTTTGTTTCGTATTTTTTCCTAACATTTGTTTGGTAATATCTAACAGATTTATGCTGTAGTTATTACCAAACTTTAACTGGTAATATCTACCAATATTTTATCAGTGCTTGTCTGATTGTATGTACCGGTCTTGGTTTAGTAAAACATACCAAATAAATAGTGTAAATTTTACTGGTGTTAGTTTGGTTAATTTATCAAACTAACACTAGTAAAATGTACACGACTTTTTGGTTTATATTACTAAACATTGATTTCCAGAATATTATTAGGGTATATATAATTGAAAATTAGAAACTTAGTAGCTAATCTGCAATATTGCTAACATGGTATGAGAGTAAAATCATATTGCAGTTAAGATTTTCAAACAACGTACGAATTTTGTGGCCAGCAGTGGCCACGAAAGTTCTTGTGTACCCATGTCAGTATTGCAGATTAGCTAATAAGTTTCTAATTTTCAATGATACCACACCCTAAAAATATAGTAGAAGAAAAAACCTTACAAGAAATGCAGGGTCTGAAAAAAAGGTTTTAAGACCGTTTGACAAACACTTCAAAAATATACAGGATTATTGGTAATTCAACGTATTCCTTTTCAGCAAGTAAATCAGCAGTTTCTAGAATACGTCGAATTACCAGTAACCTTATAAAACCAGTAACCTTAATATGGGCTTAATAAAAACGGTGGTTTAAAGAAAAATGAACAGATTTTTGGTACATAACATAAAATTTATTTTACTAATCATAAATACAATTAAATAATCACTAGATCACTTATCATAAAATTATATCCCTATAGGATACAAAACCTTTCTTATTATAAATGACACAATACTGCCACGATTTGGCCAGGATGCTGATGAGCTTTACCAGGCATCAGGGTGCCCGCATTCGACATTTGCATTAAGGCGAGTATGCGAAACTAGCGCCACTTCGAAAATGTTTAAATTATTTAAAATTTGATCTAATTTCAGAGATATAAGCTCTTAAATTAGATCAATTTTTAATAATTTCTGCCTGTTAGATACTAGGGAACACCAATAATATGTATTAAGTTACTGTATACAATTTGTCGATCTGTAGTTGTCCCGAAAAACTTAAACGGCCACTTTTTGTTGTGCAAGTTTTTTGGGACAACTACAGAACGACAAATTGTTTTGAAAATTTAGGATATAAGAACATTTCCGGAGTGGCGCTAGTTTCGCGGCTATACTCAACTGAATAGTTTAGTCAACAAGTGCTTTTGTTGGCTGGCGTTAAGAGCTGAAGTGAACATTTATAGTAGTGATAACACATCGATCGGCACACATGTAGAATGAGGGCCTAAGCATAAGTAAAATAAAAATTCGAAAATAACTAAAGCTAAGTTTAGGTAATACAATAGATAACTTATTTTTAAATTATGTCAGTTTAAGGATGAAAACTTTTTTATATTTAATTTTAATAGTAACTAAATCGACAATAAGATTCACCTGTGGCAATAACATGAACATTAGTGGGAGAAATAATTAAATTTTCTGGTTTCAACAACTCCATGGAATCGTTTTCTCCTTCAATTGAATAAGCTTGAAAATGATCATTAAAACCAGAGCATTTTAATGATTTACATAGAAAATATAAACTCATAGAGTATTTAGAACGAAAAATTCTTTCTAATTTGAAAAAATATATATCATTTTCATTGGTAGTAACTAATATCATGCCTGGGTTATACTTTGTGCCCATAAATCGTATCCATTGAAAATCACAAGATAGATCAACATCTTGATTAGAAGTATCGTTGATGTGAGAAATATCCACACGCGACTCCCGTACAGTAACTTTTCCTAATTCCACTCGAGACTCTAATCCCTTTTTTACAAAAATTCTGTTTGCAAACGCTAACTGTTCTTTCATTAGCAACGTTAGACATATGTTTTTTCTAGAAGTTATGATATGAGCTGTGTTTTTCAATGTTTTGTGTTTAGCTTCAAATCTCATGCACCATAATTGCTTTAAGGGGCCCACCTGCTCAATAATATGCGGGTAATGTAACATCAAATGGTGTTTTGGTTTTAATGTATCATTAAAAAGGTTAATGTAATTTTCGTGATGTTCAGTAATTAAAGATTCTAACAATTTTACAGTTGGAGCATCGACAACACTACATAATAAAATATGAATTATTTTTAGTAAGATTATTAAAAATTGCCATACGGGATCGTCACTAGGAACTAAATCTCCAACTAGTAGAGGGAACAAATGTACAAACATCAACATTTCCGAAGCTGACATTTTAAACTTACTGCGAACTAAATGTTCTTGATTTATGCAAACAGACAAATTGTTAAGCTCTATAACTGAATAGTCAAATAATTTTAAGCGATTATTTAAAGTGGCCAGGTCAAAACAGTGTAATATTTGAGTATAATACAAAATAATATGAGCTAAGTCGTAATGACACACTCCTTCGAAAATATCGTGCATAATATCAACACAACAGTTATCCACTACGTGAAAGCTAGGAATATCATTAAAACAACAATATTCACTTATTCCTGTTTCTGTAACATTATTTTGCTCAAGGTCATTAGCATAATTATCCTGATCTCTTAATAGTGCATTATCTGCTTTGGTTTGTTTTTTCATTATAGATTTGTGACTTTTACATATTCTACAGTAGTAATTGCTGCTAAAAGATTTAGAAAATCCGAGTATTGTGTTTAGTCCTAGATTGTCCCCTAATATCATTCCAAGCATAAAATAGATTTTCACTTTACCATTGGCAGTATCTATATCTATACCTTCCTCTTCTAAATATTTTAATTCTTTAATGAGTTCGTAGAATGCAGAGTGATTACCGTATATCTTAAAAGAAGACTTGTACAACATTGCAACAAACACATTATCCAGCAGTGAAAGATATTCCTGTGGCATAGTAGGAAATTGATAATATACAGCTGATATTGAATGTACACCGGCGTGGCTACCCAAGGGATTATTACATTCGAAATCGTCGAAATATATAAAAAAAGGACAACAGAGTTTACCTTCTTTACTTGCAATTTTTTTTTGCCAAATTAAACTGTGAGCAAAATTTGGAAAATCAACTTCGTTAGGTTTTAATGTATTTGAAACTAATTTGTAAAAATTGGGTAATTCAAAAATTTTCTTGAATACTGAGCGAAGCGGTAATTTGGCGCCAGTACAGGATTTAGGCGCAAGCATTACTGAAGTGTTGACTGTATTAACAGCAACATTTTCATTAATAATGTACTTTTCAGGAGCAATGTAGCATTTGATGTCTGTAAAGTATTTTATAATTTGATATTCTGTGCGCATATTACCAAAAGGATTTGAAATTATTTCATGCATGTTATCTTTTTCACTTTGACTGAACTCATTATAAATAGGTATTACATGTTTAAAAATATCACCAAGAACTTGGGTAATGTGAAGTTGAATATTTTCCAATATTTTAAGAGCAGTTTTCCGGTTAACCCCACCGTCACTGAATAATGAAAGCGCTAACGTAGCGGCAGATTTCTCTAACATACTATGGGCAGTATCCAAAGCATTCTCACGACAAACATTGTTTAGACGATGATATTCAGAGGATTCACAAGGATCTAACAAACTACACGTATCATGTATATTTTCACTTAAAGCACAATCATTTGTAGGCAGATTTTGATTAAAAATTGTTTGTTTATTCAAATGTTGGGCAATTAAGTGCCGTCTAAAAGACCGTACATTTTGATATTCGCGATCACATTGATACTGTTTACAGCGATATGCTGCGTTTGCACTTAAGTTATGGTCTTTTAAATGTTCACAAAAATCTTTGTAATCTTCAACTGTAGCGAGACATTTGAAACAAACAAACATTTTGATTAAATTTAGCAAATAAATCACTTATTCCAAGTCGGAGATGAAAGATGAGACTCCCGAAAGCTTTTTGTCTGCTATTGTGTCAATGTTATAAAAATATTTTTGCAGAAATAGCCAAATGTGCACGGCTTCTGTGGGATATTCTGCATCCAGGCAGTGAAAAGTTTTGAAGCATACATCCAGCGCTTTCAAGAACGAGTCTATTTTATAAAGGATGTTATCATACGCAACATAAAAGTCCTTTAGGGCATCGATGGTTGGTCCGACAACAATAATGATGGGTTGGCACCGTAGACCCTTAGCAGTTTGGGCTTTTCGCCGATAGTCCAGCTGGGTGGGGACTTCGCTTTGGTTCTGGAAATTAGAATGAATTGTTTACTTTTAACCATATTTTTTTTATAATTCCTAGTCAGTGTTGACACTGACTATTTTTTATTGCTTAGGTATTGCATTTATATTTATTTAAAGGGGTTCGGAACGTAATTCACCCTTATGATTAGTCTGTGCGAAGCTCTCAAGCAAGAAGTGTACTTATACAGGCTGTTCCAAGGCTATGCCACATGGAGGGAAAGTATCTTAAGTATTTTAAATATACAGTTTTACTGAAAGAAGACATCATTTTGATTTTAAAAACAATTTGAACCGCATTCAATCATTTTGAATAATCTCCTATCTGAACCGGGAATCGAACCCGCCAAATTGCAAAAACAAACCGTAATTTTGCGAAACCGATCAAAAGGCTCAAGTCAACGGAAGCTTTATTTTTTTGCACGTAACATAGCATCTTAAATAAAAGGAAGATCATGAAATTCGTTGTTCCGCTTTTTTTCAATATCATCAATAGATTTAATTATCCCTGTTTTAGTGTTTTATTGTTTATTGATATTAAATAAATATTTAATAAACTAGATAATGTACAAACTTATTTTGGTCTGACTGATGGTATATCAAAAATGTGTCTAAATCGGTTAACGCTCAGGGGGTGGAAATTGTCGTTAGTATGGAAAGAAGTGAAATTATACATACCTTTGCATGAAGAATGAAACTGTTCATAGCTTCTTGAATGCTTGGCTTTATGGTTTTTTTTTTGCCAGCTGTATCTTGACACTGTATTCTCACAGTTGGAACTATTTTATATCCGATTGCCGCGCAATAACAGAAGTCTCTAACATCTGAAAAATAAAAATGGAATAAGTTATGATGCATATTCGTTGATTTAATTAGTTTAAGTTTTACTAAGAAGATAACTGGTTATCAGAGATTTTTTTTGCTAAACTATTTTTGCTATTATAAAAACTCAGTTGAAATATACATAATAAATATAAATGGTTTTATTATCAAAACTTTCACGAATTTCACACAAAAACGGAAACTTTGAGTTCTGTTTTAGTGTGAAATTCGTGAAAGTTTTGATCAATACAAGTATATAATAACCAACCTTCACTTGGGTTTTCTTCAATCAATTTAATGTAGACAGAAGCAGCTTTAATTGTTTTCAAAAGACTAAGAGCTTTCTCTAAAAATATGGGCCATTTTTTGAACAGTCGGAGCTCTGATCCTTTAAACTTGGTTTCGAAATCCAGTTCAATCTGAAAACAAAAAACAATTATATACATATGTCACAGTCAAAACTACTTTTGACCGGTCAAAACTATTACAACAAATTATTAGGTGGTTTCTGTTTTATTTCTGTACTAAATTATAATAACCTAAAGGTCGTTAGGAAACTTATTAGGTTGTTAGGTTTTTTTTTTGAACCTTTAAGTAACCTTGTACCATAGCTAACATTTATTTCATTAGAATAAACGCGTTTTAACGCAATAAGGGTTTTGACTGAAACCAGTCAAAAGTAGTTTTGACCGATTAAGAGTTTTGACTGTTAACATATACATATATATATTTTTAAATATTGCTCACAAGATTGAAACAAATATATGGGGTCAAGCTAATAAAAAGCATGTAAAAAGGTTCACAACTTACCAACTTATATCCGAAACTCAATTTATAAGAGGGCCAATCGTTCACGATGTCATGTAAGTTTGCATATTTTTCGGATTGTAGTTCCTTCAGGCGCAATGTGGTTGTTTTCCTCCAATTTTCGATTACTTCAGGCACTGGCTCCTTGTTGTATTTCAGCCAAACTTTTAACTCTTCAAATTCTTCATTAGATACTGGTAAACAATAGATCAAGTTTAATCTAGCTTCAGCCTAATTAGATAAAACTATTACATCTTGTATAACATATTTTCAAATTTATACCACTTTGATTTTCAACTGCTGCAGCTGTGTCAGCCAGAACATCGTCGATGCTTGTGTGGGCTCTCCTTTCGTTTATTATTACCCCACTCTTCCGCAGCAAACGTTTGTGATTGTTATATTTATCAGGAAGTTTTCCCCTTGCTGGAATATATTTATTTTTTCCAAACTTTTGGCTTGGAATGTAGTATGTCTCCTATGGAAATCAAAACAAATTATAAAGAACTAAGCATGAATATCAAGGAAATCAAAATTAATCATTTAAGTGTATCAACTATATAAAAATAAGTCGGGTTTCTCCCTGACGCTATAACTCCAGAATGCACAAACCAATTTCCAAGGTTTTGAATTCGTTGGAAAGGTCTCGGGCTCCGTGAGGTTTATAGGTAGGGTAGGGTAGTGTAGTGTAGGGTAGGGTAGATAAATGTTTGGTCTTTTTATGGCAAATCAAAGTTTGCCGGGTCAGCTAGTTTGTCATAAATATCAACTTAACAACATGGAATTGATAGTTTTTAGGGTTCCGTACCCAAAGGGTAAAACGGGATCCTATTACTAAGACTGCAGTCAGTCTGTCTGTCTATCACCGGCCTGTATAATACTCACAACGGATCTTTGTGGTTCTGAATTGGCTGCAAGAGGCTGCGCACTAGCTATTTTTGTGTCAATATTGGAATTGAAAATAGCATTGAATAACTGTCTATTTCACTCGCATACGTTTGTCGCATCCTATCTCGTTTACTCATCTGTTTCGTGCGCAATAGTTGACAGAGCCAACTTCAGAGCCACAAAGATCCGTTGTGAGTATTATATCTCATGAACCGTGATAGTTAAGACAGTTGAACATTTTTTAACACCGCCCCCCTCTATCTCCGAAACTACTGGGCCTACAATTTTGAAAAAAAGCACTACACTACATGCCTTACACTACAGGGAGTAAATAAGTGATCATAATTAACTAACTACCGTAACTACATAGGTATCTCATTTCATTACAATATAAAAACTGAATTTGAATTTCAATACCTTCACTTCAGTTGGGACTAACGAAACAATTTGGGCGGAAATATCTTGAAATTGTTGTTTTTTCATTTCGCCATATTTTTTGAAATGGTATTCCACTACTGATTTAACCAAGTAGTTCCGTGCCGCAGTGTCTAATTTACCATTTTTTTTTAAAGAAGCTAGACACATTTCTCCAATATTATTGCTTTTTAAAATAATCGTTAAATTATCATTCTAAACAAAAAGAAAATACCATACATTAACACCAACCCTTATAGCTTCGTCCCAGTTAACACCTGAGAGCTGAAATTCATCTTTTATTGATTTCTAAAATATCCGATTTTGTCACTGGCTCACTCAAAATATAAAGGCAAAACTTACAGAAGATTTCTCTCTCGTGGTCGGCAACTCTTCACTGCTTGTGCTGGCCGTGGGACTGGGCGCAGAAAAATCGCTAGTAATGCTTAGAGTTTCATCAGATTCTGTCGCCTGTAACAAGCAATTATCGACGATATTAACGACTTAGAGCCATAGGTATTAGTAAAAATAATGTTTGAATTTGCTGGTACGAGTTGTTCCGAAAACGGTACGCGCGGGCCAGAGGGAGCCGTGACACCAAGAAGTTTTGAAAAAAATAATATGAACACTTACGTGAATAATGTTTTGAAGTTTGTTCAGTCCTCGCTTGAATAATATTCTTTCCTTTAAACTCGGAATTAATTCTTTCAGTTCCGTTTCTTGTATATCGTCAAGCAATTTGAACGAAATCTGATTTACTAAAAAAGAAGAGATAAACATATAATAATGTGTAAAAATTACTAAAGTTCGTTTTGTAAATCTATCAAAGTAAATTATTAATAAGATAGGTACCTAACCACTATTTCTAGCTCAATATCTAGGCCTCCTTTATATAGGCCTAATAATTCCTATACTCTGACCCATTAGCGGCAAAACCGGAACACAAATAAATGTAGAATTAATTAAAGTCACATTATAGTACTCGATAACTTTCTTGCTTTTTGTAGTGATTAGCTATTTACAAAAAAAACACGTGGATTATCGGGCCTTGACAAAAGAGGGGCTATATCCATTTCAAGTTGAATACTGCATTAGCCAACCACTCAATCGTTAGTTCACTGCACAATAAGCTATCAATATTACAAATTGAACAACCAATATTAGTTTAATGAACAATACAACTTAAGAGGCATGGCGCCATCATGAAACACGGCTAATCAAACCATTATTAACAATATAGGTATATTATATCGATCATAATGGGCACTCACCTTCAAAGTTTGTTATAGTGTCTTCAGATAGTCCCCATTCTGTTAAATATTCGGCGACACCCAAGTTGAAGTCTTCTTCTTCACTTTCCATTGCGAGCGAAGCGACTACTAACTCTAGCCGGCCGGCGTAAAATGAAATGAATTAATGAATTATGAACGTCTGCGTTTATGCACTTGCGCAGCCGCCAGCCGCCGTAGCGGCGACGCGAGGGCTAGGGTTGCCAACCGTACTTTATTATAAAGTGAAAATAATTTCAATTTAGATGACGTTATTGACGATAATGCTAGCACTTGCAGTAGTAGCAATGGTAATAGGAAAAGAAAACGAATGCAAAACTATAAGCCGCTGTGGGAAGCGGAATACCCCTGGATCAAAAGTGCTGGATAGCTTAAACAATAAAATAATATTTATAAATGAAATAAGGGAAATATCTATAGTATGTAGTACCATTAAAGATTCTTGTGCAGCGAAGGAATGGCAATCCATTTTTAGAGTTCCGTACCTCAATCGGAAAAAACGGAACTCTTTATCTCGAGAACACGTAGTATCGAGTTCAAATTTAAACCATATACTCAAGTCTACGGTCCCTTGAAGCTGTGAAAAAAATCATACTTCTACGTTAATGTAAAAAAAGATACGGCCGTTTATGTCACAAAACACATACATTTCGACATTCTCGAGGGAATCAAAATGATAGGGTACGAGTACTCCCCGTTGACCTAGAACTATGAAATTTGGCAAGTAATATCGTCACATACTACAAGTACTTAGAAAAATCTGAAAACTATACATTTGTAATAACATCATTATAAATTTAGTCCTTTTTAAACATTATATTTGGAGAACTCAGTTTCGTTAAGCACCTCGTTTTTATGCGGCGTCATACATTTCAGGTCTATACTTAACTCAACTCGGCTAATTTAAGATGGATTAAGTGGAAGTATGTACGGAACCCTCGGTGCGCGAGTCAGACTCGCACTTGGCCGGTTTTTTTTTCCGAGGAATTACTTTTCCAAACATACTTAAAGTGGTATCACGATTAATGTGCGTTCCCGCCACTTCAGAATTTACAGAAAAGGTGTTTTTTTGTAATTAATGCGAAGTGGCGTGACGACAGAAATAAAGCTTCTATAAAGCTTATACGCAATTATTTAAATTTGTGCGTTCCGCGTACCATGTTTAGATGCCATAAATATATTTAAAGCAGATACGAAATTGTTATTAGCTGAAAATTAAAACATAAATTTGTATAAAACAAATATAGTACATTGTTTAACGAATTTTTCATCACATTTGCGAGGAAATAAATAACTACAAAAACTACAACCGCACCAATCAAAAATTTACGAAATTAACAACTTCACTTCCAGATCAGAATGTTTTATCCGTCAAAGAAAAAGGTGGCAGCCCTAGCTCCGCGGGGCAGTGCGGAAGGGGGAGGGGAAATAGTCGCATAAATTGAATATGTAGGAAGGAAATGGAACTACCTATATTGCGTATGGTTTTGTAAATTCTACGATACTGTTTAGTAATTAATTTTTTTTAACCACAGCGACATGTACCTAGGTTACTTTTAAATACTGTTTAAAGTTTCGTATTAATATGGTTGTTGGAGAAATTAATATGACTTTGTGCGGCCTCAGATGATGTAAGCAAGATATAATGTTATTAGGTACAAGCATTACATTCATTTAATTTGCAATGTACCTATGTATGTTTCTTCGGGTGGAATCTTTCAACTCAATTTTGAAGAAGGTAGATATCCCTAATCGATTGAGCTGAAATTTGGCAATACAATAATATGGTACCTACCATGGGGCTGGTCTAATGATGGAGCCGGAAGGTGGCCTTAGGAACTCTGTAATAAATAAAACAATCGTAGGTACCGAATTTGGGCTCTTCAGAATCGTCTTGGTGAGCAATTGCTGGATGTATAATAGATAAGTGATTCAAGAGTAAGGTTTATATTTATCATAAATAGGTAGGTAGGTATGTAGTCTCTCCCCCCTCCCGGTGGGTTCCCGCTTTGTCGATGCGGGGGGGCTCAGTAACCGTGGCTTGGTCACCCACGGTGAAGCGAAGAGGAACCCGAGGAGGCTTTGTAGGTAGGTAATGAAGGTTGCGGTGCTGCCTAGGCGACATCGCAACTGAGGCGGGCCGCGATGTCGTATGGGGTCTCCCATACCCATACGATATCGCGGCTGAGGGTTGAAGGCCGCGGCAGGAGAGGAGTGCCGGTATTGCGGTACGCCGCTCTCCCTATCCTCTGCGGCCGAAAAATGGTAGGTGGCGTGGCCATTGACCCTGGCCCGTCACAAGGGGACCAAGGGTGCCATATACACGGGGTCGTCTGGCACCCAGGTGCTAGTTTGGTCCCTGGGGTGGTCACGGCGCACAGTGTGTTCTAGTGCGCCGGTGATGGGGGTTACTCCCCAGAGGAGGGTCCGGTGACGGACAGCCGCGGCGGGTTCGCGGTGAGTGCACTAACGCGTACCCGTGTTCCCGCCATAAGCTGCACAGGAGGACACCGTGGAGTTTTAGTGGGTTAGAGTCCCACATAACTGCGCTATCTCCTCGTGGTAGCGTTGTATGAATGAGAATATCTCCACGCTAATAAAATAAATAAAAAAAAGGTATGTAGTCTCATTTATTATTAACTAGCTGATAGAAAGCGAACTCTTCCAGAAAGCCTTTACCACAGAATATATAATTTATAGCGCCTTTACTTTACTACTTCTAATGCCTACTACTATCTTTATTAATGTTAGGTATAGTTGAAATTATTCGCTCGGTCGCATGTTTATAAAACGTCTAATGGATTTTGAATCTTATAACGTTAAAAATAAACGAGCTATTCGAACGGTCTGTTTTGGTACAACTCGGTCAACTTAAGTACTACCTACATAACTACTTCGTATATTAATTAACAATTGAAATGAGAGCAGTGGTGGCCCAGTGGTGGCGGCCCCAACTTACGAACAGTAAGTCGTGGGTTCGAACCCAGGCAGGCGCATTACTTTGTATAATTTATTTCATTACCACCACTCTCAAAACGGTGAAGGAAAACATCGTGAGGCAACCGGCATGTCCTAGGTAGAACCAAAAAATTCGAAGACATGTGACATCTACCAATCCGCACTGGGTCCGCTTGGTGGATTATAGCACACCTTCTCATAGAGAGGAGGCCTGTGTCCCAGCAGTGGGAACATTAATAGGCTGATGATGATGACATTAATGAACAAATGTAGCTACTTACTAACTGTTAACTTTTACCGACGAACTGATCTTGATAAACTTATAAAGGGTGTAAAACACCTCTTTACGCCGAAAGGCACTCCTCGTCATTGCGATATTTTTTTTGTTCTACACCATACCTGCGTACCCTCTAGTTACGGAGATATTGGGGGTCAAAGTTCCAACTTTTTGACAAGTTTTTTTTTAAATACATATTTTAATGTAAGATTTTTAATTTAAACCTCTCCACGACCCCCGTACTATTCAATCTATCCATCAGCACAATGTTTTGAGTGCGTTGCATTGAGTTCTACCACAAAACATGATATTTCACCCAAAAAAAAAGTCGTTTCCCAGCAATAATTTTCGCGTAAAGTTACCTAATTTGATGTACAGAATGCTTGGTTGACGGCTTCGTGATGAGGTCTTTTACACCCTGTATATTAAGTAAAATTACTTAGTAATAATGTAAATTATTGTTCTCATGGAAGTAAACCATAAGTCTGATAGCGTTTGCATCGCCACTTTGCATCAGCAGTAGATTTTTAGGGTTCCGCCCTTGAAGGGTGTCAAACGGAACCCTAATCATAATCATGAACAATTAATTATTTTCAAATAAACGATTTTACAGTGAGATCATTCTTAGCTGGTTGAAATTTTCACATACTAAGAACCGTAATGGCGGATAAATCGTTATATAATAAAAAACCGGACAAGTGCGATTTAAACTCGCGTAGAGAGGGTTCCGTCCGTATGACCCTATGTCCCTATGTTTACATTTCATTCATTTACGTAGCACGTCCGTCTTTGGGTCACCGACTTACATAATTATGTGTACTTACCAAATTTCATCCCAATTGGTTCAGTGGTTTCGTAGGAAATTGGCTGTGACAGATGGATGGACAGGCAGACACACGAGTGATCCTATAAGGGTTCCGTTCTTTCCTTTTGAGGTACAGAACTCTAAAAATATAAACAATTTAAAAAATAGGAGGGGGGGGGCTTCCTCTAGAATGAATTATAGGACATAATTCAACAAATAATAAAAACTAGTCTAGCGTAATACTTACTTATTTTTAAATAAACATAAACAAACAACAAAAATTATAAAATGTTAGTACGGAATCCTCTGTGCGCCAGTTTGACTCGCACTTAAACGAATATTTTTTTATCAAATGAGTCTGCTACTCATTACCAACTGTCCCGGTAAATGTAGGTAACTATAAATTGCTTTGAAACTAACATAGTAACAATGATACAATCAACCGAATGGTTGTGACTTGTTCTACATAATGTACAATATTCTTTGTTAATTTACATCATGAACTCTTGTAGGGACTATATTTTGACCTCACCCTTTTTAGTTTTGTAGGTTCAACTGTGAGGTCTTGTTACATTTATCATATTATGTTTATGATAAAATCAGCCAAACCAAATTGTTGAGTTTTGTTTGGTAAAATGTACAATATTCTTTGTTAATTTACACCATGAACTCTGGTAGGTACTATATTTTGACCTCAACCTTTTTTTTTGTAAGTTCAACCGCGAGTTCTTGTTATGTTTATCATATTTTATGATATAATGAACCAAACCAAATTATTGAAAGGACGATTACCATTTTTGCCCTGATATATCACTATCACTACATAGTATAAAACAAAGTCCCTTCCTCTCTGTCCCTATGTATGTTTATATCTTTAAAACTCCGCAACGGATTTTGATGCGGTTTTTTTAATAGATATGGTGTTTCAAGAGGAAGGTTTATACGTATAATAAAGTAGGGCGGGCGAAGCCGCTGGCAGAAACTAGTATATAATATATGTCAGGGCAAAAATTAACGATTACAGTAAATTCAAAAAGTAGGCATCCTTAATTATTTCCATTTTGATTTTTGGGATACATGTAAAACTAATTAAAGCTGGGGTTTATTATTCACTGATAAAACATAATTAACGCGTTTCCGGTTTGCAATTAATAGTGAAAATTATTCAAACATATTTTTGGGGGACTAATAAGTTAGGTAAATCTCTTTAAATGAAAATATGAAAGAACTAGGTTTGTATTTTGTTGACTATGTAAACGTCTATTCTGTGAACAAAAACGCCAATCGCAGTCTACCTACAACATTAAAGTCTATGTGTTATTCAGGTGGCTCTCAACCCGTTGTCTAGAAATAATTCGCAAATTGTTTGGGCACATTATCGATCCAACCAGTACTGCCTCGAAAGAAAAATCTACTACTGCTATGTCTGAGGCAATCTTCCTTCTACTATTTGCATTTCACTGCTTAGAGGCATCTAATCGCCTTTCATTTATCGAAAATGTTTTCTAAGAAAACTATTCTAATGAAACCAATTATTCATAAAGACGCCTACAAAAAAAGTAGCGGCAAAAACACTGACGTGTGAGATCTTATTAATGTAAAAGGGGTCTTTTTTAAATTAAACACATTGGACACTATAAATACATACAGCTTTCAATTAAATAAAAGAAAATAAAGCTCAATCTATAAATTAACTTTGTAATCGGCAATTTTTGACAGGGCACGCGCTCATACTTCATACTTATTTGTTCATCGTCCTTTGTTTAATAAAACGTACAATATTCTTTGTTAATTTGCACTATGAACTCTGGTAGAAACTATATTTTGACCTGAAGATTTTTAGTTCTGTAGGTTCCACCGCGAGGTCTTGTTATATTTATCATATTTTTATGATAGAATCAACCAGACTAAATTGTTGAGATTTGTTTGGTAAAATGTACAATATTCTTTGTTAATATACACCGTAAACTCTGGTAGGGACTATATTTTGATCGCAACGTATATAGTTTTGTAAGTTCAACTGCGAGGTCTTGTTATATTTATCATATTTTTATGATAAAATCAACTAGAAGAAATTGTTGACATTTGTTTGTTAAAATGTACAATATTCTTTGTTAATATACACCGTAAACTCTGGTAGGGACTATATTTTGATCGCAACGTATGCAGTTTTGTAAGTTCAACAGCGAGGTCTTGTTATATTTATCATATTTTTATGATAAAATCAACCAGACTAAATTGTTGACATTTTTTTGGTAAAATGTACAATACCCTTTGTTAATTTATACTGTAAACTCTGGTAGGGACTATATTCTGATCGCAACCTATGTAGTTTTGTAAGTTCAACCGCGAGGTCTTGTTATATTTATCATATTTTTATGATAAAATCAACCAGACTAAATTGTTGACATTTGTTTGGTAAAATGTGCAATACTCTTTGTTAATTTACACCGTAAACTCTGGTAGGGACTATATTCTGATCGCAACCTATGTAGTTTTGTAAGTTCAACCGCGAGGTTTTGTTATATTTATCATATTTTTATGATAAAATCAACCAGACTAAATTGTTGAGATTTGTTTGGTAAAATGTACAATATTCTTTGTTAATATACACCGTAAACTCTGGTAGGGACTATATTTTGATCGCAACGTATGTAGTTTTGTAAGTTCAACAGCGAGGTCTTGTTATATTCATCATATTTTTATGATAAAATCAACCAGACTAAATTGTTGACATTTGTTTGGTAAAATTTACAATACTCTTTGTTAATTTACAACGTAAACTCTGGTAGGGACTATATTCTGATCGCAACCTATGTAGTTTTGTAAGTTCAACCGCAAGGTCTTGTTATATTTATCATATTTTTGTGATTAAATCAACCAGACTAAATTGTTGACATTTGTTTGGTAAAATGTACAATACTCTTTGTTAATTTACACCGTAAACTCTGGTAGGGACTATATTCTGATCGCAACCTATGTAGTTTTGTAAGTTCAACCGCGAGGTCTTGTTATATTTATCATATTTTTTATGATAAAATTAACCAGACTAAATTGTTGACATTTGTTTGGTAAAATGTACAATACTCTTTGTTAATTTACACCGTAAACTCTGGTAGGGACTATATTCTGATCGCAACCTATGTAGTTTTGTAAGTTCAACCGCGAGGTCTTGTTATTTTATCATATTTTTATGATAAAATCATCCAGACTAAATTGTTGACATTTGTTTGGTAAAATGTACAATACTCTTTGTTGATTTACATCAAAACTCTGGTACCAACTTCAACCTTTTTAGTTTTGTAAATTCAATAGCGAGGTTTTGTTATATTTATCGTAGTTTCCTTGTAATTCAGCCAACCTTTGCTAATTTGGTAAATCCAACAAACCTTTTTTTCAGTGTTGTGAGGCGGTCTAATCAATGGACGGTTTATAACGACGCCAATTTCTTTTTGTTCGCTCAAATATTACATTCGGAGCTGATATTGATTTCTATTTTGGTTTATTTTCATTTCGAGACGCAAAGGAGCCGGCAGCAACTAAATCTTACAGCCAAACACGACAAAGAGTTTTGAAACGCTTTGGAAACGCATAACTAAAATAACACAACGAAATAATGTATGAACAAACCAATTTATTTTCTATACTTTGACCAATAAAGCTATGTTTAAATAATATCAGCAGTTTACACCTAGTTTGTACAGATTTTATTTTTATAAATACCTATTTATTAATTTGAAGATAAGCACAGTTACATATTATTTCAATCTGCTTTATTTTTATTTGGAA